>CM070821.1:12138703-12456203 GCA_036326025.1 Chrosomus eos
TTCTATTCCCTTACACTAACCCTATCCCTAAACCTACCCATCACAGGAAACATTCTGCATTTTTACATTTTAAAACAACATCAATTAGTATGATTTATAAGCTGATTTCCTCATGGGGACCAAAAAATTTCCCCACACGAACAAGGATTTCGGATATTGCCATCCTTGCGGGGACATTTTGTGTCACCATTTGTGCATTTTACGCACACACACGCACACGCACGCACGCACGCACGCACGCACACACACACACACACACAGTGCCGGCCCGAGCCTTTTGGGGGCCCTAAGCAGAATTTGATTTGGGGGCCCCCTTCCACTACGCAGAGTCACCTGTGCTTGATGATTATTGACACAAATGTCACGCAATTATGATACATTATAAATTAATACAGTGAGGTTATGTATTAATACAAAATAAATATTTAATAAAAAATAGATGCCTACTTAAATAAAAAAGTTTTAACTTTTACTTTACTCTTTTACTAACTCTTTAAAACTTCTTAAAACAAACTGTCTCAAAACATATAAAATAAATTATTTGCTAAAATAATGACAAAACTGAGAAATCAGAAACATAATAAGAGCAAGGGTTCAATGACAAGTATTGTTGAAAACTGTACAAATATTATTATTTCTCAACTGTCTCAATACAGTGTAACTGTCCTCAAAATCTTTTTTATTATTATTGTAACAGACTTTGTTGGATTGTACATGACAGAATTCAACAAAGTCTGTTACTATAATACCGGTAATGATGTACTGGCACAGTGCACTCGTTATGTGCATGCAATGTATTTTTCCCCTCGGGGCTTGCCGTAGCTAGGAATGAGTCGTGCGCACTTGGTACTGGTGTGTCGCGGGTTTTGGGAGTTATTAGTGATCTGATGTGTGGTATAATAAAGTGGAGAAGAGTTCAAACTGCTATGTTTATTATTTATTCAAACTGCTACCCTTACACCAAGGTTAAGTTCCCCTGTGGCAGTTTTCTCCAACTTAAACCGATACCGTGACTATGCGCAGTTGCGCACGAATTGTCTATGCACGCGCGAGGTGTCTAGATTATGCGGATGACTTAAACGCTGAGACACAGCAGCAGTTGTAGGCAGGTATATTGATTATGAAATCAGAATTTCCTTCTCTTGAATTATTCATTCATTCAGTCAGTCATATTCATTCATTCATTTATGTCACTTGTTTAAGTCATCTAAAAATATATATGTAGCAAACCCCCAGCCAGACAATGGTGAAGCGTACTGATGTTTCCAGAAGCCTTTATTTATGTTCAGCCGTCACGTCAGCCTTGGTTACACACAAATCTACTTTCCTTTCATTTCAAACTTTCTTCTTGAAACAACGTAAGAGCTACGGGACAGATGAATAACATAAAATTAGCTCTTACAAACAAACATTACCCGAAGGCTGAATTAACCATACAAACAGTCATTTATAAAGACACTTTAGTGACGTTACACGTGTAGTTTTAACAATGCTAAAAAAGTACGTTAGCTTGACTTCACATGACACGAGAGAGAATACATTCAAACACTTCTTCACAGTTAAATGGATTAACATTAAAACAAGTTAAACACACAATACCTTGTTCCCGTTCCAGCTAGGTGCTTAAATTATCCTTGAAGAGCTTTATACAATTTCAGACCGAAATGTGATCGTTTCTCCTTACTTCCGTAGGTGCGTCTCACTAACTAGTCTCACCTTTTTAGATGCAGAATTAACGTTCCACTAGGATGTGTCAAAATAAAAGACTCTTTAACAGTTAACAAATATTAACAGAGAAAATTTATAAAATAAAGCTCTGAAATTATGGTCTTATTTAAACTTTCCTTAGAGTTAGTTACACTCCCACCAATCATGAGTGAATAATGGAACGGTACACAATCTGCATTAGACACGAATGATTTTAAATGAAAATTGTCTTCCCTGAGCCTGTATAAGAATTAAGACAACTTATGTCAGAAACTTAACTATAAGTTTTCAACTTTGACATAACTATGTAATATTATGCGCTATGAAGTGGAGGGAGCAGATTTAGCTAGTCTCCAGCAGCAGGACAAGCTTCTGAACTGGCCGCTCAACTTCGGACACCTTGTGAATACGCTCTCCTTTCTTGCCAAGCTTCCTGTCACCAAGCTGGATTTTAACTCTCCGTACAAGTCCATCTTTGTCAATAGTTCTTTCTGAAACTCTACCCAATCTCCACTCATTCCTGTGCACATCCTCTCCCTTCATGATTACAATGTCTCCAACTTGTAAATTTCTCCTTGGAGCATGCCAGCGCTGTCTGAGAGCAATGTTGGCAAGGTATTCCTTTCTCCAGCGACTCCAAAACTGTTCTGCGAGGTATTGAACATGTCTCCACCTTTTCTTGCCATAAACATCTTCTCTGACGAATTCACCTGGAGGGGGTAAGGCCTGAACAGATTTCATTGTCAGAAGATGATTAGGAGTGAGTGGTTCAAGGCTACGAGGGTCGCTGAGGTTGTCAACAGTCAGAGGACGACTGTTGACTATAGCCATGGCTTCATAGAAAAAGGCCCGTAGCGAAGCATCATTTAGTCTACCAGAGGAAAGGGTAAGAGTGGACCTTAGAACGCTTCTCACTGTCCTTATTTGTCTTTCCCACACCCCTCCTGCATGACTGGAATGGGGTGCGTTCATGCTGAAATCACATTGCTTCTCTGCAAGAAATACAGCCAGACGGTCTGCATCGACTTCCTTTAAAGCTTCTCTGAGCTCATTTTTGGCACCGACAAAGTTGCTTCCTTGATCAGACTTGATCTGACGAACAGCACCACGTATGGCGATGAAACATCGGAGGCCATTTATGAAAGCATCTGTCGACATGTCTTCAAGAATCTCGATATGAACAGCACGGGAGCTAAGGCAAGTAAAAAGAAGGCCGTACCTTTTGTTCTCCTTTCTCCCTTGTTTTGTAAGGAATGGCCCGAAGCAGTCCATGCCACAGAAGGTGAAGGGGGGTGATGGTTCCAACCGTTCAGGGGGTAGATCGGCCATCCTTTGCTCTTCCGTAGGTTTGCGTTGCCGTCTACAGGTGACACATTGACGAATGTACGAAGCGACTGCCCGGTTGATTCCTTTAATCCAGTAGCCGCTGCGTCTTATTTCATTAATGGTAAGACCTTTACCTTGATGTTTCATCCTTTCGTGGTGATAGGCAATAATCATCCTTGTGATTTGATGATCTTTGGGAATGATTGCAGGGTGCTTGATGAAGTAGGAAAGAGAGGAGTTGCACAGTCTCCCTCCCACCCTGAGGACACCGTCTTCATGGAGAAAAGCGTCAAGAGCATGTAACGGATTGTGAGATGGTAGAGGGATCCCTTTACTCAGCAGTTTCAACTCTTCTTGATACACATTTTTCTGCAGATCTTTGATTATGCAATGTTCTGCCTCTGCTCGTTCTCTTACAGTGGTGAGACTGTTTGATCTGTTATTGCTTATGCGCCTGAGGATGCGTCCAACCGCCCGCGTAGCTAGCGACCAAGATGAGAACTTGGCCAAGCGATCAACGAGGGTCATGCGTTCAGTGGTTTTTGTACTGAGCGCTAGAGCACTCCTGACCTCTGGATCTCCGACTGTTAACTCTGGTACCTCATCTGAAGCCAGCTTTATTTCCTTGTTCCATAAGAACTCGGGCCCAGTGAGCCAGGTTGATGACAAAAGCTCACTGGCAGTTAAGCCCCGAGAAGCATGGTCAGCAGGATTCTCATTTGTTGGGACATATAGCCACTGTTGTGGGGTTGTGCTGAGCTGAATCTTCTGAACGCGGTTAGCCACAAACGTGTGGAATCGTCGTGCTTCGTTTCTTATATAGCCTAAGACCACTTTAGAGTCGGTCCAGAAGAACTCCTCCGCGTTAATACATCCCAATTCCTCCTTGAGCATGTTGCTTATCTTCACGGAAACGACTGCTGCCGTCAATTCTAATCTTGGGATGGTTGTGACCTTAGTCGGAGAGACACGTGATTTTCCTACAACTAAGGCACAATGAATATCTCCCTCTTCGTTTTGAAGTCGCAGGTATGAACACTGACCGTAACCCTTCATACTGGCATCAGAGAAGTGATGCAGCTCTGTCTTTGAGACCCTTCCAAATCCAGCAGGTGAGTAGGTACGGGATATGGTGAAATTATCTAAGTGGGTCAGATCACTTCTCCATTTTTCCCATTTTGGGCGAAGCTCGTCAGTGAGGGGATCGTCCCAGCCAGTGCCCCGTCTGCACATCTCCTGAAGAATGATCTTCGCTTTAAGGACTACTGGCGCCACAAACCCAAGAGGATCGTACAGAGAAGCAACTGTAGATAAAATCCCGCGTCGTGTTGCAGGCTGCTCCTTGAGACTGACGTTAAGCCTGAAGTGGTCAGAATCCACATCCCATTGAATCCCGAGAGCTCTCTCAAGTGGCAAATCATCAAACGCGAGGTCCATATCCTTCACGTTGATTGCTCGTTCGGAGGGTGGTATACTCTCTAGTACCTCTCTGTCGTTAGACACAAACTTATGTAGTCGGAGACCACCCATGGCGCAGAGTTCACGAGCTTCCCTGGCAAGCTGAATAGCATCTTCAGTGCTTTCAACACTTACGAGCCCATCGTCTACATAAAAGTCCCTCATAACAAATCTTGAGCCTTGAGTGTAGATGTCACGATTCTCCTTAGCTAGATGTTTCATCCCATAGTTTGCACATCCCGGAGAGGAAGCTGCACCGAACAGATGCACTTTCATGCGAAACTCGCTGGGCGGTGAGTTCAAGTCTCCTTGCTTCCACCAAAGAAAGCGCAGGTAGTTGCGATCAGCTTCGTCCACATGAAACTGATGGAACATCTTCTGAATGTCGCACATCAATGCCACGGGGTGCTGTCGAAAACGGATGAGAACTCCACTTAAGTTGTTCAACATGTCAGGTCCCGAGAGGAGGTGATCATTCAGGCTTGTTCCCTTGTATCTGGCTGAGCAATCGAACACCACACGAAGTTTATCCGGCTTCTTTGCATGACGCACACCATGATGGGGAATGTACCATCTCTCACCTTCACTCCCACCTTCCTTGACCTGCTCAGCATCTCCCTTTCCGATGACTTCCTCCATGAACTCAACATAATGCTCCTTATACCCTTCATCACGTTGCAATTTCCTTTTAAGGTGAAGGAGACGTGTCATAGCTGAGCCTTTGTTGTCAGGCAAGCTGGGTCTGGTTTTAAAAGGCAGAGGCATTTCATAATGGCCATGTATATTTTTCCTTATTCCCTTATCCAGTATGTTGAGGAATGTGATGTCGTCTTGTGACACAATTTTGCTGTCGTCACTGCCATCTTTGAAGTCAGACTCTAAAATGCGAATGACGTCGATAGGAGTTACCGGAGGTAGCTCCTTAACTGTAATTCTGTGACACAGATGATGCGTGCTCAACGCATCGTGGGTTTGTAATGAGCGCCCTACAATACTCCATCCTAAATCCGTCCTTACAGCGTAGGGTTCCTCATCTCCTCCTAAAAGGACTTGCCTTGGTGCCATAGCTCTTGAGCAGTTGTAGCCGATCAAAAGGCCTACTACACAGTCCTTGAGTGGTTGGATTTCATCCACTATTTCTGCTAGATGACTCCATTGTTTAGCCGTCTCACACGTGGGAATGTGAGAGCGGTTAACGGGTATGCAGTCCTTTGTATAGGCGACTGGAAGATCGACTTGAATTGCAGAACTATATCCTCTAATACAAAGGCCAGAAACACTTTCGCTTGTGAGAACTGTGTCCTTACCACTCATAGTCGTCAACTTCAGTTTCACCGGATACTTGTCAGCATTAAGACCATCACTCACTTCTTGATCAATAAACGTAGTGTCGCTTTGAGTGTCGAGTAACGCATAGACAAGTTTCTCAGTAGTTGGATCTTTTTTAGATGAAACCCAGACTGGTATCACCATGGATGTGCTGGATGACCCTTCACCTGCTACACTGAGAGACGTTGCAGCAGCACGTCGCTTTGTCTCTGGTTCTGATGTAGACCTTTCTCTTTTATAGTTGTCGTCATGCAGGGCTGTAGGATGTTTTCCCTTGCAGTGGTCACAGAAATGACGATGACGGCAGTCTCTCACGCTGTGGCCGGGTTTCAGGCATCCATAGCAGAGTTTCTTCTCTTTTATGTAGTTGCGTCGCTCAACCAACACCATCTCAGTGAACTTGGAGCATGCATGAAGCTGGTGTCTATTATCTTGACAAAGGATACATGAAGTCTTAACCTTTCTCTGTTCTGACTTGTGGTTTTCATTGTCAGTGACTGTTTGAGTGGTAAAAACACTGGCCTTGTTTTTCTTCACGTCTCTGAGATTTCTCTTCTCAGTGCTAGAATCTGATGAACGTAGGGCATTAAAGGACGTAATGGGATTGCAAACAATTTCAGCTTCAGTTGATGTGAATCTAGCAAACTCCTTGAAACTTGGGAATTCTTGATTTTCATTTAGGCTTTGTGTGACTTGTCGGTTCCAGCGTAAAGCTGCCCAGTCTGGTAGTTTGTGAACGAGCTTCTGATTTTCTTCACAGTCATTTAATATGTCGAGACCCTTGACATGAGGCATGGCATCTTGACAGGCATTCAGAAAATCTGAGAAGCGTCTCAGTCCTTCAGCATCCTTTGATGGAATTCTCGGCCAGTTGGTGAGCTTCTCTCTGAATGCTCTCTGAATGGTGAATGGTTGACCAAAGCGACGATCTAGTTTGTCCCAGGCGTCTTGGTAGGCTTCATTGTCATTTCGGTAGAAGTTGCCATCTAAAACCTGCCGTGCTGGGCCACCAACGTATTTTTTCAGGTAGTATAGTTTTTCAGCTGGTGAGATTGCCCTTTGGTCAATGAGTGAGGTGAATGCTGCCTTCCATTCAATGAATTGTATGGGATCTCCATTGAAGACAAATGGCTCAGGAACAGGAAGCCTATTTAAGGCTATGTTGTCTTGAAGAATCTGAGCGAGAGAGGGAATGTCTGTATAACGGGGCGATGCGACTTGAGAGAGGGGCACTGTAGTTACAGGCACATTCTTTGCTTCCATGTTCCTTTCCTTTTTAACATAGTTTGCATCCTTGTGCTCTGTCTCCTTATCGTAGATCTTCAACTTGGCTTGAGCTGCCCGTATCTCTTTCTCTGCCTGCAATCGCTCCAACTCACGCCTTTGTGCCTCTAGAGCTTTGCGTTGTTGTTCCTCTAACTCTCTTATAGATTCCTTTTGCCTTTCTTCCTCTAGCAGCATCTGATAATTTGCTTCTTTTACTGCTAGTTCAGCTGCTGCATCCGCACGTTTTGCTGTCATGGATGTAGTTATGGAGCAGTGGCTGTCGGACTGGCTGTGACTTATCGAAGAGGCTGCGGATCCATAGACAGACTTTGCATAGTCATGGCGGAGCAGTTCATGAAGGCGGTGTCTTTCCTGCTGTTCATTAAACTCGCTTTCATCATCGATAGCTCTGTTGTAGGCAATGTTGGTGATTTCTGTGGTCACCGATTCACACGTATCAACTCTTCTTCTTATGTCGGTGGAGGGTGTGGTGAGATTTCGAATTTCATAATAAATGGTCATTATGTCTTCTTTATCCTTCTTAAGCTCTTCAATGAGAGGCCAGAGCTGACTTTCTGACATATACGTCTTTAGCTGATCTCTTGCCTTGCGTGTGTGGAGCTTCCACTGCTCGTACATGGCATACAATCTTTTCTCTTTTTTCTTGGCCTCTTCATATTGATGCACGCGCATCTTCTCTGTGGGATGGCGTGTGCGTTCAGAGCGTCTAGGACCTTCGAGAGCATTGTCATCCTTATTAAGCTTGCCTTGGAGATCAGTTAGACGTTGTTGTTTAGCTTCATTTGTTTCCTTCAGACACGGTCTCTCAGATGTGCCTACCATTATGTGGGCTTCACTTTGTAAATCTTCATGCTGATAACCAACCATCTGCTCCTCCACCTCCTTCTCATTACCTGACTCTGACATTATTGTCTAATTTTTTTTTACTCTAATGGCATAAGACGACCCCTTTGGAAGATATAATCAAGCCCTTGTTATGAACAGCATAAACATAAAACAACAGATTAAATAGCTAGCACATATGCATTTACATATAATCACTCAAATAACTGTAAATGTCAATGTAAATACCACAATAAACAAAGTTATCAAAGTTCTTAAATCCAAAGTGTGAGAAATGTAAATGTAACTGCTTCAATAACCACAGTTAACGAATAAAACAGATGCAAAGTCCAACAAATGTATATTGTGTTCTTAATTAGAGAGTCCATGTGAATGTATGCAGGCAGGAGTGTAAAATGCAACCAGAGTTTATTTTGTTGCTCTCCTTAATGAGCCGTTGAGTGTTATATGTTCAGTCCAAGAAGCCATTTATCCGTTGTTCACCTTTTTGCTGAACTATAGACCGTATAATAATGGGTTAATACTCACAGTCCAGCATCAATGTCCGTGAGTGTGACTGTACTTGACCATTGCACCGAATTCGTGACGTGAGACCGCTGTCCAAAGTAGGTCAGGCGCGAGACGCGAGGATGCCGCTCGATGAGTCACGTTGACACCTCGTGGCGATGTCGCGGAAGCAGTAGCCAGCGCCGTGAAGACCCTCCGTGGTCCGTAGTAGACAACGAGTCGTCGTCGATATCGATGCGGGTCAAGCTCTTACTGTAGCAAACCCCCAGCCAGACAATGGTGAAGCGTACTGATGTTTCCAGAAGCCTTTATTTATGTTCAGCCGTCACGTCAGCCTTGGTTACACACAAATCTACTTTCCTTTCATTTCAAACTTTCTTCTTGAAACAACGTAAGAGCTACGGGACAGATGAATAACATAAAATTAGCTCTTACAAACAAACATTACCCGAAGGCTGAATTAACCATACAAACAGTCATTTATAAAGACACTTTAGTGACGTTACACGTGTAGTTTTAACAATGCTAAAAAAGTACGTTAGCTTGACTTCACATGACACGAGAGAGAATACATTCAAACACTTCTTCACAGTTAAATGGATTAACATTAAAACAAGTTAAACACACAATACCTTGTTCCCGTTCCAGCTAGGTGCTTAAATTATCCTTGAAGAGCTTTATACAATTTCAGACCGAAATGTGATCGTTTCTCCTTACTTCCGTAGGTGCGTCTCACTAACTAGTCTCACCTTTTTAGATGCAGAATTAACGTTCCACTAGGATGTGTCAAAATAAAAGACTCTTTAACAGTTAACAAATATTAACAGAGAAAATTTATAAAATAAAGCTCTGAAATTATGGTCTTATTTAAACTTTCCTTAGAGTTAGTTACAATATATATTTTTTAAACTCGATTAGGGGGCCCCCTGGTGGCTTATGCCTCGGGCCGGCCCTGCACACACACAAAACACTTATAGTAATAGTATTATGTTGTTGTTGCTGCTGATGTTATATTCAAACTGATCAGATTCCTAAAAACAACTGTATAAATGTGATGGAACACTATCCCTATAACTAAAAAGAGGTTTTGAGGTTCCAGACACAAAGTTAACGTAAACTATGTTCAAGGGTTTTGAGTTGTTTTCTGTAAAGAGAGTAATCATTCATGAACACCCTTAAAAAGTAACCATCAAATGACGCGACAAAGTGGTGATATCTAAGCGAGTTGCTTACTTACGGTTTAATTTTACGGTACTTTTTCAACTCCAAAATGTTATTCATTCAGACCGATTCTTGAATGCGTACGAAAACAAGAGGCAGGATTTATCACACAAACAAATCCAATCAAAGAACGATGGAGGCCTTTCCTCCTCTCACGTGACTTTCCCCTATTCACAATTACCCCCATCAAACCCCCCGCACGCTTTAGGGGGTCTGTTAGAGTCCCCCTGGCCTGTAGTCAATAATTATATCCTTAAAACTCATCTTTGATCACCAAAATGACACATTTAAACGTATTTATTTCCTCTTGAAATACTCACTCACACCAGCTCAGAGATCCACTCGTAGACGATCACACGTTAATCTGATTAACTACAAGGAAGTTTGTGACGTCAGAAACACCAGCTAATTTGGATAACTGCCGTTTTAAGGAGAAAATACTCAGCAATGTTGTTGACTTATGAATTTGCACATGGTTTGTCTTAATTAAAGCATATTAAAAACACCACATAGACATATGAACAACATTAAAAGCTGGATTTTCACCACAGGGGGACTTTAAAAGTCAATGGGTTCAGGGGAGGCGAGAGTCCCGCTGTAACTGTATCTGCTGGTGTCGCTGTTGGAAAGTGTTACTTTAGAAAAGCGAGTGATTATACACCTTTTGATGTCACGTTTTGTGATATTTGTTTTATTTTTGTAATATGGATTATTGTCTCATCCAATTATTTGAGGAGGCACTGCCTCCCTTGCCTTCTATGAGAAAACACCCCTGAAACATATGGATGGAAAAGAGCAGATGATGATTCTTCAGATTCTTTCATGCTGCAATAATAATGTGGAATCATTTAATGCGAACACTGGCAAAATTTGCCTACTTGCACTTTGCCTTTATTTCAGAGCCGAAGGAGCCAGACATCCTTATTTTTGAGTCTTCAAGGAGCCAGGTTGAGCAGGTTAATGTTTCTCTCTCTCACACACACACAGACACACACACACACAGAGAGAATTGGATTGTAAGCTTTATGCAGTGAGAGTGTTCAGTGGGTTGTCTGAACAGGAAACAAGCTTCTCTTTCTTTATCAGCTGTACTACAAACCGCATCCACAGGGAGAGCGATAGACCATGCGGTGTTTGCCACCCCCGCACGCTTTCTGATAGGCAAATAACATAATCAATCCCCAGTTGGTGAGAGTGATTAGATATGATTTCAGTAATGAGATCCCTTTGAAACTGTCAAATGGAGGTTGTTTCCAATGTGGAATTATCACCTGAAGTAGTTGCTCCATTTACGAAGACACGTCTCCTACTTTTAACCCCCTTACGAATGAGCGCTCGCCAATTAGTGCATTTTAAACGCCCACTCAGGAAGACCAGAAGCGAGGGAGAAAACTCATTCTTATCTTTCTAAAGGACTAAAGTGTTTCAGTCCTCCGTCCTCACCTAGCAACCGAGTGTCAAGCATAAAATGCAGATTTTTATGTTCCACCATCTGGCTAAATGGCATATTTAGCTCACGTGTACGTTTAAGTGCTGTGGATCTCACAATATACCACTGTATCACAGGTAAATTGACATCCTTGAAGAAAGCGTTAAATGCTCTTTAGATTTACTAGTTGGCAAAGGACAGTGATTGATATAGTCGATATATTAGGACTGTCAAAAAATAACATTCATTTCTGTGATTGATATTTTCTGTTTAACACATTAAAAATATGAATTGTATTAATTGCTTTTTTATTGCCAATGTGTGAACAGCTAGTGACAAAAAAAAAAAAACAAGACCTTCCCCGCTGTTTACTCACCGCTGTCTTTTTTGTTGTGCTTTATTTTATTACCAACTTCATTTTACTTCTAAGCGAAGTAGGAAAAATTACTTAGTCATGAGTATTATTTTGGGGAATTGAATATTGAATATATACTCTTGTACATTACATTTTTGGCGAATATCCTCTTAAAGGATTAGTTCACTTTTAAAAAAACTTTTGCTGATAATTTACTCACCCCCATGTCATCCAAGATGTCCATGTCTTTCTTTCTTCAGTTGAAAAGAAATTAAGGTTTTTGATGAAAACATTCCAGGATTTTCTCCATATAATGGACTTCATTGGGAGCCAAACAGTTCAAGGTCCAAATCACTGTTTCAGTGTAGGTTCAAAGGGCTTTAAACGATATCAGACGATGAATAAGGGTCTTATCTAGCGAAACGATCCGTCATTTAAAAAATAAGTAAAAGTGTAATTTAAAGTGTTTGTATACAAATCAGTTAATTTTTACCTTCAATATTATAGTAGGCTAATGAAGCCTAGTAGGCTACAACTGACTCCCATAGTTTAGTTAAAACTGAGGTTTTCCTTGAGAATTTGCCATGTATTGTAGCCTATACCTGATATACAAAATAATCAATATTGAATCGAATCGAAATCGAATCGAATTGCAAGCTTGTAAATCGAAATCGGATCGAATTGTGAAATTTGTGTCAATACCCAGCCCTAGTATTTATAGCATAGGGGAGGAACAATTCTAAAGATAATTTGATTGGACAGAAGAAGCGGCGATGTGATAAAAATCCGTGATCCGTTTTAACAGAGATGAAGGACTGTAAAAGCACTGTTCATTCTATCTTTATTTTGTTGTATTTGTGCTATTGCTTCTTAATTGTTTGTTTATTGCTTGACTATAAATTAGTGGGGTTTTTTTGTTTGTTGTTTTTTTTTGCGATAAAAATTGGAATTGAGAATCGGGAAAGTTGAACAGTATGTAAAACGTTGGTGTTGAATGGCTTTACTCATTTCATCCCTGGAAATTAAGAAGTAAAAAATCTATTTAATATTCATCGTGAAAATGTTGGTGATACCCCAGCAAATACAGAAAGTGGGGAGGGGGTGGGGGAGAGGAACGGTCCCTGCAGGCTATTTTATAACGTTAAAACGTTACAGGAAGGTTTGGGGAACATTTTGCAAACCTAAAAAAACATTCTATTTCCAAAACAAAAACTTTCTTGGCTAACCAAAAACAAAACGTTACAAATAAATGTGTTGGGAACGTACCCAGAATTTTCTGGGAACCCAAAAATAACGTTTGCAGAACATTCTGGGAACCAAAAGTTGTTAGCTGGGAGTGGCCGTCTTTACATAGTGCAAAGATGTGATTAAACAAATATTTTAAATATACCATCTTCATGTTTACACATTAATTTGGAGACTCGATGCATGGCACTCTCTCAGTGCTGTAACCGGCTACATTAAATTAAATATAGCCTACAGGTGATATCATCTGAGGTGTGCAAAACATCATCATATTAGACAATAGATATGACATGCACAAACCCAAATATATGTCTTTTCATCTTTTTCTGCTTTTGCTGTCTGTGTAATGGCTGTTGAAGTCAAATAGATCAAAATGTGACCAGGCTGCATCAAAGCCTGCATAAAACAACTACGCATAGCCTATGCCAGGATAAACACACAGACTAGAGCCTAGCTAGCTAGACAGTGGACATCACAATTTGCTTAATAAGTTTTAAGACACAGCCAGACTGTATAATAGTATACTGACATTGATATTAGTTGGCTACAGTAATCAGTCTAGCCTATTAATAATCTTAATAATTATAATACTAATTTTAATACTAAAACCAGTATCAGTATTACATTCAAATGACCTTATTAATACCAATAACCAATATCAGTAGGTTACTGTACTAATACTCTACTGCCAATTGGAATTCTTATAGGCTACTACTCTCAATATAATGCCAATACTACTACACACTCATATAGCCTACTATTAGGCTACAATGCCCATAATTCTATCATAATTCCCTGTGCAGTGCTCGTCGCATGCAGTTATTTCAACTGGAAGCGTGAGTAATTGTTAAAGCACGTATGTAAACATAAGCTGAGGAGTTGAAGTTGCTGTACCTGTCGTCCGTCTGCCAGTCCCCGAGCAACAGGTCTCGGAACCGGTACCGGGGCGGCAGCGGCAGAACCTCCTTCTCCAGCTCCACCATAGTCGACACAAATCAACCCGGGGTGGAAATTAAAACGCCTTCGCCCTCGTTTGTCCCTCCGCTGTGATTGTTTCAGTTCGCTCACATATATAAAGTGTTGTCATCACTCAGTAACGGAGACACGGGTCCACTATCACAGCAGCAGCAGCAGCGACTGAGCAACTGGTGCCTCCCCGAGCTGAGCTCACAAAACACTGAGCGCCTGCCTGGACATCCTGCTCCACTGCTGACACAAGCGGTTTCACATCGGCTGTAACTGTTGCCAGTTATTGCTGCAGTGGATTATTTCACCATTGTCCTGTATTGATTGAAGCATGTGTTATTTGAGGGGAAGGAAATTTCATTTATTATTCATCTACTTGCAAGCCGTCTGAAGTCATTTCTGCTGCGTTGTTGTGAAATGCATGAGATAGCGACAAGTCCACTCTTATAGACTACTGCTACTGGAACTCACTGTCAATCAAAACTCAGTAGCCTAATGTAGTAATGAAAATCCCATCTCCATCAATGCCAAATTATTAATTTTTACATCAGCTTTACCAAAAATAGTGCAGCTTACGGGTTTGCAAATAAGCAGTGCGTGAGGGGAACAACACCTGTTGCAGTGTTTAATCCGCATGCATATTCAATTAGCATAATAATGCAATCAAAATCAAAGAAGTCAAATTTCCACGCTGGAATCAAATGAATTGTGTTGTCACATGCGATTCTCCACTGGAACAGAATCGAGTCTCCTCTCTCTCCTGTCAATAACCCGCAGTGAGATATGTTGAGCGCTCTGCCCCTCCGTGGCTGCCTGTGGGAGATGCCCAATACATCTGCCCTAACCTAACCTAACCTAACCTGTGTTTTTTTACAGGCACATCTGGGGCCTGTTTCAGAAAGGAGGTTAAGTGTCTGAGTATGTTAACCCTGAAATGAAGGAAACTCTGGGTTTTCCGTTTCAGAATGAGGTATGTCAAACCCGAGAAAGCAGAGTAAGTCAAGCCCGTTTCTGAAAGAGAGGTAACTTATACTCAGAGTCAGTTACCATGGTAACTCATTCTGTGAACCTAACCTGGTTGGGAGCAGGTTTTCTTATGTAAACCCAGAGTTTTTCTTTTAGTAAATGCATTTTGATTTAATAATCTTTAGATATTTTGACTCGAAACAACAAGACAAAAATGCTAAGTAAGAAAAGCATTTTTTTTGCAGTGTAGTAGTTCTACATTCAGTCATTGCACATTTTTCTATATAACATCGGAGAGAGCACATTAGTAAAGCTGCTGTATCAGAGCTCTCTCACGCTCTTTTTTCTCTCAGAGTTTTTGTTTTGTTTCCTGCACACAAACTCATGATCCATCAAAGTTTCAAAGGATTGCAGGACAGTGGAGAAATCGGTTTAAATGAGGCTAATCTGATAAATGACGCTAATTTGATAGCATCTTGCTGTGGACCTCTGAAAGTAACCTAAAGATTTTCCTTTAGGATTTCCAATGTGGTTGGATGCATTGATGACATGCATATCATCACACCTTCCGAAAATGAAACAGATTACTGAATGGAAGGATAGTCTGAGATATATGCCGCAACAACCACCACAGTTGTTAAATAGGCTACACACTTTATTTCCTACAAATACAAAAGCAACAGTAATTATTTTTTCCTGTCGGATTTTACTATTCTTCCAGTAGGCCTATTGTGTATCTCCTCTTCATCTATTAGTGATGGTGCAGCCTATGCCTTCTTGCTGTTGGCCCAGTAGAAATCAAATGTTAATTTCATTAGCCTAATTAAAAAAAAAAATAACAGGTTGGATTAGAGAACATTTAATTATGTGAAAAGAGCGTTATACTATGTGGAAACAGCGGGTGCACATCAAAATAGACACTGAATTCTATTTATTTAATATGTCAAATGTTTGTAAAGTCATGTAGGCTACAGGCATGAACCTTTTCATTTTTAGTTGCTGCCACGTTTTTTTGCCTGTGGGAGACCATTAAAATGAGTATTAGTTCAATAACTTACCTTTCTGTCAGTTTTCACCTGCTAATTTAACAGTGAATAAGAATTATACGTGTGTATTGACTCTGTAGTATGTGCATGTCTTTTTGTCGGTGGTTAATCGTATTTACGAAGCTCTGTCTGATCATGGCTTTTCTTAGTCGTGGTGCACGTGCTTAACTCAGAGTCAACATACTCAGAGTTGATTGAACTAGCTCAATTAAGCTGTTCTGAAACCGAAAACTCAGAGTTTCCCATCTCAGGGTAAATCAACTTTTAACTAAGTTTTAACTCAGAGTTGGTTGAACCTCCTTGTTGAAACCCCTGTTCAGTTGAGGCGTTCGAGCGATTCTCATCATGCCATTAAAACACAATAAAAGAAGATTCATGTAAAGGCTAAGGCGATGTTACAAAATAATACATGATTGTACAAATATATGCACAATACTGTTCAAATTTTTGGGGACGGTAAGATTTATTAAAAAATCAACTATTTTAGCAAAGAATGCATGAAATTGAGAGTAAAACAGTTTTGAATATTGATAATAATAATAATAAATGTTTCTTGAGGATCATATCATCATATTAGAATGATTTCTGAAGGATCATTTGATCACAGGAATTTTACAATATATTCACATAGTAAACAGTTGTTTTTTTTGTAAATTGTATATTTCACTATATTACTGTTTTGATCAAATAAATGCAGCATAAGAGACTTCAAAAACATTCAATTTACCAATCCCAAATGTTTGAATATATATATAGTAATTTATGGTGGAACAAACAAGATTATATTGATATTATGAATGATAAAGAATAAACTTAATATTAACATTTCTTCTCTCACCTGTTGTAATATTAAAAGATAAAGGTATTTAAAAATATGAATTCAAAAGATATGCTGTTCACAAAAAATATATATATATAATAAAAAATATATATATTTTATAATAAAGTCAACATTACCATTTCACATACAATTATTTTGGTGAAAGAGTGTAGATGGAATTGAAAATGAAAAGATGTTTTTATTTACAAAGCAGGTATATATCACATATTATATGTTAAAAAAATGTAAGCATTTAAAAAAGAACCACCAAAAAACAGATAAAAACAAAAGTCTTTTTCTTGTCTTCATGTTCCTGGTGTGACGGTGATGTTGACTGACTGCAGTGCCTCTACAGCCCAGCTGGGGTACTGATCACTGGACGGGAACATCCTCTTCATGAACGCCTTCACAAACTCAGGAAACCTCTGATCGATGATGCTCTGACGCACTGAACGCATGAGCGTGAGCTGATGTGGACAGGAGGAAATTAAGTGACCGCAGTAATAACAGATACAACATGTAGTGCAATGGTCACCCTGGTTGATAATTACCTGGTAAGAGATGTTATGGATGGTGATGTGATGCATGGCTGCAGTGTCGCTCTTGAACAGGGCGTGAAGATAAGCCCGACTGTGTCTGACAAAGAAAAAAGGATTCACGATCATCTTTAAGTTTTGAAGTAGAGAGATTTTGTATGAGATAAGTACATTTCTGGATTAAAAAAATTTTTTTTTTATTTTTTGGTGGGTGGGGGACTATTCCTCTTAGCACAGTAGACAGCTGAACATCAGCATATTAAACTAACAATTTAGTCAGTTAAATTCGTACCTCTTGCAGGTTGAACACTGGCAGTCAGGATCAATCGGCTGAAAGTCTTTAGCATATAGTTTCTGTTTGAGCTGCAGTGATCCCCAGGGAACTAAAGCGGATCCAAATCTCTGAAACAACCAGACATCGCCTCGTTAAAATGAGAGAATACTGACAAGATTACAGTAAACATTTATTCTGGATTTATCCAAGTATTTCGCCCTTGATTTTGTTTTCGGGGACTCCTAGAATACGTTTTCATGCTTAAATGTTCACAAAACACATTATTTTTCACATATTTGACATTGTTGCAGCACCTCTCTTCCCAGTCTGTCAGTAACGCTCTCGTAAGTTCAAGTCTCTATGAAGCCCCTCCTTCTGAAAAGCACAATGTGCTCTGATTGGTCGGCTGGATCAGTGTGTTTTGATTGGTCAACTGATGCTGGTGATGTGTTCGTTCCCGAAAGTAAACACAAGACTACAATCAAGGTGTTTCAGGGAATTTAGGCAAACTGATATGTTAACTCATTTTGGAGTGAATCACCATTTTTCAAGCTCATACAGCAGCTTTACACACTAAAGAAAGATGAACATGTAAAAAAAAAAAGCATAATAGGAACCCTTTTAAAAACTCTACTGACTCCTATCAGAAAGGGAAGTCAACAGAAATCCATCACTTACTGCTGTTCGAGTTGGGAAGACACAGTCAAACATATCACAGCCCAAAGCAACACACACCACCAGGTCCAGTGCATAGCTAAAACACACAGTAAAGAGACAATCAACAAACAATACTCACAAATAATGAAAAATCTACCAAGAGCAAGCGTGTCTTACCCGACTCCCATGAGGTAGCGGGGCTTTTCTCTGGGGAGGTGGTGTGTGCTGAGAGTCACCATCTTCCAGAAGTCATCCTTTTCCTCTCCCCCGCTCAGCCCACCAATGGCGAAGCCCGGCACGTCGCGCTTTGTCATTTCTAAATGAAGAAACGTGATGAACTACATCTGTGGTTACTCTGCTGGAACAGCTGTGTGAAACTGAGGAGAAGTGACTCTCAAACCAGCTGGTATGAAGCCATTCAAAAAATGGCTCAGAAAATGTACCCGTTGTTTTCTTGATTTGATATTTTGTCTCTTATGTAATGATATTCAGACGTTTAGAAGTGACCAAATCCTTTTCTGGTTCCTGCATTTATTTCCCATTTTAAATAATTGTTTTCTATTGTAAAATGTCATTTATTTCTGTGATCAAAGCTGAATTTTCAGCATCCTTACTCCAGTCTTCAGTGTCACATGATCCTTCAGAAATCATTCTAATATGATCATTTGATGCTAAAGAAATATCTTCTTATTATTATCCTCCTATTTTAATGCAACTTTTGGGATATTGCATCAAAAAACATTGGATGGAAATTGAAAATCCGCTCAATTGAGGCGGATCGTTTTTTATTCCGATAAGACGACATTACAAAAATTGATGCACAGCCAATAGATCATATGACTTTGCCTCAAACGATCAACCCGCAGACCAATTTCATAGCAGAACATCTCAAAATGTTGATTTGGTCGTTCTGAAATGCCTGAGCCAAAGAAATAGGACAGCGTTTCATCTGTGCATTTTTTATAGTCACAGTGGCTTCCCTGATTGCAGCAACTTCCATTTTTATTGCTGATATTTATAATCAGTTTCCCAGTAAATGACCATTTTGTTCTCTTGAACACATTGGATGGGAACTCTGCTTCGTTCGCAAACGTTTTATGCGATATTCCAATTTTGCAAATAAATCAAATTCATAACTTTGAATGGAAAAATAGATCATATTTTTATGGAAACTGAATTTTTTGTCAGTTCAAAAGAACAGCATTTGTTTGAAATAGAAATATTTTGTGTCACTATTGATCAAATTAACCCGACCGAGTCCTTGCTGAATAAAAGTATTTATTTCTTTAATACAATTCTTACTGACCCCAAACTTTTATCCGTTAATGGAATTTGAATATGATTTTTCCGATGTGCTGTCGCACTAATGTCACTCAATCATAACGGACACACTTTTGCAGTCCTGGAGCGCTCACCGTCTAAACAGGCCTTGCGCAGTGTGGCATCGAGCCCTCCTTGGATAATGGCGAACAGGTTCTGTCGGTCCGGGTTCTTGTTCGCCGTGATGCAGCGGTCCAGCCAGCGAACCGAGCGGTGCATGGCCTCCTCCACCCGCGGGCCTCTCACCGTACTACTGACCACGTCATCCAGCTGCATCATGATGTCTGAACCTGCACACACACAGTTCAACAGGCACGTGCTGAACGATCTTAAATGACGGAGAGAACATGATCTGCACCGACTCATCTGTGTCATTTTAGGTTCATTGAGATACACTATATACTATAGCTTTTATACTGGCGCCTTTTTTCTTTCTTTTGGCTTGCTTGGTTGGGGACATTTAACAATATTATTACAACATTATTTTCCTGTTTTCTCTGTAAAGCTGCTTTGAAACAATCTGTATTGTAAAAAGCGCTATATAAATAAAGGTGACTTGACTATACTAGTTAATGCACGTTTTTATACTGTTTTATTCTAATTATATTTATATTAATCACATTATATTTTCTAAATTAAAATGATCAGTCTGCAATGATTGGTCTACTCTGCACTGATTGGTCAGATGACCCAGTCTGTTGTGATTGGTCTACTCTGCACTGATTGGTCAGATGACCCAGTCTGTTGTGATTGTTCTACTCTGCACTGATTGGTCAGATGACCCAGTCTGTTATGATTGGTCTACTCTGCACTGATTGGTCAGATGACCCAGTCTGTTGTGATTGGTCTACTCTGCTCTGATTGGTCTGTTAGGATTTTTTTTATTTTGAATTTGTTTTTATATTTTATTACCCGTCTTAACTTAAATTTGAACGTTTTAGTAATTATGCTTAAAAATATAGTATTACTGTATAGCGTTTTATTTTAAACAATGTCGTTTTAGTCATTTTATTACATCAAGTTAAACTAAATTAAAATGTGAATTAAAAAAGTTTAAGTTTTTTGTATTTTATTTTACAATCAAAATTCTGTCATCATTTATTCACCCTCATGTTGTTCCAAACCCATATGACTTTCGTTCATTTTTTTTAACACAAATGAAAATATTTTTAATGAAATCTTTCTGTCCCTCCACTGAAAGTTTATTCACCCAAAACTCTGACACTTTAAAAAGTTCATAAAGAGATCGTAAAACTAATCCATATAAACTGAGCGGTTTAATCTAAGTTTTCTGAAGAGACACGATCGCGTTATATGATGGACAGATTGAATTTAGTCTTTGATTCACATTGATCAGTGAATGAATATAGAGCACATCAAATATTGTAAACAGAAGTTCAACTATAACAACATGAGTACATGATGACAGATCTTTTTTTTATTTTTGGGTGAACTAGCCCTATAATGTTAACTTTATTATTATAGAAGTAATTAATAGTTTTGTATGGTTTTAGTTTTAGTTAAGTATAATAACCCTGTGACTCGCACCGAGGCTGTTCTGTATGCCGATGGATTGCTCCGGGGTGAGCAGGATTTCCTTTCCATCGTAAGGGGAACGGAACGTGACGCCCTGCTCCGTCACCTCAGACAGCTCCACTAGAGACACCATCTGGAACCCGCCACTGTCCTGTTGAAAGCAATTTGGGGGTGAAATGCAGAACTCTGGGATTCTCCTACAACAGGTTTACATCCAAGGTCAAAAAAACTTTCATTTTCTCAGAATATGCTTTACAGCATGACCTCATTTCTCAAATCGCTTTGTTCAATGATTCTGTCTCTACAAACCCCGCCTTTCCACAAGCCTACTCTGCTCTGATTGGTCAGATGTCCCAGTCTGTTGTGATTGGTCTCCTCTGCTCTGATTGGTCAGATGACCCAAGGTGCGTTCCATTCGACCGTAAGTGGACTGTGAAGTGGACTTCACAGGGTATTTCGCCATCTTAAGTGAGATTCCAATCCGAAGGGAACGAACATCTTCAGTTCGAAGGGCACTGCAAACGGCGTAGGGAATAAGGGAACATCGATACATCACTTCACAGGAAGTGGAGAGCGAAAATCACCCAACTGTCATTGCGCACCGCGTCACCAGTCTGAACTAACCACAGAGCAGAGCCGTTGGAAGAGATTTTAAATTTAAATGTCTAACGGCTCTGAGTTTACGTATGCATTGAGTATTCATAAATATTGTTATTATTATACAAACTAGAGTTTTTATGAACGGTTGGGGTGATGAATGTATCTATAGGCCTATTATATGATTTTAAATTAGAAAGGAAAGTAAATTACAATATTTAATTCAGTTATATCATAATCTGCGCGACCCCGTTGTTGCCTTTCTTTGATGACGATGCAGGGCATTCCAAATGAGCGATTATTGTCAGTGAAGCCCACTTCAACTGATGTACCGTGTTCAGGGAGTAGGGAGCAGTGAACACTGCGTAGGGATCCTGTCAAATGGAACGCACCTCCAGTCTGTTGAGACTTATTGCATACTCTGCTCTGATTGGTCAGATGACCCACAGTGGATACACAGTGATACAAACAATAACGATGGCATCAATTTTACTATATCAATTTGAACCAGAGTCCTCCTCCTTTTGAAGTGAATGCACAGTAAAGTCTACATCAGAAAACCACGTCTTCTCAACATGTCAACAACACTAACCAATCTCCTTCAGGCCTCAGCCACGACTACAGCGTTTGAGGGTCAAAGTAGACATTGGCCGTGGGCAGTCAATGAAGACAACAGGCTGGCATTATGACAATGTGTTACAAACCTATGCAGGTTAGTGCAGGAAGTGAAACTGGAATCACTGACGACAGGTTTCAGGCAGTTCAGGATTGGTTATTTCTTTTAAGAGACAATAACTTTATTTGTTGTGCACTTTGAAACACTGCAGACCTTTTACATTCACAAAAGCTTTGTCACACTGCATGGAAGATAAAATCCGAAAAAGCGTAAACGAGCCACTTTAATATATTAAAAATACCTAAATCTAATATAGATTAAAATGTTTAAAACTATTTAAAATGAAGATGTAATTTGCAATGGTATTTCTTTTTCCAGAATCAATAAACGTTGTGCTTATTGAAGAACAAGCAGTTCTGGCAAATTCTGGAATCACAAAATGAATCATGGTTAATTGATTTAATATATAAATTTGTTATTACCGTGTAAAATTGCTGCAGCAGATATCCAATTGTATATGCAGTACCATTATTTAAAAGAGATATTTAGTATGCAAATGTTTCCAAGACCTTGAAATGGACAGACTATGTGTCATGCTGGCTTTAAAGTATGTTTTGTTGTAACACATATGTAGCCTATAAGTATGAAATATTTTCGGAGCAGAGCAAAGCTCAAATAACTAATTGAGTTAGTTACTTTTTATGAAAAGTAATACATTACATTCATTTTTGTATTATTGTTTCTCACCTGGGCTTGCTTGTTTGTTTTTTATTAACAACACACAAAAAAAAGTCATATTTTTTGGCAAATTTAATGGCCCTTTCAACAATACAAAAATTTACATTAAAAAAATTAAACAAATGTGATTAAAGTAATTTTTGCTTATTAGTAACTGGTTGAAATGGATAATCGAAGGTCAGCAGCAAAGACATTGGTTAATAAAGTGAGATTAAATTCATAAAGTTTGTTTGTGTAATTTAATATATTTAATTACTGCAGTTTTGCGTAATATTCTGAGATTGCATTTCACTGTTTTTATAATTTTTTTAACTTTCTGAATGTTTTTTTTTTTTTGCAACATAGGGACATGAAAGCTGTCAATCAATAAATCGAAAATCAAAGTAACTTGCGTTGCTTATTTGAAAAAGCAACTCAGGCATTTTATTGTAAATTTAAAAGTAATGCATTACTTTACTAGTTACTTGAAAAAAAGTAATCTGATTATGTAACTCAAGTTACTTGTAATGCGTTACACCCAACACCGATTGGCTCTCTCTGACAAATTGCTTTTGTTCCATTTTTACATGTAGCTTTGAATAAAAGCTTCCGCTAAACGCATACATGTTAATGTAAAATTGAAAAGACTTTTTAAGTCTTTACAATTTCCATAACATTTCCAACCGGCTATATCTTTCGAACAGACACTTTGCTAAATCTGCATTAGAAAAATAATAAACAGGGTCTGGATCTGGGACAACACTTTGTTGCTGTCTAGGATGTTTCCCACGTTTGACTCTTACTTGTTCTTTTGGCGTTTGGGAACAATTTGAGAATAATATTAGTTACCGTTAAGAGATTTCTATTCCACTTCATAAACCCATGCAATCCATTGGCTTTCTCTATTAACTCAGGACCCTGTTAGGACACATACAATAAGAGTTAAGTAAGTTTTAAACATAGTGCTTTGAGTCTGACGAAACACTCAAACAAAATTTGAAGTATTTCCTCTCACATACCGGTCTCATGCCGAGATGATATGTGTTCCCCAGGCATATCTGGCAGTCCAGATCCTCCAGCTGGTCTACAGTGATGCCTTTCAGGGTACCCTGGGTGCCCACGGGCATGAACACCGGGGTGTTTACTGCGCAGTGTGGGAGAGTAAGAGTGCAGGCTCTTGCCTTGCTCACCGGACACTCCGCCACGATACGAAGAACGAGAGGAGCAGCAGAGGATACGGCCTTAACTGATGCCATACTGTCTATACACTCATGTGTGCTGGGCGCCGCCATTTTGAATAACGATTCATCAAAAAGATCCGACTCAAAACAATAGCGATTCATCAAGAAGAGCCGAACACTGTACGCGAATCAGAAAACCGTCTTTTTCATAAATGTCTACATTCAAATGATGGATTTTTAAATTATTACGGTAGTTTGTTGCGTGAGCTGAATTGTGGCTGCGCTAAACTGAACTGGGACACACTAAATAAACACACCCTAACGAAAATTAACCATGGCTTTACTAATAGCCTAATAATAAAAAAAAACATGGTTATTGTAGTTTAACCATGGTAACCACAAATTAACCATGGTTTTGATACACTAATCATAGTTAAACCATAGATTTTGAAGAAAAAACTGTGGTTATACAAATCGTAATCAACAGAGATTGGGAGTTCTCCAATGGTTACTACACATTTACTGTAATAAAACCATGGTTAATTTTCATGAGGGACGTTATTTATAAAACAGTAAATGCGTTAAACGGCAAATGTGAGGCCACATGCCAAGTTACGTAAAATAATCAATGAATGGTTGTTTTGAACAAACTGTTTACTTCCGACACAAGAAATTACTCATTAGCCAGATCAGAATGCTAAAATAAGTATAATAATGTTGCATGATTGTGAGATTTCAGCTTAAATATTATCACGTTTTTTTTTCTACTGGTGGATATATAAAAGACTGGAGACCCTAAACATTGTGTTCATTGTTCTCATAGGAAGATAATATACAAATTATTAAAATGTCAATATGGTTAATTTACTAATGACAATCTTACAGTAATTGTATATTTATTATTCAATAAAAATATAGTTATTGTTTTTTTGTATAATATTCCAACGTTGACAATTTTCGATATGTTTTCGTTGAAATTAAATTGACATTAGAGCCGTCCAATAGCACTCCTCCGCCGTTTGAGGTTGAGCCAATCAAAAGACAGAAGACACCAGGAAGCGCTACGTCGGACCAATCGGAGAGCACGACATCGGTTGACAGGAGGCGGGACTCGAGTCACCGGTGGAGGTCGGATGTCGCCTGACCGGATGATAGCGAGAAGTTTTGTTTTGTGAGTTTACGAATGATTGATCCTCAGATTACAACACGGATCTTAACGAATGCGCCGTAATACGCGTCATCTACCTGTCAGCGAGTGACCTGTGAGTTATTAGTCTTTGACAGACTGATCTGGAAGCGTTTGAAGGGTGGAAATTAAACGCTTGCGAGTAACCCGAGCGCCGTGCTGCCGCGAGCCCGTCCCTGCGCGCTGAGAGACGGTCAGAAACCATGGGCAACCGGGGGATGGAGGATTTGATCCCCCTGATCAATAAACTCCAAGATGCTTTCAGTTCCATTGGCCAAAGTTGTAACTTGGATCTGCCGCAGATAGCCGTGGTCGGAGGACAGAGCGCCGGAAAAAGCTCCGTGCTGGAAAATTTCGTCGGCAGGTTGGTTATTATTATGTTACCCATTTCTATTTTGGTTTGACTTCGATCGCGTGCAAAAGCTTAGCTCGCTACATTTATCAGTGTCCAACTTAATAAGGAGATACCCGTCTTATTTATTACTTCCCAGCTACGTTTTTATACTCGATTCACTTGGATAGGGTGTCATTCACAGATGCGAGTTACGCAGTTGACGTAAGCAGACGCTCGCCTTCATTCATTGAAGTGAAATGGGCGTAAGTGGGAGTTGAGCGCTAAACGGGGAAGTTGGCGACACACACACACACACACACACACACACACACACACACACACACACACACACACACACACACACACACACACACACACACACACACACACACACACACACACACACACACACACACACACACACACACACACACACACACACACACACACACACACACACATAGTTATAGCCCTTGTGTCAACCTTGAGAGTTGAGTTGCCTAAACAGGAAATCAAAACCGCTAAGATATTCATTGCTGTGTCTTAAGTCGTTAAAGTCATTTCCTCATTCACAGTGTTAACTTGTTTACATGACAGTGACGACACTGACACTTCTCTGGACATTGACGTCATGCTTTTGTCTATACGAGCTTATAAAACTCTCTAACATGCTTGAGTAATTCATTCAGGTCACATGGTAATTACATTGCATTTTATTATATAATATGGCACTAAATTTTTATGTGTCATGATATTTGCGTATTAGCCTACTCCAAGGTGCATCAGAGAACAGAGTGGTACCATGGTATTTTTTTAATACAGCGATTTACCACGGTAATTTTTTTTGTTAGTGCACCGATTCTTTTTCCATTGTGAGATTATTTTCATGAGAAATAAGCACATTTCAA
The DNA here is from genome assembly GCA_036326025.1 of Chrosomus eos. NCBI lineage: Eukaryota > Metazoa > Chordata > Actinopteri > Cypriniformes > Leuciscidae > Chrosomus > Chrosomus eos. The sequence continues at coordinate 12,165,071 of CM070821.1, forward strand.
TCAAGTTATTACTACTTTAAAACATCAGAATGATTAATTTTGAAAAAAAAGTTTCTATTGGATTTATTATTATAATACACTTCTAAGTATTTTGATTTAAAGCTACACTGTGTGATTTTTACCCCCATCTAGCGGTGAAACGGTATATGACCATCCAGTGAATATTAGTTTCTGTTCCTCTCAATTCCGATTTCGGTTTAACTCCTACGGTGGTCAGTAAGATTTTTTTTTATTTTTTTTTATTTTTATTTGACCTTTATTTTACCAGGAAAATCTCTCTGAGATTAAAAATCTCTTTCACAGGAGAGTCCTGGCCAAGAATGGACAGCAGTTACAGTCACAACTTACACATTGAAACAAAAAATATACAATTAAAACACTTAAAAACAATTGCAAATCAATGAGTCTTCCTCGAGTGATCGAATAATAGATTTAAAATGTTCAATAGGCACCAGAGTTTGTAATTTCAATTTTGTTTGGAGTAAATTCCATTCAAATGGAGCTGCGTACATAAAAGCCCCTTTTCCCAGTTCAGTTTTCACAAATGGAACAGAGAAAGCAAAACGATTGTCAGACCGAAGGGAATATTTCCCAACACTTTTCTTTTGAATTAGGCAACCTAGATACAAAGGCAACAACCCCAGAATAGTTTTATAAATAATTAGATAAAAATGAATTTTCCTTCTAATAGACAAAGATGGCCAGGATACTCTATTATACAATATACAGTGATGAGTTAAAGGTTTACAGTCTGATATAAATCTTAAAGCGCTGTGATAAACAGCATCCAAAGACGAGAGAAGTTGGGAGGAAGCAAATTGATACACCACATCACCATAGTCCAGTACGGGCAAGAAAGTAGCAGAAACTAACCTCTTTCTTACATTAAATGAAAAACAGAGCTTGTTTCTAAAATAAAACCCAAGCTTTATTTTTAATTTTTTCTTTAAATTAGTTATGTGAGACCCAAAAGATAATTTATCATCGATAGTGATGCCAAGATATTTATAAGATCCAAGATTAAAATGGCTTCCAGTTCGAGCTCGTCCACATTCGACACGGTGCCATCGAGTGTTAAAACGCGAAAAGCGAAGCTTGAATTAACGGGTATGTCCCTCTTTAGCTAATGTACTTTCAAGATGGAGGGGCAACATGGCGACCGACATTAGAACCCCTTACCCGTATGTATTTTCAATGGCATATTATACACTCACGAGAATACTTTATTACTTGAACGAAGTAAATATACATTAATGAGCACATATATTTTTATTCATATATAAGTTACACAGTGTAGCTTTAAATAAAAAATGTAATTTCCTCATTGCAGTGATGAGAATTGACCATTTGAAAAAGAAAGAAAGAAAAAGAACATAATTCATTAAAAATGGCCCTAAAATAGGATATCATTACCGTAATGCTTCATTGTAATGTTTACTTTTGAAGGTCATTTAAATTAGATTCTCTTAGTACACTATTTTATTTTATTTTTTGATTCAAACCAGAATAATTGTCATACATAAACACTTTGCAATTACTTTGAATAAATACTTTGAATTAAATATCAATATTATTTCCACATATAGCCATGAGAATGAGTTGTTTTGCATTACAATATTCGAAGTAAATCATAATTCATTAAAAATCACTGGTTTTAAAAGTAGCCTTTATATATCATTACTGTAATGCAATCATTGTAATGCTTACTTTTATAGGTCTTATAAATTAGATTCTCATTATTGTAATAGACTATTTAATCAATTGTTTCTATTTAAATCAGAATCATTTAGAAGTCGTACAATTATGCATCAATACTTTGCCATTGAAATAAATGATCAGCATTATTTTCATTGTACAGTAAGTAATGAAAAGGAGGTTAGCGCTACAGCAATGACCATTATCAACTAAAAAAAAAATTAAAAATCAAAATGGTTCTGAAAATAGCTCATATTTGAACGGTTCACTTATACTAGCTACATACTAGTTCTGCATACTATAACAATTTAGTTTTAAAAAGGCAATATAGATTAATTATTGAAGTATATGAAGTATCCAGATACTGTGCATTTCAAATCACTTCTCAGTACTGTGTACAGGCAATTATCTAGTGAAAAATAAGTTGAATTAAGTATTATGTATTCGAGAGAGAGACTTCCTGTTCCACCTGACCTTGAGTTTTGTGTGGGCAACCGCCTGTTTTGCAGTATTCATAGGTCACTGCCAGCCACACCTGTATCAGACAGCTCTCACTGAGATACCGAATCAGTCCTGCTCACTCTCATCTGGGAGAGGACGGCATATAGAAGACGCTTGTTACTGTCAATATTCATTTTGCATTATGAGCTGCACCTTCCTGCATTCATTTCCTCCCACAATCTTCTGGATGCGAGTGCGACTGCTCTGTCTCCGGTCCAATTTGAATACATTTTAGTCTTGATGTTGTTTAGCAGAGGACAGAGTATGTATCAGACTAATTGTCTGAAATTTAGTTTCCATTTCCCATAGACATTGATCTCTTGAAAGCCTGTGTATGCACATATCCATTTCCTTTGTATATGAAGCTGATTAATCGTGAAAGACTGATATATATTTATAATTTTTTTTAAATTATTAGAAAAAGAATGCATGATAAAAGCAGGTTTTATATGATATCCATGCAAAATAAGCTAAAGCATATTTCTCAATGATATTGTCCTGCAATAATGCCTAGAGGCGTCAAGTTTTCCTGGTGGCAAAGGATCATTATCTTGGATTTCATAATCAGGTTGGGCAGGTTTGTCCATTATTACAGGATCAAATCAGTGTTGGAACTGAGAGTAAGAATTAGACATAAACCATTAGGTAAAGCTATATTTGGCATTTTATGTGGCCCGGGTTCAGATTACATGATATCAGCCCGATCCGTTTTGACGTAGCGTGTCGTGGTGAGTCATAAATGACAATGGGCGTCGGGACTGATGTATTGTTTATGATACTTTTTATCCATCAAGATAATTTTCACAGATGAATGAAACACAACTTTTATGAATTCTGAAGCCTAAATACAGTCGCCAGGAGCAAAAAGCTAAAGGTTGCTAGGCTATGAATGAACTACACCGCCCAACGTCTACATTACTAACCCTCCGACAACTCTTTCAGTTTTAATCTAAAAACATTTTCCCAGAGAGTTTGAGGTATAATAGTTTATAAGAGCACAATTATAAGTGAGGCTGTAAAAGCGAACTGAGTTTAGGCCTACCTGTTCAGCGTATGACATCTAATGTCCTCGATAGTCCCATTTAGCTACTTGTTAGCAACTGCCTTTTTCAAGAAACGATATCACGAGTGGGGTAATACTGATGTATTTTATTTCGTAGAATAAAAGGTTAAAGTCTTGAGCTTGTGTTCACCACAGACCAGTAATTTAACCATAACCCCATTCAAAAAACCCATTGACTTTGGGAGGATGTGCTAAAATGCTAGCTCGTTTCCGCGTTTTGGCCTACAAAGTAATGTCATACCTGCACCACTCTGTAGCCTACTCCTGCCTTTATGATGTTTCTGCGGGACTACCATGACACAGTAAAATAAATAAATGCTGACGAACGATAGTGGAGGCCCTTCAGCAACCCATAGAGTACTGGAATTAGCATTAAGCTAGGACACCGCGCACGTCATTAAGGATGGCTAGCCATGATGTGCGTGTGGTCTGACATGTTTCTTGTCCACGACACAACAAGAATTTAGGAGACAATATCACATAATCTGACACAGTGACTATCATAACAGACAAAAATATTGTGTAGTCACAAACATTTTGTGTAGTCTGAACCTGGCAACATTCTATAGCGATACATTATTATTATTAGTGGTGGAACGGATCACAAAATTCACGGGTCGGATCATTTACGGTTTTTGAGCCACGGATCGGATCATTTTTATAAATAAATATATAACTTTGATTTTCATTACATTTATTACATAAAGCTCACTTGGAGTTCTTCGATAGCTACTACATCAAAAACTTCTAGCCTTAAGGCCATTGCACACTGAGTCCGAAATTCGCATCCGAAATTTTCGCACGTTAAAAAAAAAAATTCGACCTCACGTTATGTCAATCACGCTTGCACACTGCCTCCGAAACTTTCGTCCGTCAAAAAAAAATTCGGATCAGGTTCGATTTTCTGCGTTTTTCGCATCCACAGCCAGCATTTTGAGAGGTTTTTTGACTATTCAGACCCACCGTACAAGCGAACGACACAATCCAGAATGGCATCTGATAAGTTGATACACTTCGTCTCGCAGCACAAAGTACTGTATGATAACAAAACCTGTATACAGCTGTTCTGTATGCCCAGCGTTTCTGCCGGCCGTGTGTGTGTGTGTCTTTTTTGGTGGTCTTCTTTTTAATATGTGGCTCCAGTATCGCTAGCAAAGCATCAAACTGTTCCATTGACAATTGACATTCTGAGGTAAATTTTGATTCGCTCGGGATAATTGCGCAACTCCTAATGAGCTGAAACTCTCCTTCCTCTCGGCACAAGATTGGATGGACCCTCTTTTTCTTCTTTTTCTCTTCTAGAGCAACACAATCATCCTCACTGCTTGACGAATCCATTTTGTATTTTTTGCGTTTTTTTCCGCAAAGGTTTAATAAATACGCATCGGACTCAGTGTGCAAGGTTTCTGTGCGTGACGAATTTTTAGGCTGATGAACACGAAAAAACGCATACGAAAAAATCGGACTCAGTGTGCAATGGCCTTAACTGATAAAGTTCACACATTATTTAAAACAAGTGAACAGTCAGTAATAAAATAAGAACAAATACACAAATTACAAGCAGAGATACTTTTTTTGCGCAAAAAACAAACAAATGAAAATAACGACTTTATCCAAGTATTAATTTCCTTTTCTTTGGGCCTTGAGATACGTAGTGTAATAGCGTTGAGCGTCTGTGTTATACGTCACACGTAGGCTCACTATTGGCCGACGCTGGTCATGTGTCTGATGTGTGTGACATGAGCGTCCATGAGCATGACGAGCTGGGTGGCATGCCTTGCATGGCTGACACCGCCTGTTCGAGAAGTCACAGTGACAAAAACAGAGACTAAAGCCTGTTTATGCCATTAAGAAAATGAAATTCCGTCAAATCAATTTTGTTTTAAAGAAAGGTTCATTTAAAAGCAGTGCTCATTCATCAGTGTATAATGTTACCCTAGAGATGCGCGCATCAACCGCCACCGAGTCCGCTGTTGAAGACTATCATCTATTTATAATCACGCGTAACAAAACAGAATAATTGTAATTTGACCATCAGGTGCAGAAGGGTTGCCATCTGTCCCGGTCTGTCCCGATTTATCTTTTAATAACCTGTCCCGGGAAATGTATCCACTCTCCCGAGACACTGAATGTCCCGGTTTTCGAAAGGCTACGTGAATGTATGTTCAAACCGTGGAGCGCGCGCACGGCAGAGAGGGAGGAGAGAGCGAGACCTTGCGTGTGTGTGTGCCTCAAGAAGCGCATGTAACTTGCATGCATGGAAGAATGTTTAATTGCTCGCACTCGCGTCTCGCCTCCCTCTGCCAGTGTATGCTACCGCGACAAAGCACATACGCGATAAACGACGTCAGAAAACCGTCAGTACATTATAACCGTTTATGGTCTATAACTGAACCGATACCGAATCGTCCTCGGCGTAGAAACAAATAATTTCGACACCCCTACTGTACTTTGCCTTGGAATTAAATGACAGAAAACTAGTTAACGCTGCTGTGTGAGTGTGAGCTGCTTTCTGTCTTTTTTTTTCCTCTTTTGGAAAGTCATAGAAATGCTGTCTGTCTGAGTCATCATACTTCATGACCATCACAAATCTCTGACGTCATGTTTCTTCTCTGTTTTATCACAACTAAAGGGCCTGATTGCATAGACTAATCATTGTTTGATAAGCTTGTGGGTGTGACATGCATGTGTAGGATACATGTCCTGAAAGAGACTTTCTATTCATGTTCACTGTCCTCCTTAATATACAGGATTCATTTTGCCATGGAAAACATGGTAATATCATGGAGTTTTAAGGCTTTTCAAGCCTGAAAAAGTTACAAAACTTGCTTAATGTTAATATTTCTAAATATAGCTACATTTGGTGTAGCTCTAAACTTGTTATAATGTTGTCAAAAGTACTGACTTCGATACCAAGTCGGGACAAAAATAAAAAATAAAAAAAATGTGACGTTACCAGCATTTCCCTCTAGCATTTTGAGCGCTGTTTAAATGGATTCCTTAACACCTCTGATTGGCCATTTAATCACTCGCTCAATTGGCCATTGTGTTCACATGCTCAACATGTCTGTGAAGCGCTCACTGAAGATAACAAGTTTTCAAAGCATTAGCCTAATCATTGTAGCCAATCACAGATATAGCCTGTATGTGAACAACACAATGGCCAATCAGAGTCGTTTAAGAACCCGTTCAACAGCTCTCAAAATGCTAGAGGGGAAATGCTGGTATCGTCACATTTTTAAAATTTGGTACTGAAGTATGTACTTTTGACAACACTAAAGACATATAGTGATCAGTCTTTTGAGGAAATTGACCAATTTTAAATGAAAATGAACTGAACTGAGACAGTGTTTCTGACACTTGTACCAAACTCCAAAAAGCAGCGTAGCATCCTATTTTTTGCTTCGTTTAGATGTCTTTGGACCGCCCTTGTGTATTATATTTTAGTCGAACCGCACCAGTTTTGATATTTTGGAAAGCTCAAAATGTGGGTCTTGTTTAGTTTGCTCCAGGGTTCGAATGCCAGCGTTCCTCACATTCAATGAACCGCACTAATAGGAAATCTCACAGTTCGTGCGTTTTTATCAAACCAAACCTGTCAAGTGTGGAGACACCCTAAGGCCGAAGTTTCCAACTTCCCACTTCTGAAGTTGTGTTTACGAGCTAGCGCTCAAGTGCTTTGTTGTCAGAAAGAATGGGAATTGTTGCCATAAGCTTAGTTAAACACGTATGCTTATAGAAATAACATGTTTGTGTGTGTGTGTTTGTGCAGTGTTTATGATAGCGGCAGGGCAGGGCAGGGCAGGGCCGTCCTTCAGGGAGGTAAAATGGAGTCACACTAGCGTTCACCTGACACTTGTCTGCTCATCAGGAATTTCTGGAAGCTCTCGTTTCTCATCACCGACTTAGACAAACATACATTTGAAAGACTATTTGATTTAAATTAAGCCTATGTTTGCATGGCGCTCATGTTTAGTGCTACTGTGAGAGTTCAGTAACCTTAATTGGTTATTGTTTATGAGTCTTTAGTTGTAAGACTATAAGGCTCAGAGGAATAGTTTCCTGGAATGGGTTGTGTCTCACAGGTGGTGTTATTTGAATTCACTCGCTCCAGTTTATTGAGTTTGTTCAGAGCGTGGGCTGTTTCATGGATTTAACTAGGCTTACTTGCAGTAAAAGCACTGAAACTAAAAAAGAGGTTTTTATTTTGTTTTTCAACCATGTTTCTGATGTTATTGAATTTAACTCAGCACTTATGACTGACAATAGTTTATTGACTATTTCTAGTCAACATTTTTAAGTGTTATTATTTATTGTAGTTTATTATATGCCCCAAAGTGGCCTGGCAAGTTAAAAATAGTCAACAATTTTTAAAACCTTTCTTGAGACACTTTCTCTACCTTTTTTGAATGCATCTTATCTGTATTCCTCCTAAGAAGCAATTCAAGTGAAGCAGAGACCAGCCTTATTATACAGTGCTTCTTTAAGACCCATTAGTCAATAGTTGTTCAGGACTGACAAGTTACATCGATTTAGTTGAGCAATTTCAAATGAGCAAGTGTGCTGACTTCTCCTAAATATCAGCATGATGCTAATGTGATATTGATTTTATACAACAGTCCAGTAAACAAGAAATTAATATTTTCTGATATACATTTTATACACAATATTGTCTGTTTTTCAATGAATCAGTCTGAATAAAATGATTCAATGACTCACTCATTAAGATAGTGACTTGAGCGCCAACTAGGATTTTTTCATTCATTTTTCATCAATCCTGAGTATAAATATGTCTGGGTAAATATACCTTAAGGCCACTTCAGACTCAACTTCTGAAAAAAAAGAAGAACTGGAGTGTGTCACAAACAAACCCGAAACTCCGCGTATAGGCTACTATAACAGACATGAGAAATAGGCCTATAGAAAGCTTGAAATGTCTACTTTTAAACGAACCAATTGAATCGAAAACGAATAGGTCTTACTCCTCTGATTATGTATTCCAAATGAAAGGTTCATTTATCTCTATAGGGCATGCATGTTCCATGTGTTGTCTGAAATATTACAAATGTGGCGATACCAGCATTTCCCTGTTGCATTTTCAGTGCTGTTGTTGGCTATTGCGTTTATGCGCTCAACATATATTTACTCTGATTGGCCATTGCGTTCACAATCCTTATATGTGTGGTTATAAAAAAAAACTTTTTTTTAGGTAAAATGTAATGTAATCTTGTTCAAATGGATTTCATAAAATTGGTATCGAAAAAAGTATCGTTCAGGAACCGGTATTAAAGTCAAGGTATCGATATTGATTTTTTTTTAGCGATACCCAGGCCCCAAGTCAACAGATGAGGCAATTGAAATGACAGAGTTATGATAGTTTGATTATAAAGTATTTGAGTATATAGGGTATGTAAGACTATGGTTTGTGGACATTACAGTAGCTCTTTCGGCATTATCCTGAACATTGTATCATTTGTTTCATGTGAATGTTGGGAGCACGCATCCGGCGACACCAGCCCGAGTCCTTCACATAGGAAGTTCGAGGAAGGTCTCGTTTACACTCAGTTGACACAAGCTGTTCACACATTGGCCATGCAAATAGTGATTAATACATGCAAATTCTTACACATAACCTGTACGACAGCGTCAGGTCAAATAGACAGCATTCACACAAATTCACAGATCTATTTTTAGCATGTTTGTCCTATCCGTAAGATATAATAATATTACGTTTGTTTTATATAGCGCCTTTCTGAATATGGCATAGAAACAAAACAAAAAAAAAATAAAATAAATTGAGGTAGTGGTACACAAACAGAAGTCAATTGAAACAAGTAGCAAAAAGATATGTTTTAAGGTGAGTTTTGAAATCGTTTAATGATGAAAGGTCTCGGATGGATGGTTGGAATAGAATTCCAGGGAGTTTATATCACGACCAGATATAACTGACTCTTTACATTCATTTCTTATCACAAAAGCATTTAGAGATGCAAGTGCACGTTATGACTTGAGTTCATTGGCCCAATACGGGCAAGACTGTTCTGTCAGCTGACTTGAAACTGTTTCACACTGGCCCCCATCCTTATTGTAGCTCAATTGGGCACATGCGACACCGTATCTGAATGAATAACCACTGGAGCACAGTTGAGTCTGATAAACAACGTCTGTTCAAATATAATAATAAAAACTGCATGGCACATCATGAGCAACAGTGTTACCTTAGTGCTTTAGCACGCTCTCTGACCTTCTGTCGGGCCTTTATCCGCCATACTAACATTTAGACAGCTGGGAATTAACAAACAAAAGCACTATTCATCTCACGGACACAATCAGAGCTCAGTAAACATTAGTAAGTTACACATATTAATTAGCCCAATCCGTGTTACATCTGCCGTTAAAACATGCCAAGTCGAATGAGTTGAGATCGTCGGTCAAATTTCACCCTGCCGAACTGGATTTTCAAGATCTTTCTCCTGCTGGTTTCAACTGACTTGATCCAATTGCAGGCCAGCGCCTCTATCATGGCTGTTTATTGCAGGGCTGATGTCATTGTTCTGCGTGACTTCTGCTATCTGGCTCCGCCGGCTGCTTTAGGTGGGGCTGTTGTTCATTTAGCTGTGTTCACTATGGGAGGAGTGTAAAACTGGAGCGACAACACAGACACATGAACCTTGTGTAAGGCAGGAAAATCAGGCAGATAATGCCACGGGCTGGTTTGTGGCAAATGTGAAACTCTTACTGAACCCATCATTTATTAATTATGAATTGTATGAGACAAAGGAAGTATATATATATTTTTTTTTTACCATTGAGAACTGGTTATAGTGATGGTACTGTGATCTCATCCAAAAATATGCACTTTACATGACCAGTTTCCACCCCGGATTAAACGGCATGATTTTGGTAATTGTCTTTTGCATCAATGTTTTTGTTTTGATTGGCTGATCTCTGAGTGCAGACACTTTCTTTCTTCTGTGGAACATAAAAAAACTCATCAACATTCTTCAAAGTATCTTCTTTTTTCATAATTATATTCTGATGAGTGTGTTTTTGCACATAATGTATAGCATAGCTTGCATAGATATTCACTATATCTATTTTCGTAGCCTTCAATTTGAGAACAACATTGGTTGGGATGTGGAATTTTTATCCGATTAATGAAATAATTACTTTTCAAAATAATCATTAAGCCGCTTTTCCACTGCACACGACAAACGGCAGCCGTTGGACCGGAAGTCATTCATTTCCAATGGAGATTAGTACGGGAGCTGCGTGAAGTTCTGGTCGTATGCTTTGTAGAAATTTCGGATCCGGTTTGAGCTTCGGATTCTTTGAAATTTTTGTACTTCTGCGGCGAGACCGTATGCGACCAGCCGACCGGATGTTATGTATTATCATAACTATGAGAGCTAAGTTCAAATTACCATTTTTTAAAAAAAAACTTTAACGTTATTCCGTATTTCTGTAAAATGGCGGTTATAAATAATTATGGCAGAGATAATTATTTTAGAATTATTAAATCAATATTTATGTTGATTAGCTTTTATTTTAGATGTATTGAGGGTCATTTGAGGGTAACGGTTGCTTCACGACCAGTATCAAAGTTCCGTGCGACTGCCGCTAAGTGGCGAAAATGCGACAATGGTATGCGCATGTCGGTTGCACTGGAAAGGCGGCTTTAGCTGCACGGTTCTTGATACATTGAGAATATTTTTTTTTGTTTCAAACAGAGATCAAAATTCTCCCATGATAACAGACAACTCGATTAAATAATATAATTTACTAAAGTTTTGAAAAAATATTAATTGCTGCAATATATTTAAAAATGTTAAATTTGAATTTGAATTTGAGTTTGAATGATTGATTCAATGACTCACTTATAAAGACGTGTTCATTACTGGATGAATCAGCATTTTTTTAACGAATCTCTTGAGTGAATGATTGGACGACTATTACATTTTTTTACCAGTCACTTGTCGCCATCTACTGGTGTGACAATGTAATCAATACAACCACTTTCGAAGGGGAGTTTGCTCTTTTTTGATTGCCACTTTAGACATCAGTGTTTATATCCGAACTATGAACTTTTATCCCAGTACTTCTGTGATCATTTTAATTATTAATTATTTAATTATAAGACAGAAAGGTATGATTTTGTCAAAGACATAGCCGAATCATTGTCATTTAGGAATAAGACCGCATGGGTGTTTGAATCGAAATCACGATTACCATTCTTTGCAAAGTGGGAAGTCAAACTATAACTTGGCTTATGTATAAAGGTCGTTAAAATATTCTGACTGCAGCTTCCATTGTGTTTCCTATTCTCTCACAGATATATCTTCTTAGCTTCCCTTTCGTCAGGCATTTAATTATTTAAGTCATCTCTTAGAATACATAAAGGCAAACAAGGCCATATTTGTTCAGAACAATCAGAGAGCATATACAGGAGAAAATGATAGTTTGGTCCATTATTCATGGAGGTCCAGCTCTAAAGCCCTTGATTCCAATGTGCGCTCACTCTTATGAATATTTTAACATAGTTTCTAGTTTAACTGTAGCATTTGTAGTAATAAGATCATAACCATGAATGGCTATGAATGGCTCCTCATTACCATGGTTAGGTCAAGGTAACTATGATTTCTAACAAAAATATGTTGCAATAAAAATATTCAGTACGGTGTACTCAAAGCCGTATCCTCGTGGGCAGCGCTCCAGTATCCAATATTATGCAGTAATATTATGCAATAATAGCTTGAGTTTTTTTTCTTTTCCTCATCTGTTCTTTTTATAATGCTGTTGGAGATGTTTGACTTTCTCTGTAGCACTTTAAAATAGAAAGTCACTATGGGGAAAAATTGACTGCATCAAATATTATTACATTTACTTCACCAGCCTGTAATTTGGCAAACATTTCATGATGTCGGCCTAATTTCCCAATGAGCAGTTTTATAGTATACACACACACACACACACACACACACACACACACACATAAAAGCTGTTATGTTTTATTCATCAAAGATTCATGAAAAATGTATCACACTTTCCACAAAAAGTTTTCAACATTGATAATAATATTAAAAAGAAATGTTTCTTGATCATCAAATCATCATAGAATGTTTTCTGAAGGATCATGTGCAGGGATGCAAACAGCGCGCTTTTCGGCGCCTCGCGCTTTTTTCACGTCAGTTTGGGTGACTTGTGTGAATCGTGCAGATTCGAAGAGTTTTTTTCTGGGGGGGGGGGGGGGGGGGGGGGGGGGGGGGGGGGGGGGTGATTTCACCAACAGTAATTCTGGATTGCATCCACCAAAAAAAGTAAATAGGAAATAAGCAAATCAAAACACTGCGCGCCAAAACAGCAGGCCTATCATATGCGCGCAAGCGTGAGCCACTAGCGTTTCTTCTTGCTGCGTAACTGTCACTACAACAAATTTCTCCCTGAGGACCAGAGTTCGGCGCCGCGTATTCCCGTCTTACTGGCATTTGACTTTTTTTATTTATAATGTTATATAATCTACTAGTCATGTAATTTATTAAACATTTCAACAATGCCTATTTCAATTGGGTAGGTAGGTTGTGTGTGTGTGTGTGTGTGTGTGTGTGTGTGTGTGTGTGTAATCTACATATATATCATTACGTTTTAGCTAACGTTACATCAAGTTCACATGTAAAAGACCTAACGTTAGTGCTTGCTAGCAGATCAAATTATGGATACCTGTAGCTACATTGAAAAAGTTGTTTCGACTATAATCATGTTCGTTTGCACGTTATGCATTTTAATATTAAATTCCTGACTTGGCTAACGTTACTATCGCCTATCTTGTAGCCTACAGTAATATTAAACCCTACGTTACCGATTTTCCAATGTTGTTGTTAATGCTAGATTAGGGGTAATGCTAGATAAATGCTGCATGCATGCCCATGGATTTACTATGGTTAATGTGTAAGGAATAATTGACGACAGGCCGTTGAATTATTCAGGGATGCAAACAGCGCGCTTTTCGGCGCCTCGCGCTTTTTTCACGTCAGTTTGGGTGACTTGTGTGAATCGTGCAGATTCGAAGAGTTTTTTTCTGGGGGGGGGGGGGGGGGGGGGGGTGATTTCACCAACAGTAATTCTGGATTGCATCCACCAAAAAAAGTAAATAGGAAATAAGCAAATCAAAACACTGCGCGCCAAAACAGCAGGCCTATCATATGCGCGCAAGCGTGAGCCACTAGCGTTTCTTCTTGCTGCGTAACTGTCACTACAACAAATTTCTCCCTGAGGACCAGAGTTCGGCGCCGCGTATTCCCGTCTTACTGGCATTTGACTTTTTTTATTTATAATGTTATATAATCTACTAGTCATGTAATTTATTAAACATTTCAACAATGCCTATTTCAATTGGGTAGGTAGGTTGTGTGTGTGTGGTGTGTGTGTGTGTGTGTGTGTGTGTGTAATCTACATATATATCATTACGTTTTAGCTAACGTTACATCAAGTTCACATGTAAAAGACCTAACGTTAGTGCTTGCTAGCAGATCAAATTATGGATACCTGTAGCTACATTGAAAAAGTTGTTCGACTATAATCATGTTCGTTTGCACGTTATGCATTTTAATATTAAATTCCTGACTTGGCTAACGTTACTATCGCCTATCTTGTAGCCTACAGTAATATTAAACCCTACGTTACCGATTTTCCAATGTTGTTGTTAATGCTAGATTAGGGGTAATGCTAGATAAATGCTGCATGCATGCCCATGGATTTACTATGGTTAATGTGTAAGGAATAATTGACGACAGGCCGTTGAATTATTATAAAAAAAATAATGCACAGCCGAGGTGGTAATGCGGTCATTGTTTTTTTTTTTAGAGTTAGTAACGGAGGTTTGAGCCACTGATAGCAGACTAATGATAGGGACACACTTACGACTTGCTGAAACATTTGAAGACTGACGGTTTTCATCGACTGCAGCAGGTCTTAACAGGTCACCAACTGTGAACACACTGAATGCGCTGAACACGCGTTTGGGCTTGATCAGTCATAAGTATAAAATTACATTCATAACTGGCCTTAGAGTAAGTGTGTCCCGGCTTTTATGCAGTTATTAATGCAGTTATTAGAGAGGAGAGAGAGAGAGAGAGAGAGAGAGAGAGAGAGAGAGAGAGAGAGAGAGAAAAGCGAAAAGCATGTCCGTCAATATTATTATTTATGTATTAATTTAATTCGTTCATTCTTTTTTTCTATTATTGACAGTAGATAACCTAATAAATGAAACACACAAAGCCCTTTTAAGAAGTAGGCCTATCAATAATTATTTATTTGTTATATTATCTGGAATAATTACAAAAACCCGTGCAGCAGGACTATTAATTTATTTATATATTCAGTTTAATTTTCTATTTATTATAGATAGGACTATATACTTTATTTATTTAAATTAAACTACATGTGTCCATTGATTGTGAAGTTAGACATAGAAAATTGCAGATCAAGCGCATGGGGCTGCATGTTTTTTCTTTTTATAAAAATTGTATCCTATTTTCCGTTACTACAGTTAACTACGCACAGTGGAACTGTAATGCGGTCAAAGCCCCGTAGTATAACTATTGCCCTTGACTTTGCTTACTGTTGGTTATAGCTAGCAACATTGCGTCAAACATTACTTCTCATAACTTTTTTTCTCCATATCCGTGTCCTTGATTTTTTCATAGTAACGTTTTGTTTACGCGATCCTACTAAAAAATAGTTTTGCTATTTTTAACCTTTTATAAATCCTGCTAAATTTGCCTAAAACGCCTAAAAAAGGCCTAGCCAAATTAAATTGCATGCTGTTCTTGAACCATTTGGAGTATATACATGCTTTGGGTCTCTTTTGAAAGGTGACACTCGGAGGTTTGTTCCTAAACCATCAGAATGAATTACTGTAAGTCTGACTGGTATTGAGTAATATAACTTTGAACACACTGAAAAATGACCAGAAAAAAATCCGCCTACATTTTTTTTGTAAACAGATGCCTGCAGATAACTACAGCTGGGAGCTATTAGCTGGAAAACACAATGGGGTCACAGCATGAAGCCTTACCAAAACACAGTTTCAAATTTGATTATAATATCTTAGAAAATAAGTGTTTTACACATGTTTATCTAAGTGTATGTCTAGGCACTTCCCAAAAAAAGCCACTTGGAGACTCCAAATGACCCTTTGTGACCATAGACACACAAAATGCTGCCATTCTTGAATGCTTTACTCTACAGTCATAAAAGCAAGAAGAAGAAGTGCTAGATAGTTAAATAAGAGTTTATTGTTCAGAATTAAAAAATGAAATTGAAATTCCAAATTCGTCTCGGTGTATTTGATTTTCAGTATTTCATTATACTCTATGTGCCTATAGGGGTGGGCCGGGGATGGCAGGGGTTGGTGGCAATGTAAGTATCTGGGTATTTTCCGCAGGGCGAGGGCTTCGATTACCTCTCTCTTTTTTGACCATACATGTGTTTGCATCCCTGTTATTGTTCAGAATTAAAAAATGAAATTGAAATTCCAAATTCGTCTCGGTGTATTTGATTTTCAGTATTTCATTATACTCTATGTGCCTATAGGGGTGGGCCGGGGATGGCAGGGGTTGGTGGCAATGTAAGTATCTGGGTATTTTCCGCAGGGCGAGGGCTTCGATTACCTCTCTCTTTTTTGACCATACATGTGTTTGCATCCTGCATGTGACACTGAAGACTGGAGTAATGCTGCTGAAAATACAGCTTTGATCACAGGAATGAATTACATTTTACTGTATTTTAACACAGAAATAGCTATTTTAAATTGTAAAAACTATTTCACATCACAATATTACTGTTTTCACTGTATATTTTTCAAATAAATGACTGGAGTGCATAAGAGACTTAATCCATTAAGAAAAAAATCTTACTGACCCCAAACTTTTTGAATAGTAGTCTATATAGTTATTTGTTATAGTTATCTGTAATATTTTTACTGATTATGTTTTATAGGCAATAATTTCAGAGACAACTTCTAGAAGAGTATTTTCACTAACATACTAACAGCATACAATGGAAGCTTGTTTCCGCTACAGAATAAAACATTTTAAAATATAATTGCGATTTTTTATCTCGCAATTGCGTGTTATAAAGTCAGAAGTTTTTCTTGCAATTATAAGTTTGTATCTCGAAATTCTGGCATATTTTCTCAGAATTGTGAGAAATAAACTCACACTTGTGAGTTATAAAGTCCAATGCAAAAAAAGAGACTGACTTTCTGACTTTAGATCTCCCAATTGAGTGTTATAAAGTCAAAATTGCGAGATATAAACAGGCAATTCTGAGAAAAAAAGTCGTAAGAATTGTAAATTGTAAGAAAAAGTCAGAATTGTGAGATATAAACCTCAAATAACTTTATTTTTTTATTCTGTGGCTTAAACAAGCTTCCATAGCATGCTGTGCTCTAGCGTTCTATAGACTAACACTGTTAAAACGTTCTCAAAAAAGGTACATCTTTAAATCCATGCCATGTAAAGCACAACTGCTACACACTGACCCATTTCTAGAGTTTGCTGATTGGCTAAAAAAGTGAGGGCTAACTTTTCCTGGCTAACTTTTCCTTCTTTTTTTTTTTTTTCAAGACAGATGTGATTCCTCAGCACATCTATTTTCAATGATATCTGTCAGGTGTCAGGGACATTTCATACCTGCTATTCCAAAAAAAAAAAAAAGCCTACAGCACCTTAAAATGTTAGTCTAACAAAACCTTAGTGGCCCAAAAAATAGGCTTCATTATTTCTCATTTCTTTCTCTTTGATTTCAGGGTGAACGAGATCCATTCTCGGTGGGTTTATGTTTCAAACAAAGAAGAAAAATGCAGTTTTCCATGACCCATCCTCTCTCTTCTGAGGTGTTCTGTTCTGTGCTCGCTCATATTTTGTATAATGAGAGCAGGCGTTTAGCTGGAGGACGGAGACTCACGCTGGGTCTATCTGAAGTGAGACGAGTCCTGTCTGTCCCTCCCGGTCTCTTTCCACTCTCTCTGCGCCGCTCTGCGGTTGTGCATGCATAATGGATGAAATGATACACAATCTGCTCAGCCTCCTCTATCATTTAACGCCCATGAATAATGGACAGCAGCCCACCTGCCTGTTTGCTCTGGAAATAAGTGAGAAACGAAGCAATGAGTCTCGTAGCATATTCCTACCATATGGGTATTTGTTCTTATTTGCAAAGCGCCTCGGTCCGTTGCGCATGTGTGTATTTACCGGGCATCTTTTTTAAATGAGTGTGTGTGTGGGTGTGTGTAGGTGTTTGACTTTGCTGGCAGAGTGGGTGTATGTCGAGAGCCATGGATGCGGGGTTATGCCAGCACACAGCTCTCTATGGCCTGTTTTCGTTCGCCCTTCTCCCCCTCCAGGCATTGGCCGTTGTCGTACAGCCACGTGCTTCATGCAGCCAAACGGGTTGTCTTCATCATAGGGCACACTTGAAAGCGCTAGCTTACTTTTGCAGGACTCAATGCTATGGAAATTTTCACTGGCCCCACCGTTTTTTTTGTTTTTCACCCATGTTACCTTGTAATCTAATAAATGAGCTTATTATGACAGTGAAATTTTACAATTTTCAATTCAGATTTTGATACTACGGCAAAAAACTACTTGCCTAACTAATATAAGGTTCAAACGATTAAGTTCCGTAAACACTTTAACACTTTAAGTGTTTACGGTCACTTAAAGTCCCCCTGTAGTCAATAATTGTATCCGTTAAAACTCATCTTTGATCACCAAAATGACATATTTTTTCAAGGATTTTTTTTTCTTCAAATTTCTTCATGCCTTAAAATAGCTTGAATGTAACTCTACACCCACCCTTGAACGCTGCAATACCATATAGCATCATAATGCACCGGTTCAGAAAGACAAATGTAGTTTCAAATTTTTGCTTTGATTTGTCCAGTGTAGACCGCCTCAAACAGTTGTGGCACGTCATGGTGCAGATGCGTTGGATAGGTTTATTATAAGAGAGGCACTCGCGTTCGCTCTTGACCAAGTGTAAGTCTACTCAATTACTTACTCATGACGCATAACAACACAGCTAAAAGTATTCCTAATATGTTGGCCATTTTATTGAAAACACATGAGACATGCCTTGACAAGCACCAGTAAGAGCTTTTGTGATGTTTGAGTTGAGGGAGGCATGAAAGGGGCATTTAAAAAAAATATGCGTTATTTTTGTAATTCTCCTAGGTGCCACTAGTGTTGCAGAAATTATATACTTCACATTTAAAGGTGCAGTAAGTGATTTCTGAGAAAAGTTAATCAATCGTGCACCAAAACACACTTGTAGCCAATCAGCAGTACGGAGCGTGTCCACTCATGAGGGGGGAGGTGCCTGTGCTGCATAGCGTGTTTGTGAATTTGGGGGCGGAGCTATCAAGATAGGGGTATGTTCTAGCCTGACTTCGTCATACTCATATTCTAGTCAGAATGTGAGTCTGATACTGCTCCATAGGGCTTTGATTATGAGGCGTGTCTTAACCGAACCAGGAAATAAAACAACAACTCTGCACTCAATTGGATAGACCTACAACCAATCAGAGCAACGCAGTAAATGACGTATGTTGAGCAACGCATAGTTATCAACAGAACTCAACTGCACGAACTCTGGAAAAAGTATTTAAAAAAATAATGAGTGTTAACGATCTTTGCCGGTGTTGCAAAAAGAATTTAAGGATTCGCGGAGTACTTGCAAACACGAAAAGCATTTTTGAAAGAAATACGTTTGATGACGTGATGATTACGTTATTGGATGGATTATCTGTCCATCATCGTATAAAGCCCGTCCTGGCAATTTGATTGGCCAGACGATTTCTGAACCGATCATAATTACTCCTCAATGGATCGAGTCCAGACCGAACTTCCCGACCCAAAAAATGTTGTGGGCGGGGTTCGGGCTGGCATCCAGGTTAGGTATGTTCGCTTTGGTGATTTCAAATATCAACAGCGTTTCTCAGAAATTGCTTACTGCGCCTTTAAGCTGGCAAGACTTAAACATTTGAAAATGATCAACTTTCATGGCAACACGGCAGTGACAGCAATTCCGGTGACAGCTGGAACCTCAGCGTCTTTCACGCTGGCCCCGAGCCATTGGGCAGTCCTTATTGTCAAGCCCTGTTTTGTGTCATCATCTCTTTGTGTATGACCCTTCTTTTATCGTGTTACTGTCTGTGTGGGGTTTTAAAGCATGGTTTGTCTTTTCCCTCGGGCTCTGCTGCATTGTGTGTTAGGCGGGCCGGTGATTTCGGGGAAATGGCTGCTTGATTCACAGCTGACTGCACTGGCTTTGATCAGGACCAGATGTAGAGCAGGAACTCATGGAGAGACAGGCTTACTCATTAAGACAGGCTGTGATTGGACGACTCTCGAACCCGCAGACACGCTTTCAACACACCCACAGCATGTGGGATGCCATCAAAGCTTCCCATGTGGAAAAAAGACACATCATAGGCATTTCATCATGCGTTTGTATAGTGTCCCAAAGGCCTGAAACATTTTGCACTATTTGTTATGTGTGTGTGTGTGTGTGTGTATGCCTGGCTAATTTTTCCTAATATGTGACCCTGGATGACAAACCAGTCACATGGGTCATTTTTTTTAATTGAGATTTATACATCACATGAAAGCTGAATAAATAAGCTTTCCGTTGATGTATTTGTTAGGATAGGACAATGTTGGCCGAGATACAACTGGACAACTGGAATCTGAGGGTGCAAAAAAATCAAAACATTGAGAAAATCGCCTTTAAAGTTGTCCATTTATGTTCGCGATTGTTTATTTGTTTGTTTATTTTATTTATATCAGGACAATGTGCAGTTACATCAAAAAGATGGCTGCACCAGATTTCGCACAATGCTAATTTCCATCTGTAGTCCATTGTGCTGCATTCACTCACAAAAATAAATGTGTTATACATATGGTAGGAAATTTACAAAATATCTTCATGGAACATGATCTTTAATTAATATCCTAATGATTTTTGGCATAAAAGAAAAATTGGTAATTTTGACCCATACAATGTATTGTTGACTATTCCCACAAATATACCCGTGCTACTTAAAGGATTAGTTCATTTTTAAAAAAAACTTTTGCTGATAATTTACTCACCCACACGTCATCCAAGATGTCCATGTCTGTCTTTCTTCAGTCGAAAAGAAATTAAGGTTTTTGATGAAAACATTCCAGGATTTTTCTCCATATAATGGACTTCATTGGGAGCCAAACGGTTCAAGGTCCAAATGACAGTTCATTTCATTCATTCAACGAACGAAATGACTCAAAAAAAGATTTGTTCATTTTGAACGAGTCTTTTTTCGAGTCATTTCGTTCATTCAACAAACGAAATGAACGAAATGACTCAAAAAAAGATTTGTTCATTTGGAGAAAGCTTTCTCCTGAGCTTTCAACAGGAGAGTCACGAACGTGCATCACAGAACAGAGCAAGGCGAGCATTTGTGCTTATAAAACTTAATCTTTTTATTTATTTTTGAAATGACAATGGTTTCGCTAGATAAGACCCTTATTCATCGTCTGGTGTCGTTTAAAGCCCTTTAAAGCTGCACTGAAACTGTCATTTGGACCTTGAACCGTTTGGTTCCCATTGAAGTCCATTATATGGAGAAAAATCCTGGAATGTTTTCATCAAAAACCTTAATTTCTTTTCGACTGAAGAAAGAAAGACGTGGACATCTTGGATGACATGGGGGTGAGTAAATTATCAGCAAAAGTTTTTTTAAAAGTGAACTAATCCATTAAGACTGTTTTTGTGATCCAGTGTCACATAGGCCTATTACCATTAAAACCGTACCTGTTCTGTCCTCTGTGCTTTGTTAAATCTGCGGGTGTAAAGGGGTGAAACTGCTCTCAGCTCACAGTTTGATCTCAAAGGGTGTTTTTAATACGCGACAGTGTTATTAAATGTACCCTGATTTGGCTGCAAGATACGGCTGTGGCCATTCATTTGCCAAAGCATTGCAGCCTCTTAGGAATTGTGGGCCTTCAAAAGGTGCCACCATGTTTTAATATTCATTGCTACAAGGGACCATGATAGCGTCTTGGTTTGTGTGTGTGTGTTCTGATATGAACGCAAAGAGGTTGCCCCTAAACATTCGCTCCTCTCTCATGAATAATTTGATCAATCTCACCAGCCCTGAAAATTGTCTTGGTTTGCTCTGAATGACTCAGGAGTGTTTGCCTCGCATCCATCCATACTCACTTTCTCTCGTTGTTTTTTTTCAGGGATTTTCTTCCCCGAGGCTCAGGCATCGTCACCCGCAGGCCTCTCATTCTGCAGCTAGTTAACAACAAAGCTGGTGAGTGTGTTAATGAGCACAACTGAAAAAAGCCTTCTCAGGTACGTAATATGTATGTGGTTGATTGAAACCACATGCTTTCATGCTTATTCATACACGGTGCCCATAATATTTAGTGTGACAAATGTGTCGCATCAAGTGTCACATCAAGGGCCCTATGAAATCCGCTTTAATTTTTCTGGATTGGACTTTAAATGACATTTTATAATACACTTTTTAAATGTATATTCAATTGATTTTTAAAAATGTTAGTGCCCTATTTTTATTCTGTATGGTCTGTGTTTTATGATTTAATACATATTTATTTTTGAAAACACTGAATCAAATGAATGCATACAACGTTAGCAATCAAATTAATCTTATAAAATGTAATCAAACGAAATTGAAACAATGCCGCTTATTTTTTGGCAATCGAAGAAATTAAAACATGGGCTAAAAATCCTTTAAAATAATTTTTTTAATGACCTGTATAATTACAGTGCATTCGACTTACGTTAGTAATATATTTCTGTCATAATTTCTTCAAGTTAAACCGAACTTTTATTTTGGCAGGCTGTTATGTAGACCTATGAGTTGCTGTGTAAATTCTAGTATAGTTTTTTTTAATCAAATTAAATAGTGAAATGCCGTTTGAAAAGCCGTTTTCAGGCCCCTAAATCGTTGCTGTCATGTTAAAGAACGGCCAAAACGCATAAAAAGTTTTCATCCAAATTTTTAAACCGTTCCATGACGTTCCACGTTGTGCATAAACATGCTTTATCACATTCTAGTTTGAAAACAATAAAAAAAAATCTTGTTTATTGCAGTTCCTGTTGCTAGTGACACAATAATGACACGGTTAATCTTTAACTAATAACGCCATCTTATTCTGATTTCATACACGAGGCAGTTCTCCTCTGAAACTTCCCCTTGTAACATTTACATCTCTCTGCCACTTCACAAGCAATTATCATTTATATTGCTTTCAGTATGAGGTAATGTAATGTAGCGAGAACATGGAAGTGCAGATGGAGAATTAATTCAGACAGAAAGACATTACAGAACAAATTATCTTCCAAATCAGTGTTATCGACCGTAAAGGGGAACATAACAAAGCTGAACTGCTGTTGTCTGCTTCTGAATGCATAATGTCTGTGCATCGTTCACATGTTTGGGAATCAAGAAGCAGAGAACCAGATCCATTTTGAATTAATACTATTTTGTTTGGTTCACGGCTCAAACGTGCTCTCTGCAACCTGTTACGAAGCATTTGACGCTGTTGTTGGTTATTTTAAATATCTAATGGATGAACTCACGGCTCGATTGGATTTATTTATTGATACTGTTGCTATGGTTACCTCTATGTATAGATAATCGGGAAAAATAATAATCGTTAGTTCCAGCCCTAATTATAATTTGCTATTTTAAAAAATGTGGATATTTTTTATATTCTCTTGTAGGATTGTAACAATTCCTCAATTAAATTCCAGTACTCGTTTAAAATAATTCCTTGATTGCAATATACCCGTATCGAGTAACCGGCAAAATACTGGAAGTGGCGCATTCCACAGATAAGAATCCATGAACCGCATTATTAGGCCCTTTTTTTAAGACTGTACGATGCAGTAACAACAAATTTAAAAGGTTAACACAAAGGCTGTGATTCAATTAAGTAATATATGGCCTGCATATATAAAAAATATTATTATTATTATTATTATTATTATTTTACGTCCGTCTCAGTGCGGCTAATGCTCATTTACATGCGTGGAGTAGATATGCATCTCTACACATCCTGTGATTTTAAAATAAAAGTTTAAACCCTCGCTCTAAGTTTGCATAATTAACAATGTTTTATGTCTACACATTCTTTCGAGAAATTGCAGTGGCTGGAGCATTTCTATCGTAAATAAGTTGCCTAATATTAAAGATTAAGTAACATTTTAATTAAATGTCATTGGGCCAATATTAAACAAATATTTGATTTGCTGTAAAGTGTAACAACACCAGACCGTATTTGTTATAATACTGTACATAAGATGATCGTTTCTATTATGTATATTATGTATTTTAACATTGTTCTGTAAAACCATATAATTAGTGGCTTTTGATACTTTATTTGAACCAAATATTATTACCTCGTTGTTATTGCATTTTTAGTCATTTTAAAGACTTAGGCCTATTTTCAGCCACAAAAAATCAGATTATTCGATTAATCATCAAAATAATCGACCATTTACTCGTTTACCAAAATAATCGTTAGTGACATCCCTATTCTCTTGTCATTTTTGTCCTTACATTAAAAGCCCATCCAACTTAAATTCTTCTGAAGAGACACAATCAATTTATATCATAAACAGATTTACTGTTATTCATATATTGATCAACACATAAAGCACATCAAATATAGTAAACGGAAGCTCAGACATGCTTACCTAATGTTTTTTTTGTTGTTGTATTTTTAGCATAAAAATATCTGTATATTTTTATTTATTTGTATTTTAGTAAGTATTTTATGGTGACCTATCCCTTTAAATCAGTATAACTACTGTAGACATAATTAATTTGCTAAAATAATTGCAATTGTTTTTTTGTTGTGTGAACTAGCCTAAATCATACAGCCCTTTTGGAAATTAGTATGTTTCGTAAAATCTCCTCTGTATATTAGTGTGGAATAGTGTTATTGTAGTAACATTGAGAGTATCTGTTAGTACATCTAGTTAAACTAAATGGCAACTAGCTTAAATTAAATGTTTTTTTAATATAATAACATAATAATAAATGGTTGTTTTATTGGTTTTAGTTTTAGCTAACTATATAATAACCCTGGTATAAAATGCGTTCCATTTTATGGCAGTGACAGTGTTTAGGCTTTAGGTGAAATGCCACTATATGGTTTTCATGTCTCGTTTGCCTTGATGCTGAAATGTCGTCCGCCCATCTCCCTATCGCCCTTAACCACACTCTCCATCTCTGTGTTGTAGAATATGCCGAGTTCTTGCACTGCAAAGGGAGGAAGTTTGTGGACTTTGATGAAGTCCGTCAGGAAATTGAAGCAGAAACCGACAGGATTACAGGATCCAATAAGGGCATCTCTCCTATTCCCATCAACCTCAGAGTGTACTCTCCACACGGTATTACAACAAAAGACTCTTAATACCACTGCTTTCCTCAGTCCGCACTCGTAATCTCGCCAGCCAATGTTAAAATGTCACTCCTCTCTCTCTCTCTCTCTCTCTCTCTCTCTCTCTCTCTCTCTCTCTCTCTCTCTCTCTCTCTCTCTCTCTCTCTCTCTCTCTCCCTTCATTCAACAGTATTGAATCTGACTCTCATTGATTTGCCCGGCATGACCAAGGTTGCAGTGGGCGACCAGCCGGTAGACATTGAGCACCAGATTCGAGACATGATTTTGCAGTTCATCACTAGGGAAAGCTGCCTGATCCTCGCCGTCACCCCGGCCAACACTGACTTGGCAAACTCGGATGCCCTCAAGGTGGCTAAAGAGGTGGACCCTCAAGGTGAGGATTGCTGGAGAGATAAAAGAACGAGAGAAAGTGGATAGATAGAGTTCACATAGTCATGGAAAACCTGTAGCGTAGAAACCATAGTGATTTCCAATCAGTCTTTCCCAAATATGCTCTAGTGAATCGACTTGAATTTAGATGATTTTTTCAATAATCCTGATCAAGTAATCACAGACGACTGGAAAGGTCATGGATATTCATCGGTCAATAGAGTGGGAATCCTGTGGAGAGAACAAAAGAGCACAAGTTGTTGTTAATGTATTTTTGTTTGTATTTCAACAGGAGTGCGCACCATTGGTGTGATTACTAAACTGGATCTGATGGATGAGGGTACAGACGCACGGGAAATCCTGGAAAATAAACTCTTACCGCTGCGCAGAGGTAACACAGCACAATCACATTACAGGAGTGTAATTTATGGCCAATTATCTTATCATTTATGAGTAATTTTATGTCACCATACCATAACCATATCCACGACTATTCAAAACTTTGGGTTTGGTAAGGTTGTTTGAAATATTTTTTAAAAGATGCTTCTTGCGCTTACCAAGACTGCATTTATTTGGCATAAAATACAGTAAAAGCAATAATAGTGTTAAATGTTTTCTATCTTAATATATATTAAAATGTAATTTATTCCTGTAATCAACGCTGAATTTTCAGCATCATTACTCCAGTCTTTATTGTCACATGATCCTTCAGAAATCATTTTAATATGATGCTCAAGAAACATTTCTTATTATTATTATTAATGTTGAAAAGGAAAAGAACAGCATTTATTTGAAACGGAAGAGTCTTTACTGTCGCTTTTGATCAATTTAACATGACCTTGCTGAAGAAAAGTATATTTAAAAAATATACTTAAGTATATAAGTATATTTTGAAAAAAAAAAAAAAAATCGTACTGAACCCAAACTTTTGAAAACAATATTCAATAAAATGTGATGCGATCTGGGAAAACCCGTCGGATGTCGCGCTTGTACATTTTCAGTAAAGTCTAAAAATAGATTGAATGTCAGTTTATTGTCAAATTTGGGTTTTCAATAAATTATTATTCTATAACATCTTTATCATCTCTGAATATATCTAGTGAAAATTCACTAGATTAGTGCAGAAAAATAGCGATTTATAGTGGCAAGCTGAAAAGACGTGTCTTTCTCTTTAAGAACACGCGCGGAGTGGAGGTGCAAAAAAACAACAACGGCTATTTAGTTCTCCTTCTCTTAACACTACAAAGACAGTTTCTCCTATCAAAATAAACCACATAACAGAATAAAGGTCCCGCCAGTCCTGTGTAAACTACAACGGCACGCAAGTTTTTATTTATTTATTTTTATCCAGCGTTATGTGATGCGGAGCACAAGAGAACAACAGAGTCTGAAGCTGCTCGTTTAAAAGACCTTGCTCGCCTCTCAATCGTCCAATTTCAAAACGGTTTTCACAGGATGAATTTTGAGTTTGTAAGCTTTCGAATGATACCTAATCTATGATGATTACTAAAATATGTGATATGAAAAAAAGGCAATAAAAAAAGAGCGCCCGTCGTCCCGCTAGCAGGACGTGACAGTTAACCTGTTTTTCTCAAAATTCCATTTCTGAAAATCACAGCGATCAGCCGACTTCAGATAACCATAACTTTTGTTACAGACAATCTATAAAATAAATAAAAACAGATTTGGAAAGGGCTTGAAGCTTTAATATGATCGCAAAACCTGTAATATGTCAAATTTCACCATGTGGTGGGTTTTCCCAGATCGCATCACAAATGTTCTTTGGAGGGACTAAAGGAGATAGCAAGATTCCACAGGCTATTTAATGTCACTTTCTCGGTCCCCAGGTTATATTGGTGTAGTAAACAGAAGTCAGAAAGATATAGATGGCAAGAAAGATATTCGTCTTGCAATGGCGGCAGAAAGGAAGTTCTTCCTGTCCCATCCCAGCTACAGGCACATGGCTGAAAAAATGGGAACATCACACCTGCAGAAGACCCTCAACCAGGTAGGAACACGACACTAGCCATGGAATTGCACAATGAATTTCATTTTGGAAAAGATTAGCATGCTTGTATAAATACTTCTAACTCCTGTACATGACTTTGTTTGGTGAATGTCATTCTCTGTTTGGTGCCATTATGTTTATATACTGTATCACAATCTCACTTCCTTTTATTTTTTTATTTTTAGCAATTGACCAACCACATCCGGGACACGCTACCCGGCTTACGCAGCAAACTCCAATCTCAGCTTCTCTCCCTGGAAAAGGAAGTGGAGGAGTATAAGAACTTCCGCCCGGATGACCCTACGCGAAAGACCAAGGCTCTGCTGCAGTGAGTCCAGTGACGTGACTAGCGTCTCGAACTAAAGCGGTTTCTAGGCTAGGGCAGGTGTGTGTAACTCTGAGTACCTCTTTCAGGATGGTCCAGCAGTTTGGAGTGGACTTTGAGAAGTGTATCGAAGGGTCCGGAGACCAGGTGGACACAGCGGAGTTGTCTGGAGGTGCCCGGATAAACCGAATTTTCCATGAGCGCTTCCCCTTCGAGCTAGTCAAGGTAAACGCCTCTATTTTCAACAGAACTCTTAGTTTGAATGATTGTACTTATTTAGAATTCAGCAAATACTATGATCTTGAGATAACAAGTCTCAACAAGTTCCCAGAGGACTCGGTATGCCACACAGGTGCAGTGGCAAGTCCCTGTTGTGAAGTCTCTCTTTCTCTTTCAGATTGTTTTTGATGAGAAGGAGCTCCGGCGAGAAATCAGTCACGCCATTAAGAACGTCCATGGTGTCAGGCAAGTGGTGTCCCATTGACGGCAGGCGCTTGTCAGCCCCGCAGGCCTTACTCTGGCATGAAAGCCACGACACTTCTTATATCCTCTGTTCACGGACTAATCCCTCACTCTTTCACTCTAATCACACACTTTCTTTCTCTGAAATGTCTTATAGTAAGGCCATGCTTTTCCAACACAATTACCAGAATCTTTTACTGCTCACGCCACGTTTTTTCTTATCATTTGTCTCATTATAAAAATAATTCAAATATTACAAATTGCATTTGTCAGTCGGTACAAGTATTTTCTGCATGTCGCCACTCTTTTCACAATACCGTATTTTTTAGAATACAAGTCACACCGAGTCAAAATTGAATTAATTGAGAGAGAAAAAACACAGGTAAGCTGCAACTGTGTGTAAGTCACACTTTATTATTACATTTAGTAATAATGTAAATACTGGTAAATAAAGGCGAAACATTCTCAAACACTATAAATACTATAAATGTGTATTTTAGTTTGCCCTAATAAAATGTGGCAAAGGAAAATATTGTTCATTCTCTCTCCACCATTTGTTCTAGTATGGTTTATGGCACATCAATGACTACGTTTACATGCAGCCAATTTTCCGGTTATGGTCGGGTTAAGGTCACTATTCGGGTTTCTGAAACATTAGGAATAACCCGTTTACATGCGTGAGCAGAGAGAGTTTCTCCTGTATACATGGAATAGCAATATCCTGATGTAAACGGCGACGCACGGTTAGCGTCTCGACGTACAGACAACCTTAAGATGCAATATGCGTCATTTCCGATTCTTCTTCCTGTATCCAAAGACAACAACAGCAGCAGCACGCGGATAATGAATAGTTCGGGGCAGATAGCGATCGCCTTTGTTTGCGCTTTGATGCTGGTAACGTCACTGACCTCGCTCCAAAAGTATGCTGTGCTGCGTCTCGCCATGTTTACTTCCGGTATACTGCACGCGGGTTTTTGTATGCGCCGAGTTTCTCTACTCAAAAGACCAAGATTCCTTGCAAATAGAACATGCGCAGAACACAAATCACAATGGGGATATCCCGAATCGCGTTTACATGACCAAAAATTCGGGTTAGAAAAGGGGTACCCCAGTATAATATCCCGGTTTTTAAAATCCGGGATATGAGTATATCCTGGTTTTTGCCGGTGTTAACATGGCCATTCGCGACCGGGTTATTGCTAATATCCCAGTTTTGAACGGGTTATTGGCTGCATGTAAACGCAGTCATTGTTTCATATTATGGGGTAAAAAAATGACATGATTAAAAACATAACAATGTCAATGTTGGCTCAAATCCGGCTCAGATCACATGGTTTAACCACTTCACTGTTGTAGTTGAGACCAGCTGATTCAAGTCAAAGTCAAGACCAAGACCTGAAGAAGATCGAGTCCAGGACAAGACTGAGTAAACATGCTCGTCCTCGACAAGACCAAGGCCATGAAAATATAATCTTAGACTCAGACTCAATGACCAAGACCATGAAAATATAATCTTCGACTCAGACTCAATGACCAAGACCATGAAAATATAATCTTAGACTCAGACTCAATGACCAAGACCATGAAAATATAATCTTCGACTCAGACTCAATGACCAAGACCATGACAAATATAATCTTAGCTCAGACTCAATGGACCAAACCATGAAAATATAATCTTAGACTCAGACTCAATGACCAAGACCATGAAAATATAATCTTAGACTCAGACTCAATGACCAAGACCATGAAAATATAATCTTAGACTCAGACTCAATGACCAAGACCATGAAAATATAATCTTAGACTCAGACTCAATGACCAAGACCATGAAAATATAATCTTAGACTCAGACTCAATGACCAAGACCATGGAAATATAATCTTAGACTCGGGCTCAATGACCAAGACCATGAAAATATAATCTTAGACTCAGACTCAATGACCAAGACCATGAAAATATAATCTTAGACTCAGACTCAATGACCAAGACCATGAAAATATAATCTTAGACTCAGACTCAATGATCAAGACCATGAAAATATAATCTTAGACTCAGACTCAATGATCAAGACCATGAAAATATAATCTTAGACTCAGACTCAATGACCAAGACATGAAAATATAATCTTAGACTCAGAATCAATGACCAAGACCATGAAAATATAATCTTAGACTCAGAATCAATGACCAAGACCATGAAATATAATCTTAGACTCAGAATCAATGACAAGACCATGAAAATATAATCTTAGACTCAGACTCAATGATCAAGACCATGAAAATATAATCTTAGACTCAGACTCAATGACCAAGACCATGAAAATATAATCTTAGACTCAGACTCAATGACCAAGACCATGAAAATATAATCTTAGACTCGGACTCAATGACCAAGACCATGAAAATATAATCTTAGACTCAGACTCAATGACCAAGACCATGAAAATATAATCTTAGACTCAGACTCAATGACCAAGACCATGAAAATATAATCTTAGACTCAGACTCAATGATCAAGACCATGAAAATATAATCTTAGACTCAGACTCAATGATCAAGACCATGAAAATATAATCTTAGACTCAGACTCAATGACCAAGACCATGAAAATATAATCTTAGACTCAGAATCAATGACCAAGACCATGAAAATATAATCTTAGACTCAGAATCAATGACCAAGACCATGGAAATATAATCTTAGACTCAGAATCAATGACCAAGACCATGAAAATATAATCTTAGACTCAGAATCAATGACCAAGACCATGAAAATATAATCTTAGACTCAGAATCAATGACCAAGACCATGAAAATATAATCTTAGACTCAGAATCAATGACCAAGACCATGGAAATATAATCTTAGACTCGGACTCAATGACCAAGACCATGAAAATATAATCTTAGACTCGACTTAATGACAAGACCATGAAAATATAATCTTAGACTCAGAATCAATGATCAAGACCATGAAAATATAATCTTAGACTCAGATCAATGACAAGACCATGAAAATAATCTTAGACTCAGACTCAATGACCAAGACCATGAAAATATAATCTTAGACTCAGACTCAATGACCAAGACCATGAAAATATAATCTTAGACTCAGACTCAATGACCAAGACCCAGATCGAAGACCCAGACTGGAAATATAGTCTTGGGCTCAGAATCAAGGACCAAGATCATGAAAATGTGATCTTGAACTCAACGACCAAGACCGTGAAAATTTAGTCGTGGGCTCATAATCTACGACCATGACCAAAACCATAAAAAATATGGTCTTAAACTCAGATTCGAGCACCAAGACCTTGAAAATGTGATCTTGGTTTCGAGGACCAAGACCATGAAAACAAAATGGTACAGGTCCTCAATTCTGAGCCCAAGAGTAAGACCATGAAAATATGTTATTGAACTTAAGGACCAGGACAATGAAAATATAGTCATGGGTCATAATGAATATAGTCATAATCAATGACCAAGACCACATCCATGAAAATTGTACTTGTACTTGGACTCAATGGACTTGGGTTATGTGGACTGTTTTGATGCATAAAACCCTCTTCTACTCTCGGTCTTGACTCTGACTCAAATGAGCTGGTCTTGACTATGTAATTTCTACTCGTTCTTGCCACGTGTCTGCAATTGGAGTGAGCATCAATTGACTGCGATCTGGGCATCTCTTGTGAGACCCTCAAATATTCGTCCACGACCGCAAAAACTGTGTCATGAGGGCATGGCCTAAAGTGATTCGTAAAATCACTGAGGAACCTAGTCGTCTCTGAAATGTTTAATTGACTTGTTTTTCCCCACAGCAAATCACACTCATCTGTCCGTGTATTATTTAGGATTCTGTTTCTAGTCTTTGTGAACTAAACACATACATGTCTTTATCCTCTTCTTTCCCTCCACCTTCAAGTATCCTATTTTCACTTGGTTTCACTTCTATTAAGTTTAATTTTCACGTCATTGTCACAAATATTTGTTATTGAGTTTTTTTTTTTTTTTTTTTTGGTTCTTTTGTTGTTTGTTTTCTTTCACCTCACTGTTCGTCTCCGTCCTCTTACGTCCTGCTGTCTGTCTGTCCTGTGCGTTCTCAGAACTGGGCTGTTCACTCCAGATCTGGCGTTTGAAGCCATCGTGAAAAAGCAGATCATTAAGCTGAAAGAGCCCTGTCTGAAATGTATCGATCTGGTTATTCAGGAGCTCATCAACACATTCAGGCAGTGCACCAACAAGGTACTGCAGTACCCCAGCCTGGCCACAGGGGGGCTTCCAGTGAGGGGGTCACACTACACCTGAGACAAACAGACGGTGCTTTCAGCTAAAAGCACAGAGGGAGAGTTAGAGGTTTAACGCTAGACTTCGGGGAGCGTGTTTGCGTGTCGGTGTGGCCCCCTCGGCCCCCTCGACTGCCTTGTGCGCTGGATCTGCTGTCGTGTGTTGGGGTGTTGTGACGGTCTTGTGAAGGAGATGATTGGAGAATGACTCTCTCTGATCATCTGCGGTCTAAAAGGAATGAGCCGTGGGTCTGCAACATCCTGCTGAATGTTGAGCATCTGTGTAGCCAAGGGTCAAAATAAAATGTAAGGGCTATTGAGGCCCATTCACACCAAGTCTGAAATACATATCAAGTGAAGGTGGGATCGTTCCAATGTCTTAAAGTCCCCAAGTCATTTATTTGATCACCAAAATTAGATATTTAAAGCAATTTTTCTTCTTCTTGAAAAACATTCTTCATGCCTTAAAATAATTTGAACATAACTCTACACCCTTGCCTCATTTAGTATACGCGGTTCTATATGCAAATTAGCCTCGCCTCCACTCACTCGCACCAGCTCAGAGATCCATTTGTTGACGATCATACGTTGATCTGATTGGTTACAAGGTTTCTAGTTTATTGATATAATCCCAAAACAAGCCAATGACTGAAGTAAACTTGATTGAGAACATAACAGACATGAATATAAACGTGAACTGCACTCACTGCACTCACTAACAGCAGCATCAATACCTGACAAACCAAAAGTATGAGGGCTATTTATACAAAAAGGACTAACAGGAAACACAATGACACATGGAACAAGGAACCAATCAGTACAGGACACATTAGACAACGGAATCACATGACAAACAGGAACATGAAACATGACTATGAAAACTACAAAATAAAAGACATGAAAACAAAACAGACGTGACCGTAACATTACAACACAACTCAAAATGTGCTGCTTTAACTGCACATTGTCATATAAACCTCGAGTCTCAACCTTGTGATACAGAAATACACTTTAGCATACAAAGTAGTACACTTTAGCGTACTTGCTAGGGCAAGCATACATTACAGTAACAGATTTTGGTTTGTGTCGAGTTGTCACAAAATGAATGCCTTATCATTCAGCAGATAAGTCAAAGACCCCTACAATCAATTTAGACTTTAGACTGATTTTAACTGTTAACTCGTGAGTTGGAGACTCATTTTTTTCAATCTGCACACGTTTTATTGCATTTGTGTGTGTGTGTGTGTGTGTGTGTGTGAGAGAGCTAAGTCTTGTTTTCTCTTTTTTCTCTCATTCCCAGCGTAGACTGCTGATTGGCAGCTCTGGGGAAATATAATTTCTTTGCCGTAGTGCTGTAGATTCAGTGGAATGGCTCTTAGTCATTTAATGTGCCATTCTCTCCGCATTGGCTGATGAATACAGATGTTGAAGAGCTATTAAAGTCAACATGAAATTAAAATAAAACTCTTTCTAAATGCTTATTATAGGTCTTATTGTGAACAATTCAACCATGCAATTTTTTTTAGCTCATAATATTTAATCAAAATGTCAAAACTGGACTTTCTCTGCTGACATTTCAGGTCTTCTCCAATCATTTAGTCAGTTTTAAACTCACCCCTGCACCGCCCCGTCCTACATTTTTCATTTTCCGATAATCCGTTTCTCTCTGAAGTAGCAACCGATCTTTTCCTCCATATTGTGACAAACATCCGTTTCATCGCAACTTCAACAGAAGTGTCATATAAACCATTGGATTCCAGTATTTCAAAATGTTTAAACCAAACATACTGTGTTGTAGCATTGGACTTGGTGTGAATATTTTTGCAAATCTTTTAGGCTTAGTTGTAGACTTATTGAGACTTGAACAGACTTTCCTGTAGGGTATTATACATACATGTGCTGCAAAAATACATAACTCATAATTCATGGATGTGAAAACCTGCGACTCCCCCTTTTGGACCCTAACTTTGTATCTGTTAATAGTAAGCAATGATTAATCAACTAAAACTGTCCTCTCTTTTTATTCTTCCCCTTCTCCATGCTCTCTTCTGCCTTCTTTCTCTTTTTTTCTGTCCTCTTTTAACACCTCCACACTTCTTCTCCCCCCCCCCACCCCACCCCATGCCCAACGGCATCACCCTGACCCCCTCAGAACGGGGTTGTTCACCCCTGACCTGGCCTTTGAGACTATAGTGAAAAAGCAGATCCGCAAACTGAAAGAGCCCAGCCTGAAATGTGTGGACCTGGTGGTGTCCGAAGTCACCACCCTCGTCAGGAAAAGTGCCAACAAGGTAACCAGGAGCGCGGATCGAGAAGAGGCAGAGCCCAAAAAAACAAAAACTCCTCCTTCCTCCATTTCCACACTGCCGCCCGCTTGCCCTATCAGCTTTCCATCTATATCAAATCAGCCCCACGCCCATCGTCTGTCTGGAACGTGTTCATGTCACACATGTCCGAAGT
Organism: Chrosomus eos; assembly: GCA_036326025.1. Taxonomy (NCBI): domain Eukaryota; kingdom Metazoa; phylum Chordata; class Actinopteri; order Cypriniformes; family Leuciscidae; genus Chrosomus; species Chrosomus eos. The sequence goes on from CM070821.1 coordinate 12,199,715, forward strand.
TGGTATTCTGTTCACATTTCCGTAGTCCCTGTGACTCCAACATATAGCATCCGGATTGCTTGGGAAAACAGGGTGTTTCTAAGTTGAATCAGCTTTTGAGCCCCAGTTCCAGTGTTTGTCAGCGGCTCATCACCTTATCTCGCTCTTTGTTGCTTTAGTAGAGCATCAGTTAATCTGAACCACTGGCTGTAAAAGTAAAAAGAAAAAAAAAAAAAACAGTGACAGACGGTTTGCCAACCACTCCAGACACAACTGCTGCTGTTGTCATAGCAACAAAGAGCCGGTCATCTGCCATCTTGTGGTCTGAGGAGGAACCGCAGTGCAATACTTGTGTTGATTCTGTCTTCCTTCCCCAATGTCACACCCTTTTTTCTTTTCTTTTTTCACTTTTTCATTTTCTTAAATCTTTTCACTTTTTCACTCTCAGATTTGGAAGAGATTTTTCTCCTCCAAAAAGTAAATATTTCTTGCACTTCACAACATATTTGTAACATCAAATAATTGTATCACTTAAGATTGATCAGTTTTAAGTACTAGGTTTGGGAATCGTGAGGAATTTAGCGATTCTTGTTCCAATTCCATTTAGAATTATTATTTTTAATACATTTGAGGAAGCAACGGATACATTCATCCTTCACAACAAAATTCTGAATGTGTATCTTTCATACACACTGTCATATGAACAACCAATCAGTAATTAAACTGATTTTATGTCTTTATGTACAACAGGTCCCACTTTATATTAACATAAAATAGGTCTATACAACACAAAACACAGTTCTTGGTTTATTTCAAGTCTAATATGACCAAAAATAAGGACTTGAAGTTAGTCCGTTGTCATCTCAGTAACAACTACGTAAGATTCGGTGAGTGAGTGAGTCATTTGGCTGATTCATAAAGAGTTTTAACAAATCACTAAAACAAAATGCATTTTTCCTTGGTTTAGTAGAAACCAGTCTCCATCAATGGAAGACCGTATTCAATAACTATTACCAGAACAAAACTTAATCATATGGATGTAGTATTGTAAGTCACCTTTATTTATAATAGCGCTTTATAGAGTACAGTTGGATTCAAAGCAGATTTACAGAGATAAACAGAAAAATAGTGAGAATTTCAGTGTTGATTCGGTTCAGTTTATTGACTGTGTAAAGTTCATCAATTATGAAATAAGTTAAATTCAACTAGAAACAGAAGACGATAGTGTTGTTATTCACTTTGAGTCAGTTCAGTGTTGATTCAGTTCAGTTCAATAACAATGTCGATGTTGAAATTATAAAACAAAGCTGATATTTTAAATTTATCATTTAAAATCATATCCACAACCAGTTTTCGATTCCCAACCCTAGTAACACCATCCCTTCAATTTGGTTTTCTGCACCTCAGAACTTCATTTATTCATTCACTGTCTATTCCTAGCTGGGAGTGAATGTTGTCTTACCTGCACAACTTGCTGAAATCCCCAAATCCGCATGCTTGTAGGTGTGTGTGTGTGTGTGTGTGTGTGTGCGCATGTCTGCTCTCTCTCTCGCACTGATTCTTCTTGTGCACGGTGGCTTAGCTAAAACTAGTCCTCACATCGACCTGTGTTAAAAGGTCTAACTGTGGTTAGCTCCTACCACTTTCATGTCGCAGAACGCCTGTGTGTGTGTGTGTGGCCATGTGTACATGCTGTAGCCTGCATCTATCTGGTGTTTTTCCCCACAGCTAGGCTCTTACCCCAGACTGCGAGAAGAAACCGAGAGGATCGTCACCACTTACGTCAGAGAGCGAGAAGGAAAGACCAAGGACCAGGTGCGAGAGCAACGAGAGAAGATCCCCTTTTTATCACTTTGAGTTTGTTCAATGTTTTCTCATTGGGCAAAATGATTGTCTTTACCAGGTCCTTCTGCTGATTGACATTGAGCTGTCATACATCAACACCAACCATGAGGACTTCATTGGATTTGCAAAGTATGTGTAGCATCCAGTGTGGCAAATTCTGGGTTTTTTTCTCACCCCTAACCTTAGCAGCGCTTTAGTTTTGCGTAGCCAGACTTGTGACTGTAAGTCTGGTCTGGCGGTGCAGTTTATTTAGACTGACGTAGACAGGAAGGAGACTGCCGCTAACACGACACCGTTCTAACAGAAAACCCTTTTAAGCGATCCGGCCGCTCATTTGCACAAAAACAGTGCATGGTGGCTCGAGAACGCAAACCTTAAAATATAATATATATATATATATATATATATATATATTTATATTTATATATATATATATATATATATAAAAAATAAGCATATATAATAAAGCACTTTATAATACTTTATTATTATTATTATTATTATTTATCATCTCTGGGCAATTATAGCATAGCATTTGCAAATATAAAATTCTGGCAAAGTTCTTGTTTTTTTTTGCCTGTAAGTTTGCTCATCATTTGTTTTTTTCATGATTAAATAAATTTTAACATTGAATATTACGACAATGGTATGTAGCCGTCATGCAATTCACAGATATGGTCAGGTTCGTAAACTTTAATTTAATTACAGGTAAATTAATACTTTTATTTAGCAAGAATGCATTAAATTGATCAAAAGTGACAGTAAAGACATTTCTATTTCAAATAAATGGCATCTTTTTATTCATCAAATAATCCTGAAAAAAAAGGATCATAGTTTCAACAAAAATATTGCACAGCATTAGCTGTTTTCAACATTGATAATAATAAGATATGTTTCTTGAGCAGCAGATCATCATATTAGAATGATTTCTGAAGGATCATGTGACACTGAAGATTGGAGTAATGATGCTGAAAATTCACACAAATTACATTTTAAAATATATTAAAACAGTTGTTTTAAATGTAATTAACATTTCACAATGTTACTGTATTTACTGTACTGTTGATCAAATAACTGCAGCCTTGGTGAGCATAAGAGACTTTTTTCAAAAACATTAAAAACTTTTTAATGAAAATACTTTTTTATCATAATTATTTTTTTTGGAATGAACTTTGTATGAAAGCATCAGTACATTTGACATCCCCAAGCTATATTACCTTCTCTGTGTTGTTCTAGGGGCGTTTAAAACATATCGACAATATTAAGATGTAATTTATATATTTAGTAATTTTATATCGGTATTTGCAGGATGTTTTTAACCTCTTAAAACATCTTTTGTGCTGTATCTCCTGTGTACTGTTAGTGCAGTGGACTAAAATGATCAGTTTCAGTCCTTCTGCCTGTGCATTATGGATAATGCATTGGACATAACTTAAGTGCACTAAAATGATTAGTGCATGTCTTTGAGCTCTCGGACAGCTAGTGTACAACTTAAGACTGGCATGTGAAATGTCTGCATGCTCAGTTGGTTACTGTAGAGCTTTCAAGAGTTGACCCTGCTCGTCCTGCGTGTGCCTCCATGCGCATGTCGTGAGTTTGTCAGGGCACCTTTGTTAACGGTTCTCATGCCGTCACTTTCAGTCTTGACTTCAGACGGATGGATGACGGTACCATACCAGGGTGTGTCAACAACAGGTGCGCTAGCGCCCCCCTCAGTCACCAAGCTACATTTAGAAAGATGTTAATCAGACCACCCATCTGCTCTTTTTCCTCCCGCTCCTCCCATCTTCCTGCCTCAGTGGCAGGATCGCTCCCACCCAGAGCGCCAGGGAGGTTTACACAGATATTGTTTTATTGTTGTGCTATTCATACAATACATACGGCAGCATCCAATCAGTGTGTAATTATTGTTTTCTCTTTCCCCCACCTGCAGCGCCCAGCAAAGAAATATCGTCAACAAGAAGCGGGCCATTCCCAACCAGGTACATTTTTTCTCTACTTCCACATGCTCTTGAATCCATTCTGATATCCCTCTATCTTTCCCCACATCCCTCGTTACAACACCATCACTCCCGCCACCATTCCAGGCAAACACAAAAGGGCCAAACACTAAACCCTGATGGATCCCTTACAAAGAAACCCTTTTACTTTACCTCATTTGATCAAAAACTGAACAATATGTTTCTCCAAGGCCTCTATCATTTATACATGTCATCAACTACACCCTTTTGTACAGTGTCCTTACCAGGTGCAACAAAAAGCAATGAGCGATACAACCTATGGCTTCCATGTAAACCTGAATTTTTGCCTTTACCGACCACAAGCAAAATCTTTGTTGTTGTTGTTAATAATAATATTAATGTTGCCCTAAAACCTGGAAGTGAGTTAGCATTTTCGAGTCTCGTGTAATTAAAAGGATGTTTCATGTTTTGTTCCGTAACATAAATGACGTGCAGTCTAGACAAGTAATAATAATAATAATACTTTTTATTTGTAAGCGCTTTTCTGAATACTCATAGACACATTTACATAGAATAATAAAAGCAACAAAAACAACATCACATATTAAAAACACTAAAAACACACCGGGCAAAAATGCAATTTTAAAATGGTGAGTTTTTGTCAGTGATTTAAATGTTGGGAGGTCAGTGCAATACGTACCATATTTTACTCAGAATCCAAAAACCCATTGGAAATTTCTGAAGGAAGCCAAAGTCTATTAGCCTTTCTGGCTTGTATAAACTGACGTCATGACTAAACAGCTAGATAATAAATAAAATTTTGGCTGTTATTGTGAAGCATGTCACAATTTGTGTTGACAACTTGAATCGTGTCACGTCACACCTGGTTAGGACACAGTGTTAGTATTTGTGTACTGTTTCATTTGAATGAAGAGTTCTCTGCACTGAAGAGTAGCACAGTTAGAAACATGAAAGAGCCTGAAATGGGCTTTTCATGTATTAAGGTTTCAGTGGAAATGACACAAGCAACTTGAAAGTACGCTGTGTTATTAGACAGGGGCATTCCCTTTCATTTCCTCCCCTGCTTTTGAGAAACTGTGCTTTCACTAGTATCACAGCAATACTAGCTGCAAGTAACACCGACGCATGACAAATGAATAATCAGTGCAATAATCGTTTTATGTGTTTCAGTCTTGCCCTAATGTAAAGCAAATTTCCCCTCTCTGTTTTGAAGTGTAATTCAGAATGTGCATGGATCCAGCCGTGACAATGACACGACCTATTAGATAATTCTGATTTGTGGTACTGTCAGTTAATCTAATTGCATGTAACTTTGTTCTGTTGCTCTCTCTCTCTCTCTCTTTCTATCTCTCTTTCACCATGTGTCTGCTTCCCTGTCTTCCCAACTTTTTTCTCGCTGTAACTCCTTCTCTCTTCTTTGACTCACTCCATCACACTCTTGTCCCTTTCGAACTTTTTCATTTCCATTTGAAAAACATGTCTTTCTAATACTTCCTCCTGCATTGTCCTCCTTTTCTTGCTTTGTTTCTCTGCCTCATTTATTCTACCCAAAACTCACCCCCACCCCCTCCCTCCCTATCACTGCAGGGTGAAGTACTGGTAAGTACCACAAACCTTCAAGCCACACCCAGTTAGAGGTCATCAGCGCTCATCCAGTCAGGAGAACTGAGGCCGTAACAGGGCAACCCAACTCATAGTTATCAGTGTGGGCGGGATGTCTGTGTGCTGACTTGACGGCCGAGAGTTATAAAGCTGATGGTTTTTCTTTCACTCTGCAGCTAGGTGGCCTGAGAGAAGGCGAAGTCGAGAAGGTATAGTCTGGTGGAAAACCAAAATGGTGGAACCTGGAATAAAAAAATAATTCGTAGTTTGTTGTTCAATTACAGTTACGAGTAATCAGTAACTGACCTCAAATCCACCATAAAAGGCCCACTGTAATTAGTGGCACCACCTAACATTCGGTAATTTTTGTAATTAAACCAAGTGAATGTTACTAACCATTTATTTAGAGAAAAATTCACAGTGCACAGTGTTTTTGTTTTTGCATGAAAGAATGTTTTTTGACAAGAAAAGCATATATGAGTGAAATGGAGGCCTCGGTTGTCCTGTTGCTGGACGTGAGTCCTGGCGGCCCAGGCTGGGTGAGCAGAGTTTGCCTTGTGTAGAATCGGCCTTTAAGTCGCCATGGGAATATGGTGGGTGGGCGGCGCCAAGAAAACATCCAATCATACCAAGGAGCCAAACCTGAACCCAAGATAACATTTGGAGTGTGTTTGAGTTTTCTTTATGTGGTGTGCATTTTTAAAGAATAATGATTATTCTTTTTTTTTTTTTTTAAGTGTGTTTGCCATGAAGAGCTAATCAAAATTATTTTCCATTGACACACCTCTGATGTAGGACTGGGCTATATTGTTTTTTTTTAACAAAACCTTTTAACAATATTCAATATCATTTCATCCAAACAGCCATTCTTGTCAAGATTCAAAAGTAAACAATAAAAGTCTAATTAAAGCATGAGCATTTTAATTTGATGAACAATTAAATCAGAGATTTGAAACTATTTAATGAAATTTGTAATTTGAACTGATTCCCTGATTACCAGCTCAAAGTAAAAAAGTGACAAACAAAAAAACAAGTAAAGGCCTTAGGAAACTTAAAGGGATAGTTCACCCAAAAATGAAATTCTGTCATCATTTATTCACCAAACAGTTTTTTTTTCTGTTAAACACAAAAGAAGATAATTTCGGTAACCAAAGAGTTGATGGGCCCCATTGACCTCCCATATCTTCTTTTGTGTTTCAACAGAAGAAAGAAATTCATACAGGTTTGAAACAACTTGACGATGAGTAAATGATGACAGAATTTTCATTTTTGGGTGAACTATCCCTTTTAATGGCCAAATAAAAGTGTTTAAAATCAGCACAATATTAATTGTTGCTTAATTTTATACCTCAATATATTGTCCAGCCCTACTATAAAACCTAGTTGGTATTTAGTTGTTTAGTTTTTCTCCCCTTGGTGTGCCAGTAATGGCCAGAATGTGGCAGTACCGGGTTTCTTTTAGCAATCAGTCTACTCGCGTTTACAAAATTAACTGCTCAACCTTAGAGAAATCCTTTTTGGGGCAAAGTTAATTGGGGATTTCTGTTGGGGTAATTAACATTCGCCTCTACAGGTAATCATCTAATCATCTCATCTTTAATTAAAAATCACCTCTTCTATCAACAGATTTCTGTTTGATAAGACAGCTGATCATATTTTTCCAACTCTTTTATTAATTGCTGATAATTATACACTGTACATAATATTAAGATTAATTAGTGTAAGCTAGAGAGACGGCAGTCAGATTGTGCGACGTAGAGGAGCAGAGAAATCCAAACACTAACGGAAAAGAAGGGTCACGCTCTCATTTCTTCCAGTTGTGGGCGGCAAAGGGAAATTGGATCCATGTTAGAGAACACAGAGTCAGGCTCTGACCGCAGATATTTGCTGGATCTAATGAAAAGATATTCGAGAGCGTTTTTGTGGTCATTTGTTCGGGTCGCTACAGTACGTTCCCAACACGAGGCGCCTGAGCCGTACCGTCCTGGTGTTTTTCTCACCTTCTCAGTCTCTTCTGTCTTTTCCCCTCTTAGAGATTGTTATCAGGTTTCTAGATTTGAGAAAGTTCATGGCATTTCCCCACCAAGGCAAACAATCTATATAGTCTGTGCCCTTAGTTTTATGTCTGTGTTGTTTCTGTTGGCTCTCTCTGACTAACTCAAACCCTCTCTTCTTAGCTTCACTCCGACTTTACAGAGAACAAAGCAAAATGGAAAGGGAGAAAAGGGATGGTGTCTTAGGGCAGATATGCATTTCCGTTATGAGATAAGTTTAATGTCATTGATGCCGTGTGGTATTACAAAGTAAAGATGTAGTACCAGGACGGAACTAGAATGTGCATTAAGATCGTAAATAAGATTGATTTTGATCCCTCAATCCTTGACTTCCGGATACCTTTTAACCCTCAAAAATAACATTGAAATCCTGCTGAAAGCCCTTCCCCTCCCTTTTTAAACTAACATTTTTACATTCCCTTCCTCTGGTTACCAGTATGACTCGCCCTATCGATGTCCTATTGCTCCCTGTTCAGTAGATTTTCACACTTGAGTGTACGTCTTTCTCCATTTAACACCACTAACGCTGCTTGTTTACCAGTATAGTATGTAGGTTAGCTTTTACTAACCAATTTGACCCTAACATACCGCTGTCGACCTCTGACCTCCGTTCCTCTGGTCTGGATGGCATCTGCTGTCACATTTTGCTTTTGAAAGCAGGCAAAAGAAAATCGACAAGCACAACAAAGTTTTTCCTTTGTACTTTTATTGTTGCTCTATTTCAAGACTTCAAGACACTCCCCAGTGGTTTTGTTAGTGTTTATTCAGGGTTTCTAGAGCGTTTCTTTTGTGACTAAGCTTTAATTGCTGCCTTAGATCCTGTGGTTCCCAACTGGTGAGTCGCAACCTAAACATCACAGGTTTGAGAAAAATGCAAGTTGAATTGTGAATAATAAGTGCAAATAAGCATATGATTGACCGGCCCAGTCACAACAGGGTTATTAAAGTTAACTAAATCCACGCGATCGGGAACAAAATATTTCCCCACGCAGATTTCTCTGATTGGTCAAGTTGGCCAATTCGGCAAATTTAGAAAGCTGCTTGTTTAAAAGGCCTTTACACGAGTTCTGCTTAATACATCGCTACACAATTGATAATGAGCAATTGACCGTTTAGCCGATTAAATTTCGCCCAATTTGGCACACTTTAATGTTGCTAAACCAGTTGAGAACCACGACTGTAATGTACAAAGCAGCTTTATTTAGTTATTCAGACTAGTCGTTAGAAGTGATGACCACAATAAAAGTTTTGGCAGGGTACCAGAAAATATTTCCTCAGCAGGTAAGTGTCGAAGGTTTGCACAATGGGTTATTAGGTTTGTTCAGCATAGGACACAAGCTTCCAGAACAAAGACTGTTGAATATACAAGTGTGTGGAATGGATCTCATGAATGTTTCCCCACCCTTGTGGCATGCCCTACACCCTCCCCCCGTCCCCCCCCCCTCCTGTCCCACAGGTGATCCGTAAAGGCTGGCTAACCCTCAACATCAGCATCATGAAGGGCGGCTCCAAGGAGTACTGGTTCGTCCTGTCGGCTGAATCGGTGTCCTGGTACAAGGACGAGGAGGTGAGATTCATCTGTTCTTCATTTCTCTTTCACAGTCCCTCCCCCCCCCTCGAACTAGCGCGGCTCAAGTTGGACTCGGGACTCCATGTGTGTTTGAAATGAGTGCGGACGTTCTCATGGCTCGACTGGTAACGTCAACGCCATGGTTTTCATTCCTAGGGAGAGCGTAAATTTCTCAATGTATACTGTAAGTTGCTTTTGGGAGACAAGCATCTGCTAAATGCATTAATGTACACGTCTTACTTTAGTCCCCAAGAGAGTTTTGTGCATTCGTAAAATCCCTTCCCCCCCTGTCCAGCGGCGAATGGTTGAGTCCTTGTTGCTGGAAGCGCGGGTGTGTGTGTCCCTGCCCAGCCTAACCAATGTGCGGACTACTGTTCAGCTGCAGCATGATGAACAGGTAGTCTGAACACTGGGCAGGCGGGGGGGAGGCAAGAGGGCGGCTGGACCGCAGGTCACTGCCCCGAGGACCGCACACGACTGCAGAGGAGAGCAAACAGTTCATACAGGCACACTGATAAACCCGTCGAGAACATGTAACGTATTCAAATAAAGCGGTAAAAAGTAAAGTCAATGAAGGTTGTTATATAATCATTAAGAGATTTTTTTTTATTTTTTTTATCATCAAAATCCCTAAAATCTCATTCCCATTATTGTAATGTGAACAGAAATATTGAAATTTCAGTTGTAAAGTATAATACAGTAAAATGATACTGAGTAACAAGTCGAATTAGAATCATTGCAAATAATGGGAATAAAAAAAATGAAATACTCGTACATATTACGTTAATGATGTTTTATTTCTCATGAAAGTAATGGCGGATTGAAAAATGTTTAATTTTTAATGCAAAAATATAACATCCTTTGATTTTGGGGTGAAATGGGACCTTATATTCGTACGTTTAAAAGTTGATGAAGCCACACAAAGAATCAAGTAATTCAAACTGGCCCACATATTCACAAGAAATTCTAGAAAATATAATATGAATCTAAAATATGATGAAACCGGTCAGAATATCATATCCCAGCATCTTGAGAATCTTTACATTACGAATTCATTTCAAACGTATATTCGGTATACTCACTAGTCCACTTGCTGCGTGGCAAATGTATATCCCAGGCCTCTGCAGTTTCTTCAGGAGAAATCCGGACCGTTCTGCCATCATGGCTCCTGTCTCACAATCTGAACCGCATTCAGTTGGCCGTTTTCGCTATTTACCATCGTTTTACGAGAAACACAGAGAAATGTTCCTTTAGCGGTGGTTTCCGAAGCGAAGAGAAATCTGTAAATGGAGAAAGGAGAGACGAAGAGCGGGACGAAAGTAAAAAAGGGACGAAAGGGGAGGCAAAGTGACGTGGCAAGCGCACTGAAATGTTCCAGCCGGGATCCGACTTTGGAATTTGCAGGAAATCGTACTGGGTTACTGGGGGGGGGGTGTGTGTGTGTGTGTGTGTTGGGGGCAGGGAAGTGTTCCTCTGAGTGATGTAACTGTTGGGGCCGTAGCTTTGCAGACATAAACGTTTCCAGATGCTGCTTCTCAACGCAACAGAACGAGTTGGCAGCGTTAGTCCTCATCCAGACTCCTCCTCTTCTCTTTCTTTTCTCTCTCTCTGTCTCACATCCCCCTCTCTTGCTTGGCAACCTGGTGGTCCTTTAAAGGGACAGTTCACTCTATAAGTGAAAATCCGGTCATCATTTACTCCCAGTCATTTTGTTCCTGCTGATCACGAAAGAAGATCACTTTTCCATGCCACCAATCACTGTGAAGTGCTTTATAAGATTGTTCTTCCTCTCTTGTTTCACTCTAATAGGAAAAAGAGAAGAAATACATGCTCCCTCTGGACAACCTGAAGCTCAGAGACGTTGAGAAAGGCTTCATGTCCAATAAGCACATTTTTGCTATCTTCAACACTGAGCAAAGGTCAGGGCCGACTGCTCTCTCTATGTTTGTGTTTGCGTTTGGTGTTCGGTGACTTCATGTGTCCGGTCCCCCTTGCAGGAACGTGTATAAGGACTTGCGTCAGATCGAGCTGGCCTGTGACACGCAGGAGGACATGGATAGCTGGAAAGCCTCTTTTCTCAGAGCGGGCGTTTATCCTGAGAAAGATCAGGTACAAATGTTTCATTTGAACATCAGAAACGCTTTGAACAACTCAGAACGTCAGTGGAGAAAGGCATCATACACCCTCCATATTGCTAAATCTACCCGATTTTTCATATTAACAGAAAAATATACCGGGATAACCTGGCATCTCTCGAGACTCCCCTGCTAGTTCACTGTTAATGATTTGCTAAAGTTGATCTGATTGGTTACAAGGTAGTTTGTGACGTCAGAAACACCAGCGATTTCAAACTGTGTTTTTGAGACTGTCTTTGGTTCACTGCAGTTTTAAGGAGAAAATACTCAGCAATGATGTTGACTTATGAATTTGCACATGGTTTGTATTAAAGCATATTAAAAACACCACATAGACATATAAACAGCATAAAAAGCTGGATTTTCACCACGGGGGGACTTTCACATTTTCAGACATTTCAGTATGGATGAACATCTTCTGGCAAGCTTTTGAAAACCCTAGTGTGGACAGGGTGCATTTTGTAACGAAAATTTGTTCGGATAAATGTAGACGTAGCCCTAGTAGTGTTAGTAGAAGTAGTAGTGATGATGATGCTTCGAAGGCAAACATTACTATTATTATTACATATACTTGGGTTAAGGGATTTGAACAAAATTAGGCAGATAAGCCATTGTGCTATTGACATGATATCTTAAATTCTGCTGCTTGTTAAAGACAGGTGTGTTATTACGTTATTACTGTATTATTACGACGCAATCTGAGTAAGCAACCAGCCAGAAACACTCTAGCAACCACACTTCAACATTTAAACACATTTAAGGCTCATTCACACCAAGATTGAAAGCTCTAACAATAACGAATAGTTCTAAATGTAAAAGAATAGCAGTCCACACTAGGGCTGGGCGATATATCGCACGATATTGTTATGCGCACCTCATCAATAAACCCGGTTCCTTGATTAGTAGTAAATCTCCTTCACCTGCTTTCAGATGCAGCGGCATTTACTACAAAGAGCCGTAGTTAACTGACAAGCTGAGCCATATCGCATCAATATCGCGGACGTATCGCCAGCGATAATTAATGCGATATGGCTCAGCTTGTCAGTTAACTACGGCTCTTTGTACACAGCAACAACTCCAGTGTTAAATTAACACTCCTGCGAATGTATATGAGTCCACACTCAAGAGTGTTAAAGTTAATAACAGCCACTAAGAATAAGAAGAATAAAAATGATGATGGCATACTGGATTAATCTTCAGGGACACTGTAGCTCTCATCCTGCTAAAGCCATACTAGAAGAATGTTGGGAACACAATAAAAGTAGTTGCTTTAGTTTTGGATGGGTAGGCAATGCAAAAGCGGAAAGCCTTGGCCTCTGCAGTATAAAATATATCCCAGCAGTCCCATATCCAGATTTTCCTCCGTGGTTTTTTATAAATCCAACAATTGACTTACATATACAGCAAATAATCGAAAAGAAATCTAAGCAAGCATACATGGGAAGAATAGCAGAGAATTATATAGAACAGCAATATAGAAATAACTGCATAATCTTTACCGATGGCTCTAAAGATCCAGAGACTGGAAGGACAGGAGCTGCAATATACATCCCAACATACAAAACAGGCATTAAAAAGAGAACCTCAGATCATCTTTCAGTATATACAGTTGAACTAATGGCCATATTGATGGCATTGCAGTGGACAGAAGGAAACAAGGAAGAAAAGGTGGTCATTGCATCAGATAGCTGGGCAGCGCTCAGTAGTATTAAATCTGTTAAATCCTGTAGGTTAGATCTGGTATTTAATATTCATAAATATATATATAGATTATATCATAGGGGTTGGACTGTCTGCTTCGTTTGGGTTCCTGCCCATGTAGGGGTACAAGGAAATGAAGATGCTGATATTCTGGCAAAACAAACACTCAAATCAAAGTCGGTTGATATACAGGTTCTGCTGAGTAAGTCTGAAGCTAAAAAGGTCATTAAAGAGAAAACGCAAAAAATATGGCAAGAATACTGGGAACTAAATGAAACTGGAAGACATCTTTATAATATACAGAAACATGTTGGTCTGGGAAGAAAACTGAATGGGTGCCGGAAGACAGAGACAGTTTTTGCGCGCTTAAGAATAGGACACACAGGTCTTAACTATTCACTGTATAAAATAGGTAAACATCCAACTGGACAATGTATAAAATGTAATAGTATAGAGACCATTCAACATGTGCTATTTGAGTGTAGAGGTTATGTGGAGGCAAGGAGGAAACTAGCAGCAGCTGTAAAGAAAGCTAAGCTTAGGTTCACTGTTGAGAATCTCCTTGGGTATAAAGCATGGGGAATATCAAAACATCTCATTAAATATCTGAAAAATACGGGGTTATTGGAAAGGATATAAGGTAATTATATAATAATTTTTTTTTTTTTTTTTTTTTTTTTTTTTGGGTTGTGGGTTTATGCTAGGTTGCACAAAATCTGTTCCACACTCCAGTCCGGTAGGTGGCGGTAATGCTCCTAAATGCTGGTTGCCAACCGCCAATCAAATCGAAGAAGAAGAAGAAGGTCCTTCGGATGAGACGTTAAACCGAGGCCCTGACTCTCTGTGGTCATTAAAAATCCCATGGCACTTCTCGTAAAGAGTAGGGGTGTAACCCCGGTGTCCTGGCCACATTCCACCCATTGGCCCCTGCCAATCATGGCCTCCTAATAATCCCCATCCACTGAATTGGCTCTATCACTCTCTCTCCTCTCCACCTATAGCTGGTGTGTGGTGAGCGCACTGGCGCCGTTGTACTGTGGCTGCCGTCGCATCATCCAAGTGGATGCTGCACACTGGTGCTGGTTGAGGAGAGAACCCCTGATATGATTGTAAAGCGCTTTGGGTGTACAGTAGTACATATGAAAGCGCTATATAAATGCCTCATTCATTCATTCAAGAAGAAGAAGAAGATGTTAAAGTTAATAAGATAATTAAGTGATTAATTTAGTAATGATTGAGCATTATTGAAGACACCTGAAGAATCACTGAAGGAAAAAATCTCAAATTGTAAGCCACCGTTATGGCGATCATTGGTTGCTTTAGTTGGGCTCTTGATCCTTATATTAATAACTTTAGATTTTGTATGACTTTGTATCTGAGTTATAACTGCCAGATGAACAAAGAAAAAAAGTGATCTGATGGTGTTGGTAATAATATGACAATCATCATTTGAACTTCATGCTTTTGATTTATGTTGTTGGTTACAGCATAACTGTGATTCTGCATGAATATCCATAATTTTAGATATTTTAAAAGATTTCTTAAAAGTTGTTTTCTAAAAAAAAAAAAATCTTTATTTTAGGCACACACATACTTCAAGAATCAGTCTATGCATCTCAACAATGGTGATGAACAGAATATTCAGTTAGGAAAAGTAAATTACATAGAAAATTCAGATCATAATTTATTCATATCGCAATGCATGATGGGAGCCATTAATGAGATGTGATTGGTAGCAGCCACTGCAACATGCTTTATTATTGTCACCATTGTTGAGATGCATAGACTGAATCTTGAAGTATGTGTGTGCCTAAAAGAAAGATTTTTTTTTTTTTTTTGAAAACAACTTTTAAGAAATTATTTATATTATAGCCTATCTAAAATTCTGGATATTTATGCAGAATCACAGTTATGCTGTAACAAACAACATAAATCAAAAACACAAAGTTCAAATGATGATTGTCATAATATAACCAACACCATCAGATCAGTTTATTCTTTGTTCATCTGGCAGTTATAACTGAGATAAAACAGCCAAACAAAATCTAAAGTTAATAATATAAGGGTCAAGAGCCCAACTAAAGCAACCAATGATCGCCATAACGGTGGCTTACAATGTGAGATTTTCTCCTTCAGTGATTCTTCAGGTGTCTTCAATAATGCTCAATCATTACTAAATTAATCACTTAATTATCTTATTAACTTTAACACTCTTGAGTGTTAATTTAACACTGGAGTTTGTGCTGTGTAGTAAATGCCGCTCCGTCTGAAAGCAGGTGAAGGTGATTTACTACTAATCAAGGAACCGGCTTTACTGACGAGATGCGCATATCAATATCGTGCGATATATCGCCCAGCCCTAGTCCACACCTATAACTATAACGATGACGGCAATTTTTTTTTCCAGCTGATGAATCAAGCCAATCAGAATCCATTCTGCTTTAAAGACCTCAAGCATTTAAAGTGGCTGATGACAACTATAGCACGTGCTTTGAATAAACAGTATGTTTTGGTGCATTGGTGTGGACACTAATATAGTAATCATTAGAGTTATCTTTATAGTTATTGTTCTTGGTGAAAATGAGCCTTTAGAGTACATCAGCAACTTCTTGTGTTTTCTGAAATCTTTTAGAACATTTTAGCAATCACATCTTTCACCTCGATCACTACAATCACCTTTTTATTCAGCTTTAACATGGTTGTACCATATTTTCATGGTCTTAGGTTAGGTTTGTAGATGCTCTTTTAGAGGTGGAGAAAGTTATTACAATTTGATGCAATATAAAAGAAAACTTTATTCTTAAGAATAGTGCGCACTAATGGATTGACCATAATAAGGAACGGCTACATTTATTAAGAATATAGGTCAATTTGAATTTCATGTTGTCTTTAAAATGCATTAATTCCTTGTGTGTGTGTGTGTGTGTGTGTGTAGGTGGACACGGAAGATGCCGCCCCAGCCGACACCTTCTCCATGGACCCTCAGCTGGAGAGGCAGGTGGAGACCATCCGTAACCTGGTGGACTCCTACATTAGTATCGTCAACAAGACCATCCGAGACCTCATGCCCAAGACTATCATGCATCTCATGATCAACAGCGTAAGTCCTCAACCGTTTGTGTTGTAAGCATATTGAAACGCATTGATTTGAATGTATTGCAAACATCCTTTTCTTTTCCCCAGGCTAAAGACTTCATCCATTCAGAGCTGCTGGCGTACCTGTACTCCTCAGGAGATCAGAACAGTCTGATGGAGGAGTCTGCTGACCAGGCCCAGCGCAGAGACGAGATGCTGCGAATGTACCATGCCATCAAAGAGGCGCTCAGCATCATCGGAGACATCAGCACCAGCACCGTGTCCACCCCCGTGCCTCCCCCCGTGAACGACAGCTGGGTGCCGGAGTCCAGGTTAGGACATGAACAACGTGCATTTAGCTGGAAAAGGAACTAGATTCCCATTATTGTGGTTTTCGTTGTTCAGACTGGAATTCTAGTATACTGCTTTTAAAAAATATTATGTCAAACAGTACGCGTTAATCCACAAATGGTTCATTTAGTAGTCGTTTCTGTGCGCAATATGCATCATGCTAAATGCTACAGAAATAATAAAGGGATATTTCACATCATTTACTCACCCTCATGTCGTTCCATGACTGAGACTTTCTTTTTCTGTGGAACATAAAATATTTTGAAGAATGTTGCAACTGTTTTTATCCATAAACTGACTAAAAAAGCTTATATGGACAAAAAAATACTAGGGCTGCATTTGAAATTGCATACTTCCCTGCATTATAGTGAAAAACAGTATGCGAAAAGAGTAGTATGTCCGAATTCATACTATTCAGGCAATGACCTACTACTTCCTGTGAGATTCCAAAGTGCACATCCAATGGACACTTTACTATCCCATAAGGCCACCGGACTGAAATTGTGAACCGCAGTGAGGCAAAGCAACCGTATAGGTCACATGACATGACTCCTTCATAAACTTTTGTTTTAATTCTAAATGTCGTCTTTTCCTGTCCTGTGTAGCCCCACGCCCCAGCGCAGACCGCCTACATCGGCCCCGCCCCCCAGCAGGCCTCCAGCAGTGAGAGGTCCAACACCAGGCCCGCCCACTCTCAACCCCATCCCTGCCTATGTAGCCCCGCCCATTCCCTCTCGGCCAGGACAGCCAATGAATGCCTTCGGTAACAGCAGCCTGGATCCTTTCAGTGCCCCTCCTCAGATCCCGTCCCGCCCCGCCCGTATCCCTCCGGGAATCCCCAGGTAAGACTGTTAACCAGTGTGTCACCTCCATGGAGATATGTATTCTCGCGTGTGTGTGTGTGAGAACAAGCATCTGGTGTCTGAAGCTCAGAGGAGTGAACGTTTGTTGAAAAACTCAAGAAGTCTTGGTTTGTCAAGGTTTGAGTGATGTACTCATTCTTCTCTCACTAACAGTTGCATTCTCTCCCGTCACATTGTTCCTAATTTCTTTCTCAGTATTTTCTTATTTAACCTTCCAGTGTTTTTATTTTCCTCTTTTGATCTCATTTGATCTTTTTTTTTTCCATTAGAGGTTCTTCTCGTCTCTACTCATCTAAACTCATCTTCTTTTAATCTCTTCTTATCTAGTCTCTCATCTAGTTTTGCCTCTCCTAATCACTTTTATTCTCATTATTTCTCTTTTAATCTTTCCTACTCTTCTTTTCTCTTCTCATCTAATTTTTTCTTGTGCTTTCTCACTTTGTCTCATCTGGCATTTACTAGTCTCATCTGTCCTGAACTTGTCTTTTCCCATCTGTTTTTGTCTGTTTTAATGTCATCTTGTTTCTTTTCATCTCGTCCTTTCTTGTGTTTTCTCATTTAGCCTCATCTAGTCTCATCCTGTCGTTTCTTGTCTTGTATCTTTTCTATGTTTCTCTTGTTTTTGTCTGTTCTGATTTAGTCTCATCTAGCCTCTTCTCATCTCATTTCATCTTCTGGTCTAGTCTAATTTTATCTCATCTCTTCTCATATAGTATTATCTAACTTCTTGTCTCTCTTCATCTTGTCTTGTCTCACCTCATCTGATCTCTTCTTTTCGCTTTTCATCTCTTCTCATATAGTTACATTTAATCTTTTCTTCTTTCCTCATCTTTTCTTTTCTCATTTCACCTCAACTTATTACCTCCTCTCATCTTGTCTCTTCTTATCGCTTTCCAACTCTTCTAGTAACCTTTTCTTTCCTCATCTCATCTAGTCACCTTTTCTTACCTAAGCCTTTCTCATCTCATATCCTCTCATCTCATCTCCTCTCATGTAGCCTTGTGTGTCCTCATCTTTGTTTTTTCTCTTCTCCTCTCATCTAGTCTTGTCTGACCTCATCTAGTTTAATTTCCTCTCATCTTTTCTTTTCTCTCCTCGTCTTTTCTTTTTTTGCTTTTCAATTATTTTGGTCTAGTCTCATTTAATCTCATCTCTTCTCATGTAGTTTCATCTAGTCTTATCTTTTCTCATCTTTTCTTTTCTCATTTCAACTCAACTCATCTAGTCTTATCTCCTCTCATCTCATCTTGTCTCTTCTTATCACTTTTCAACTCTTCCAGTCACCTTTTCTTTCCTTATCTCATCTAGTCTCATCTTTTCTCTTCTTGTCTAGTCTCATCATCTGGTCTCATCTCTTCTTATGTAGTTTAATCTTCTCTCATGTAGCCTCATCTAGTCATCTGTCCTCATATTTTGTCTTTTCTCATCTAGTCTCATCTCCTCTCATTTCATCTTGTCTTTCCTCATCTTTTATTATCTCATTTTGTCTCAACTTATCTAGTCTTATCTCCTCTCAAGTAGTCTCATTTAGTCTCATCTCACTAGATGGGGCTACATGAGAGGAGATGAGACTAGATGAGACAAGAAGAGGTGACTAGATGAGATTAGAAGATATGAGAAAAGACTAGATGAGATGATATGAGAGGAGATGAGACTACAGAGAGACTCTTATCGCTTTTCAACTCTTCGTCACCTTCTCTTTCCTCATCTGTTCTCTTTTTTTCTTATCTAATGTAGTCTCATCTCCTCTCATCTAGTCTTTTCTCATCTCTTCTAATCTCATCTAGTCACCTCTTCTTGCCTCATCTAGTCTCATATCCTCTCATGTAGCCTCATCTAGTCATCTGTCCTCATATTTTTTCTTTTCTCGTTCGTCTCATCTCCTCTCATGTATCCTAGTCTTGTCTGTCTGTCCTCATCTATTGTCTTTTCTCATCCCTTCTCAAATTGCCTCGTCCAATTCCTTTTCCCTCCTCCTCAATCATTTCCCTGTGGTTGTGGGTATGTCTCACCTCTGTTTCTCACTCTTTTCTCCTCCTGCAGCAGAAGACCCCCTGGCGCTCCCAACCGGCCCACCATTATCCGCCCCGCCGAGCCCTCCCTGCTAGACTAGACCCGTGCGCTGGGCACCATAGTGTGTTTGGGCTGAGGGAAGGGCTGGAGAGCTGCACTGAAACGTGCATGCGTGTCTACACAAACAGCCTGACCAATAGACCTTAATAACCCACTCAAACTGTCCTCTGATCAGCGCTGCTAATCACATCCCTACCTTTAAATCCCAGAGGTCTAAATTAAGCACATAACTATTCAAAAGAAAACTATTATTATTATTGTTGTTATTTTGTTGATATATATAGAGAGTGACTTAAAGGGTGTAGTGGCCTCCAACTTTCAGTCATTTTATCACTCACATAGGTCAGGTGACCACCAGGGGGTATCCTACTCAACTTTTGTAGATGAACCAACATTAGATGACTCATGCCTCCTCACTGATTAGTGGCTTAATGTGGGATAAGATGTATACAAGCACTGTGCAAGCTAGTTGCTGTTAAACTAGCCTGTCGTCTTCCTGTTCTTGGGTAACCGAAGGGTGGTTGAAGACCTCTTTCTTGTTATAGACACTTCTTCATGTGTTTTTTGATTTCATTCTGTGTTTTCTTGAATCTTAACTTGATATCCTGAAAAAAGACACAATGACCGTTACCATTATTCTATGTGGGATTTATTTTGACCCGATTTTATTCGTCTTTCATGTTCAATTGGCCGTTATGATGTTTCTGGTGTTGTGCCGAATTCTTTGACCCACCAAATTATGTGACCCTGGTAAGCGCTGTATTGCGCTAATCCGACCTACTCCTAATCCCAATCCTAACCCTACCGTCACTACAGCGCCGACTAGGGTCACAGAATTCAGCACTACACCGGCACCTAGTACCAAGCGACTGTTAATTTTGAATCCATAGCAGCTACCCAACAAGTACACATTGCATATTTGGTGTCAACACTCAACATCCTCTTTTTGTTGTGTTGGGGAAATTCGGTTCTTAAAAAGCACTTTGAGTTTCATGGACGGGATTTTTTTTAATCGCTGGAGCAGGCGCGATTTGTATGCAAATTTCTGTAATGATCTGTTTATACAAATAATAATTTGTGTATATGAATATAATCCTGGAAAGCACGGTAACCACTTGGCGACGGGCCGTCCCGTCAGCGCTCTGTAAGATAGTGTCTCTCAGGTAACATCCGACTCCAAATCTGGTAGTTTAGCGTTTTGATCGTTGCAACTTAAATGAATCTGTAAGCCTTTATGGGGCGCTTTTATTTCGAGGAGTGGGATTTAAGAGCGGGAAAACATCAGGGCGCTTCAGGAAAGTGGGAGTGCACTCAAACAAGGGGTCTCTGAACATGGTACATGCATGTGTATTTGGGGGCGTGGGGCGTCTGCTATATGGAACCAGTCCGTTCAAACTTGACACACACACAGGGAACTTTCAGCAAGATGGTGAAACGAAGGCTTTAATGTAGACCTCATAGTAGATGTACTAACACACGTATTTCTGAGTGTATTATTTATAACCTGGGTGTTTGTCTTCGTGTTAATTGGCCTTTTTCACAAACTCGGTGTAGAACGACAGATATTCTCTGCTATCGACAGATTTGTGCCCTGTCGGTTGCGGTAATAACAGTTGAACATAATTCAGAGTGAAAACGGTCCAGCTGGTTTCCGATTGATCCGGATTTGATTGCAGAATCTTTTGATGTTTGCTTTTAATCGATGTGCGCGCAGGGAAATGGGCCACGACCAATTCTGTTTTCTTGATTAACTTGAGGATAAGAATGGGGATTTGGTGCAAGCGACTTTGATTTCTGTAAATAATCGAAGGCTTTGAGTCGGACATGAGGTGAAACTTAAAAATCAGCTGTGGATTTCAATACCAAATGCTCTTGAGTCACTCCTGTATGTTATGGCTACAGTGATGGCAGCCAACGCTCGTTCTTCACAATCCAGTCAATTCACGGCTTTTTAAATTGTATGCAGCTTTATCTTTTCCAAATTCAAAATATCTTCAGCATCTGTTAAGAACCGGATGAAGCCCAAATCACTGCAGCCGTAACTTTCCTGTGGTCTTTTAAGGTTGTGGTGACCCAATCCCTGTCTCTCCCTCTAATAATTCTGTCCTTTTGTATGGAGTGAGGGACTGAGGACATATTTAACAACTTTTTTATGCTTTTGGAATAACAAATTGTCAAGTGCCTGTGTAGCAATTTAAAATGGACTTGGAGCAAAATGCACAATGAGAATTGGAAGTGAGATAATAAAAGGTGTTGTGTATAATAAAGATCTGGTGCTCTGGTGGTCGGTGTTTCCTTGTGTCATGTCTCCTCACTGTCTCCTTGATTTACCATGACATGTCTGTCCCAGCATGCATCTCTTTCTCTTTGTGTTCTCATTGAAATAAAGCAAATGTAACAGGTGTAATGAGATGATACTCTCTTTTGGTGTAATCCAGTGTTTTTCAATCCTGCTTCAAGAGACTCCTAGCAGCACTGCACATTTTAGGTGTCTATGACCGCGTCCCAAATTACATACTCTGGGGCCGGTTTCACAAAGCTACTTAGACCGGCCTATAGTGTTTAGACAAGTCTAAACTTTGCTCATAGACTAGTATAATGCAAGTTAGACTGTTTCACAAAAATAAAGACTGACTGAATTTAGATAGGGCTGCACGATTAATCGCACGATGTTGTTATGCGCATCTAATCAGTAAAGCCGGTTCCTTGATTAGTTGTAAATCACCTTCACCTGCTTTCAGATGGATGATATGATGCAGATATGAGTGTTAAATTAACACTCAAGAGTGTTAAAGTTAATGAGATAATTAAGTGATTAATTTAGTGACCATTGAGCATTATTGAAGACACCTGATGATAACAAGCAGAATCAATGAAGGAGAAAATCACAAATTGTAAGCCACCGTTATGGCGATCAGTGTTTGCTTTAGTTGTGCTCTTGACCCTTATACTTTAAGTTTAAATTTTGTTTGTCTGCTGTTATTGATGTATTACAGTCAAATGAGCAAAGACAAGTGTGAT
Organism: Chrosomus eos; assembly: GCA_036326025.1. Classification (NCBI taxonomy): domain Eukaryota; kingdom Metazoa; phylum Chordata; class Actinopteri; order Cypriniformes; family Leuciscidae; genus Chrosomus; species Chrosomus eos. Next base: position 12,221,966 of record CM070821.1, read on the forward strand.
CTGATAGTGTTGGTTATGTTTTGACATAATCATGCTGTGATCTGAAAAATTAAAACTCATTCAGCTGATCTGGTGTAACTTGATAGCAACATTTTAGTGGTTTTACAGCATATGACAATTGTATTTTTCTTATAATCCAAAACATTTAATAAAAATTGTTCTGATCAAATCAATTTCAAATGCATTTATTTAGAAACACAGACATCAATAATCAGCCTGTGAATCTCAACCGCGGTGACAATAATAATCCTTGTTGCCACCAATCACAATTCATTAATGGCTCCCATCATGCATTGCGGTATGAATAAATTATGATCTGAATTGTCTATGTAATTTACTTTTCCTAATTGAATATTCTGCTCGTCACCATTGTTGAGATGCATTGACTTAATCTTGATATCTGTGTGTGCCTAAAAGAAAGATTTTTTTTTTTTTTACAACTTTTAAGAAATCCTTTATATTATATCTCAAATTCTGGATATTTATGCAGAATCTCAGTTATGCTATAACCAACAGCATAAATGACAAACAATTAGTTAAAATGATGAATGTCATAATATTACCAACACCATTAGATCTTTTTTTTCTTTGTTCATCTGGCAGGTATAACTCAGATTCAACAGCCAAACAAAATCTAAAGTTAATAATATAAGGGTCAAGAGCCCAACTAAAGCAACAACTCATCGCCATAACGGTGACCTGAAATTCCGGTTTTCTCCTTCAGTGATTCTGCTTTAGGTGTCTTCAATAATGCTCAATCATCACTCAATTAATCACTTAATTATCTCATTAACTTTAACACTCTTGAGTGTGGACTCATATACACTCCCAGGTGTGTTCATTTAACACTGAGTTTTTGCTGTGTACAAAGAGCCGTAGTTAACTGACAAGCTGAGCCATATCGCATTAAATATCGTTGGCGATATGTCCTCGATTTTAACGCGATTTGGCTCAGCTTGTCAGTTAACTACGGCTCTTTGTAGTAAATGCCGCTCCATCTGAAAGCAGGTGAAGGTGATTTACTACTAATCAAGGAACCGGCTTTACTGATTAGATGCGCATAACAACATCGTGCGATTAATCGTGCAGCCCTAAATTTAGACCAAAAAAATTAGACCCCTTACCCCCAGGCTAGCTTAGGTCTACGACTCTCTTACCTTGGCAACAATCAGTTACATTACAAACAGCCAAAAGAAAAGGGAAAATGGCTCATAATTTGTGGTTTGCTGACGATGTTATGGAGAGAGCTATGAGAAGGGAAAGGGTTTTTTAGGGACCGCAGTAACCTACTAGAAATATATAATAATGAGGACTTTTCTTTTCTGTACGTCTTTAAAGGATTAGTTCACTTTTAAAAAAACTTTTGCTGATAATTTACTCACCCCCATGTCATCCAAGATGTCCATGTCTTTCTTTCTTCAGTCGAAAAGAAATTAAGGATTTTGATGAAAACATTCCAGGATTTTTCTCCATATAATGGACTTCAATAGTAGCCAAATGACAGTTTCAGTGCAGCTTCAAAGGACTTTAAACATACCAGACGATGAATAAGGGTCTTATCTAGCGAAACGATGCGCCATTTCGAAAATAAATAAAACAGTTTAAGTTTTATTAGCACAAATGCTCGCCTTGTTCTGTCCTGAGATGCACGTTCGTGAATCTCCTGTTCGAACTCGTTCATCAAAATGAACAAATCTTTTTTCGAGTCATTTTATTCAATCAACGAACGAAATGACTCGAAAAAAGATTTGTTCATTTTGAACGAGTCTTTTTTCGAGTCATTTTGTTCATTCAACGAACGAAATGACTCGAAAAAAGATTTGTTTTTGATGAACGAGTTTGAACAGGAGAACAGAGCAAGGCGAGCATTTGTGCTAATAATACTTAAACTGTTTTATTTATTTTCGAAATGGCACATCGTTTCGCTAGATAAGACCCTTATTCATCGTCTGGTATGTTTAAAGTCCTTTGAAGCTGCACTGAAACTGTCATTTGGACCTTGAACCGTTTTGGCTACTATTGAAGTCCATTATATGGAGAAAAATATAGAAGACTTTCGTTCATCTTCGGAACACAAATTAAGATATTTGTGATTAAATCTGAGAGCTGGATCACTCCTTCATAGGCTTCTAAAGGATTGAAAAATGACATCCCTGAAAAGTGAAAGAAATCGTTAAAAGTGTCCAAGTGACTAGAGTGCTCAATCTTAAGTTTATAAAACGACGAGAATACTTAAAAAAATAACGACTTTATTCAACCATCTCTTTCTCCAAAGCTGTTGACGTAGTGTAACAGCGCAGCGCTTCTGTGTTATACGTCACACGTAGGCTCACTATTGGCCGACGCTGGTCATGTGTGTGATGCGTGTGACGTTCAACCAGAAGCGTTGCGCAATAATACTACGTGAAATCTCCAGGCCCAAAGAGAATACTTTAATAAAGTCGCTATTTTAGTTTGTTTTTTTGCGCTCAAAAAGTATTCTCGTAGCTCGATAAACATAAGATCTAGCCACTTTAGTCACTTGGACTATTTTAACGATTTCTTTAATAACTTTTCGGGGCTGTCAAGTTTCAATGCTTTAGAAGCCTATGGAGGAGTGACCCAGCTCTCAGATTTAATCAAAAATATCTTAATTTGTGTTCCGAAGATGAATGAAGGTCTTACGGGGTTGGAACGACATGATGGAGAGTAATAATTACTGACAGAATTTTCATTTTTGGGTGAACTATCCCTTTAACTGTCGTACCAATCTTTTTTTCAAATTATACCTACACCTAGTGAGAAAATCCATACATTTACTTGTCTGAGCATATTGTTCAGGATTGTTCTGAGCATACAGTTGTATCATTATAGCCCAGACTCTCTTATATGCATGTAAGTGCTAGCAAGCTAAACATATAAATCCATTGCTAATACATTAGTTATTAATTCTAAAAAAAAATATTCGTTAAAAACTGCTGCAACCTCTTGAATCACACAAACTCCTCATGCCATAGGTCAAGGGGTAGCCGAAAATCATACTTCATAAATCTACAAGAAAGTAGCCTAATTATTTCTATAAATAATCAATATAAATCTATAGAAAGTAAGCATGCTCTAATCTAATCACGTGATACCGTTTTGAACAGGAACATCTAATGAGCTTGAATCGCATTTGCAGTGTTGAAGGTCTCAGGAACAGGATTGAGAACCACATGGCTTCGTCACAGCTACTTCCTCTGTGAAGCTGATTAATCTTTCTCAGTATGACTCGTGATCATGTCAGTGGAAGTAAAAAAAATCAAAGACCACCACGTCTGAATGACCGGAGTCGTTAGTCAGACGTTTAGTTGTGTCAAATATCAGCATGTGATCATGAGTAACGCACGGCTCATATTTAACAGGCTTTGATTCAGAATCCTTTGTAACAAAGTGGTTTCACAGCTTTTGAGATATTCATCTAACCCAACCCCTTCTTCACACAGCGAACACGGTCATAATGACAACTTCAGCACTTCTTTCCTCATTAGAGACAGTTGAGTTACTGTAAAAAAAAAAATACTGTGTACAGCACATACATGAAATTCTCCCAGCTGATGTGTGGTTTTGGTTGCGGTTGTTAAACAGACGTCCACCTACCAAACGGCCGGAGAACAAGTGGTGAAGCTGATCCTGCTAGCACTCCAGAGGAGGACCACCATACCGTACTGTATGCCTGCTCTACTAGATCATAACAACATGATGAAGCCCATTTCCTAAAGGATATCTATCAATTGTATAGAAGGAAGCCAACTTAATGTTACTAAGCTATTTCTTTGACCAGTAATGAGATTCTTCCATGATCACACAATCTTGCTTGAACTTCTCATGTTGACCTACTTTTCCAGAAGGATTTTTACCAATTTATTTTCTTCATAGATTTCAAATATATATAATAAACTGTTCTGAGCCTTGGACCAAACAAATCAGCTGCTCATTCATTAAAATGTTGCATTGCAAACTTAAAGCAAAAACCATGGGTGAAGCACTGATTGATAAAATGGTGGTACAATCCATGAAAACTGTTGAATTTGAGTCGTTGATTTTAAGTAATGGATACAATATAATTAAAAAAAAATCTGAACTTGGAAATATTTACAGAGGTGTAGATTGAATAGAGCGCTACAGTGATGACGAACTGTATTTTTGCAGATTGTGTTTTCGTCTCACTGGTTCCCTCAAAAACCCAACAGGATTTTTTCCAATTGATTATTGTGGAAAATAAGGTCTGTGACCAACAAACGTTTGTGATTCATACACACTTTGATACACACACATGATAATCTTGACAAAATGAACACAACTTGTATGAATTCTGAAGCCTAAGTACAATCACTTAGCCTGGCTAACGCCAGACCCAATCTCGTTGAGAATTGGGTCTGGGAACCACATGCGCAATTTCTCGTATTTGAGGCGTGGTTTCAGAATGCCCGTCGCAGTTTATTGGGTGCTAAGAATGTCTATCAAATATGCCTGTACGTAGCTCATAGCCAATCGTTTCGATTATACCAGATGACGTATGTAGAGCGACAGAAATTAGACAAGGATGAAGACGATGGGAAAGATCTTTTTTGTAAACAATGACGTTAAGCGATTATTGCCGTTTGTGCAAGATAAATATGAGGGTAGAAGGTATATATGGACACTCCACAGACATGTTTCCGTGTGTCGCATAGATGTCGTCATCGTCTAGCTGCTCCCTCCCCGTTCTGTGATTGGTTCCCTAAATGAGGCGAAAAATCTGGCCATGGTATCCAGACTGCCTTTCAGCGTGAATTGAATCGCGCTGCGGTAAGGCAGTATGGGGAAACCCAGGCTAACAATCACTAGGAAAATAGAGCTAAACGTAGGCTATAAACGAACTACACCACGGTCGAATGACTCCATTGCTAAGCTTCCACAACTCTTTCAGTCTTTATTTAAACAATATTTTCCCTGAAAGTTTGCAAGAGCGTGATTATAAACACAATGAGGCTGTGAAAGCGAGTAGCAAGTAGATGAGTTTATCTGTTCGGCATGTTTAATGTCCCTGACAACCAAGTCCCATTTAGCCAATTGTTAATCACTGTATGCGATGGTATAAAACGTGAGAATATCTTGAGCTTTTGTTCACCACAGACATCATTTCAGGCATTTAACCAAAAACCCATAAACATCAGGACGATGAATCCAAAAGAGTTAAAATGCTAACCCGTTTAAAGGTTTTGGACTACAAAAATACGCCATCCCTGCCCCCCTATATAGGGACTACAGGGATGTAATTCACAATACTTTATGGGTCGGGTGTGGCTTGATCCTGGATTGGTTGACAAGCCACATGTGACCCAAGTTGTTGACATATTTTAATGATGAAGAGACTGCTTGTTTTTCACTGCTGAAGTTTTTTTCGGTGATTTCTGATTAGAGCAACCAATTGATGGGTTGCCCTTTTAAGATCATGGGTAGTGTAGTTCTTCACTGGGGATTTATCAAGGTGATTTGTGGCCTGTTAAGTAGCATATATCATAACCATTAAACCAACTGTTGTGCTCCATTTGTGAACACAGACAGATATACGCAAAACATTAGTTCCAGCATGCCTTTTGTTCAATTAAATATGTAGACCAGAACTGTGCACCACATGTTTTGGTCATACTTTTGGTCATACTTAGAAAGGGACTCACTATTTGAATTTTTAGGTTTATAGTTAGAGTTTAACTTTAGTCTTCAAGCTTAATTCAACAGCCTAATGAAGTATTTGACGATTAGTCTGCAACATTTATTCGTTACTGATAGTAAATATTGAATGTGTTGCAAGTAAACATTAAACTTCGAAGCATGAAAACACATGAAAGTAAATCAGATCTATTTGCAGGACTCTGGTAGTCCTGCGGACAAACATTTTTACTTTCTTTGAGTATGTTTTTGGATTTGTGAAAGTTTGCAGCAACAGTAGATGAATCACAATATTCTTTTAATCTTTGAATATTCCTGTTCTGGTTGTTTAATGACTCTTCTTAGACTTAATTTTATGATTTACATGATTGACAGATTTCTACTTAATAAATGAGTTTTTATGCTAAGTTGAATATTTGAATCATTAACTGAGCATCATGTCTGTGAAACTCCAGGACTCTTTATTTATAGGCAGTTTGTAATGAATATGGTTGTACATAGTTTGTACTAGGCTTGATGTTTAATGAGAATATTTGTATATTGTTCGGCTGATGGATGATTAGAAATACTGAAAATGAATCAAACCTCAGATTAACCTGTAGAAACAAAGAGATTAACAGTTTTAAAAGTATTGTTATGTGATTTTCTGATTCCCACAGTACAGTAATAACTCAGTGCAGTCAGCCATTAACTTGAAATGTAACCTCAATAACCCAGATGAGTTTTAAATATTTTCTATTTGCACTCACAATGCCACATATGACTGTGCTGCAGTTGTTTCCAAATGAGATGCTAATGTTCTGTATAATAAAACCATTCAAAGCGAAACGTTCCCTTGGATCTTTATTTTACCGCCGTATAAATCCATAAGAAATATGTTACTCACAATTTACTGCAGTGTTATTCATTTCAAAAGTCTTATAAATTATTTGAATCGCAGTCAAGTGCAAAATTACATTCACATTCAAATGTTGCTACAGTACTTCAAGTAAATGTAGTGTTTACCAGCGCTCTATAGAAAACTCAGTTAAAACTGAGTCAAGCCCCAAGATTTCAGATTCATTGATATCTCTAAAAACTCCAAATTTTCATTCAGACATAAACTAGAGGGGGGTTTTTTTCGACCTGAGAGCTCCTCCCGTCTTCATTTCCAGAATTCCCAGTTTGTATTTTACGTTAACAGCGTTACAGCATCTTCCCCCAGTTCATCTCTGCTATGTGCAGACTCTGCGTGAGTCACTGAATAATCTGCGTACCGTGTAGACCTGTGTGAGGGCCACGCTGACCATGACCAGCAAACTGACGCTGGACCAAAAGGAAACCCGCCACAGGTTATCCTCCAGCAGGTAGCGGTCGCGAGCCTCGAACGCCCGCAGCGTCGCCTGCGTCTGGCGGCTTCGCTCCAGGTTCTTGTGCACAGCATCCATTGTGTCCTGTGTGGCGAGAGAAAGCACATTGTAACTGCAACTTCCCGCAAAGCCATTTTTATAACATTGCAATTTGGTTGTCACGGTACAACACTTGAAAACACTAACCAAAGCATGACATTTCAATGAGCAAAACTGATCAGCGCCAAACTAGAACTTTGAGGAAAAATGTAATTGCAAATCATTTTCTTAATTGTATTCAAGCATAAAAGGCATTTTGGAAACATTGTGAAAATACCATCCTGGGTGCGTTTCTTCCGAAACCCTCGTAAGCCTACTATGGTCGCAGTTCCGTCGTTACCAATAAGTCAATGAAATTGCGACAACTCGAACTATAGTTGGCTACGATGCTTTCGGAAACGCACCTTTGTTCTTAACCTATAAGCCTACGTATCTTTGATCCATAAACACTTAATATCAATAATTTATGTTTAGCTGCCTGACAATTGGATAAGACAACTTAACTATTCCAATTAGCCTGGTGTTATTTATCAGTGGAGACAATTTTCAAAAATGTTCATCCAGTCGTTCCAGTTGCATAGTTCGCCGGTGCTAGGCTAGCCAGCGCGAGTCAACGGTATTGCTAGCCTGCCATTAAAAACAGTTTTACCCACTCCACATACACCAAAAGCAAATAATTTATAACGCCAGACTATCGATGTAATGTCTGTTGAGAGAATAATGTTAGAAATCATATACCGTTAGCTAGCTAGTTAGCTAGCATATAACGTTGATTCGCGCTTACCTAGCACCAGCAAACTACTGAGCAACTGGAAGGACTGGATGAACATTTTTGAAAAATGTCTCCATTGATAAATAACAGTGATCAGATTGTGTTCACGTGTCTTTTTGTTGTGAAATACTTTCAGACTTTTAGAAAGTAAATGTGAGAATAACCTTTATATTGTTAGTAATATTTCAAGATGAACATTTATTGGACTGAAGCAACTTTTTGTTTTTTTTCAGAAAAATCATGCTAAAATGTGAGTATCAAATATGATACATCATACTTTTGAGGAATGTTTATTTGTTCATCATCTCTCAATTCATCATAGTATTGCATTGCATTATATGTTTTGCCACCACAAAGGGGTAGGCTTAATATTCAGACAGGAATGTTGTTCCAGGATCAACAAAATATGTTGATTTACGAACGTCTTACTTGGCAAAATCACGGTGACTCTCTTCATTCATTATTTTTTATTCACCGAGATTTAGTCCAGTAAGATATGATCCTAGATCAACATATTTTGTTGATCCTAGAACAACATTCCTGTCTGACAATTTAGTCCTAACCCAAACCCTACCCATAACTTCTCCCTAAAATCAGAGGGAAATGATGGTGAATAACACTGATGTTGAAGCACCTAACCCTGGTTGTAAGCCTAAACTTGACATTGTCCCTCAAATCTGATTGGTTGATTGAAATGTTGTCCCAGTATCAACAAAGATATTGATCCAGGAACATGTTGCACTTGGCTGAATGAAGATATATATGTTTGGTGTACCCTGATATCCTCCAGTTTGTACTCCAGCGAGTCCTCCGGTTCAGCCAGAGCAGCCCAGTCTTCCTCCTCCTCCTCCTCCTCTTCTGGCCCATCCACGATCACCTCCACGTACACCATCTTCTCAGAAACACGGCTGAAGCTGTTATCAAAGCAAATCCTGTAGTCGCCCTCCTCAGCGGGGTCCACCCTGACAGACACAGCAAGATTACTCTAATGCACATCATAACTGTAAAACACAGGAAGTATTATTTCATAAGATAAAAGAAGATCTTTTTAGAAACGTCTCTTTTTTTTTGGTCCATGCAATAGAACTTCAATGGATCCAAAACTCTTCAAAATATGTTCTTTTATGTTCTACAAAGAAAGGAAGTCCTACAGGTTTAAAATAACCATGAGGAGTTTTCATGCAACTGTTTTCAGTAAATTCAGTTTCAATGTGGTCACTGTCAGTCTTGCAGACAGCATGCAAATTTGCAGCAGAGGACATGCAAATTTGGTAGGTTATGACGGTCCGAAACTAACTGCATATGAGTAAGTGTATGAAGGTTCAGCTTGCCACACGACAGGATGTGAAACCTACGTGTGGATGCCGTCCGATTTTCTGAAGTCTGAGACCAGTCTGTATCCACTGGGGGAGATCAGAGTGAATCCCACGTCCAGCCCTGCGCCTGCAATCACCTGCACACACACCGATGGGTTAAGAGAGGTTCAAATCTCAATGATTTTATGGAATATTGCAGGATTTATTTGAGCACATCTATAATCAGAATAACTTCCCCTCGCTCTTGCAGCGACATCTCTTCTCTGATGATGTGTTTACTGGTGCGAGGGCGGGGCAACCTGTCACTCACATGAGATCCACCAATAGCAAACCACAACCATCCAATCAATTCACCATGGACAAAATCAAGTCCCGCCCTACATTTTTTTCTCGTTCGAGAAGCCGTTTCACTCAGATATAAATGCTGCTTCATGCTGACTCAAGCGGTTTACTTATTTTACTTCTGTAATGCACTGTCCATCCAAGTGCAACAAAATATTCAATAAAGGACTAATTATAAAATGACTTCCACCAATGTATGATTAAAAAAAAGTGAACTTAGTGATCAGTTGTTTCAGAAAGATTTTAAAGAAAGATTATACAGACATCCTTCCTTTGGAATAATGTGAACCAATGAATTATGTAAATAAGAGCAGTCATGTCACTGTGTATTAAAGTTAATATATCATAAACAAAAAAAGCTAATTTGGGCTCATTAATGCATGTTTTTGCACAATGAAAAAACAAGTGCCCACAGTATTAAAATACACGTGCAAAGTTCTTTAAAATGTTGGTTTCATATGGTTTTGAAATATGAATTCATATGGTTTCAAATTTCAATTCAGCATGACATGGAAGATGTGGTAGTCTTTTGTTCCCTTTGTGGTGTATATCGGAGTGAAATGGCTTCTTGAATAATAATAATTAAAAAAAAATAGGGCGGGGCTTGATTTTGTCCATGGGGAAATGATTGGATGGCTGTGGTTTGCTATTGGTGGATCTCAATTGAGTGACAGGTTGATCCCGCCCTCAACGCCAGTAAACACATCATAAGAGAAGAGGAGGGGAAGTTATTTTGATTAAAGTTTACGAGGACATGAATTTAAATAACAATCTTCACAGATTAATTATTTACATTAAATACTGCAATAATAAAAACAAGAATTGTCCATTTTGATTTCATGGAGACTATAAAAGACTTTAATCAGTCTAAAAATGTCATGTGATGAAACCATTAAGTGAAAAGTAATAACATATTTATTTACCTTACACATTTAATACATGTGTACACCTTAATTATTTGTAAAGTTACATATATTTATCATCACAGAGACTATTTTTTAACAAAAATCATAAATTATTTAACTCCAATGAATCATGTTTTTGGGGAGTCACACCCCATGATAACGTTTGACAACCTAAACTATCCTTGGCGTATCATAACAAGAAATTATTTTCTGATATTTCAATAGACTAATTGACCTCGACACACAGTCACACAGTTTGATAATATTTCCTATGTTATGTTTTTTTCTTTCCTGCATATTGGTTTAAATCAGTTTAATTTGGTGGACAAAAGTTTTTCAAATCTTAAGCATTCAAGCATTTTTTGTTAATGTTTTTTATAATAAAGGATTATTTTTATATAAAATTACATTTTACATTTTTAAACAAGTCCATTCTTGAAGTAAGTTTATTCTTGGAAATACACCAGTAATGCATAATAAAATATGCACTATCCAATGACAAAGAAGTCAGGAGATTTAAGAGCAGACAAAAGGAGACATTTTGACCAGACAAGTAGTTGGCCAATGATGAGTCAAGTCATCTCAAAATGATCAAATATTGGCTAAGTAATCCACCAATGTATAAGTCAATCACTACAGGTTATGAGTGAGAGTCTTGGAATTATTTGTCACACCAACATTTCTCATACTTCTCAAAGACTTCAACCCCTGCCCTTATGATTCTTTCACGTGTCCCTTTTCCTCTCAAATTTAAATAACAGGTCTCCTATCTTCCACCAACTGATAAAGCAGCTCAAACGAGCTGTGCCGGCGTCACTAGAGATAAAGTGTGGCAACAGCAACCGTGCAGCACTGGAGACACTCTGATCCCTCTGGCGCATGAATGAGCTTTGGGTCGGGTCAGCTGTCCCGCAGCTGTGCCTGCTTTTAACGTAAACACACCCCAGACCCAGACAAGCTCCTGAGGAGGAGGGCTGTACACATGGGCTGTACAGGAATGACCACAAGACAGTATTATACTGTGTGTGATTTCTAAAGATGACTGAATGAGGATTGCTCAATTGACTATATGTCAATAATATTGAAGTTCCCACCAGAGCTGTAGAAAAGATCCATGCATGAAACCAAACCAAGCACAAGCTGTTTATGTAGCCATGAGCAATGCATTTGTTACTTTATAAACATATGTTAGTGTATAACCGTTCATTGTTAGTAGCTCATGTCCATTCAAAAATATTATCAGAATCAACATTTGATTTTAATAATGCATTAGTAAATGTTGAAATTAACATTAAGTAGGATAATGAAACCTTATTGTATCTTTACTGTAGTAGCCTACTTCAAAAATGCACTTTGACCAAACATCAATACACCTATGAAACGAAACGTCCTGCTACTTCCTGGTCATTTCTGTCAAGCAAAATTGCAATGTAATGCAGTATAATAGTGTTAATAAAATGATAACCAAAAGCCATTCTTAACTTAGCAAACACAACCATTTTGACAAGTTAGTTTCTCAATTTTGCCGACTCCTTATTTAGTCCGGCTTCTCTTGAGTTCATTTAAATATGATTTTAAATAAGATATCATTTTTAATAGTTTAATTTAAAAGATTTTATTGACCTGGTACTCCACTTCTAAGCTGCCGGTCCTAGTGGCTGTTTGGAAGAAGCACTCGGTTGCTCCGGCAGGAAGAAGGAAAGTGAACTCGGTGTCCTTATTCTTTGCGAATTCGTATCCCAAATCCACGCAAAGCGTCAGAAAGAGCAGCAAACACACTTCGAGACGCGTCGCTTTAAACCGCTCCATTACTTTGCTCTTCATAAACACACTAGAGCAGCTGTTTCAAACACTGCGAGCGACGCGACCGAACTAGACGCGATCATTGCCTGCCTTCCACACTGTAAGCGCGTTGTTTTGGAATCTCGTGGAGTTGCGGTGACAAAACAGCCGGGTTTGAAGTTTGACAGCTTCTTTGATAGCCTAATGAACGCGTTAGTTTTCCCGCGTCGCGTAAAACGCGCTGACAGCCTCGTTGATTTGTCGATTGGGTTCCGACGTCAAGATGTGAGCGTCAACGCGCGCTTGCCTCGTTGCGTTGCAGAACATGAAACATTGTATGTTGTAGTGGGGCTTAATGTTTCTTTTGCAAGACACGTTTAGGCTACTTGTAGCATACGTTCTCGGAACGTCCCAGGACCATTTGAAGGAGGATCTAATGAAAGGTCGTAGTCTGGTTTTAGGCTACGTTTTGGCTATAAATTGCACCTGGCTAAATACGTTGTGATCGTCATGTCTTAATTTAATTAAATGCTGTACTGCACTAATGCCAGTCACAAAAACTGTATGCAACGCTCTGGGAATGTTTATTGTTTATAATAAGGGAAAATAAAACCACTGTAGGCTAATATGTTGTAATGGCTCTATGAGTAGGCTATAATGTGGTCGTCACACAGAACATCCCTGCAACGTTATGAGAACATAACTAGCTTCTAGCTACATAAACATTTAGCCTACATAAAATGAACCTTTCAAGAAGAGGCTTTTTTATAGGTCTAAGAACTGATTTTGAAGTAGAAAATTGTATCATTTACTCTGTAGTTCTAGGATGTGACCAGGCATTTACTGATCTCACTCGCACAAAAACAGATAAAGTGAGAAAAATAACATGATGCATTACTGTTTACAAAAAGTGACTGACCTGATTAGTTACTTTTTTAGGAAGTAATGCTTAGTAACTTTCCCCCACACTGCCCATAAGACTTTTGTTTATCTTCAGAAGCCATTTTGTTTAGAAGCCGTTAAAAAAAATGGAGTAAAATGTTTTTTTTTTTTTTTTTTTTTTTTTTTTACAATTCTCTATCCAAAATTGTAAAGCTTTAAAGATTCAAAGAGACATTGTAGCCTAAAAGTAATCCATATGAATTGAGAGGTGTAATTCAAGTCTTCTGAACATACAAAATCGCTTTATGTTGAACAGATTTAAAGGGCACCTATGGCATTTAAAATGTTCCTAATATTGTTCTGGGAGTCCCCAACAACAGTTTTACATGCATGCAATGACAAAAAACACTTTTGTTGTCTTATAATATGCATTTATTTTTACCTGATTTGCTCACCGATTCCCTAATGATTCGTTCAACGACTCATTTTTCAAACCCCTCCTTTACGTGACGCTAATCTGCTGTGATTGGTGATTGACACACACACACACACACACACACACACACACACACACACACACACACACACACACACACACACACACACACACACACACACACACACACATTTTAACTATTTATTTAAGTCCACTTAAAAGAAATGATCTACAGGGACACAAATACTACAGATGCAATCAAATGCATGCACATAATCAAGGACCAGTGGCATACAGCAGATTTTCACCATTATTAGCATCACTCAGTTGTTATGGGTACAAGTAGCACCGTCTCCGCCAGATATGACGGCTGCCTATAATAGCAGACAGAGCGCAGTACTTTGCTAGCCGTTTAGCCTTCTTTTTGGGCATCCCTAGTTGTTGAAGCCCCCTTACAACCAGCCTGTGTGTGTGTCCTAAGCTGCCAAATATGATCACAAGAAGTCGGCTCTGATAACCTAACTCTGAGATGACGTTTAGGAGTGGTTGATATTTAATCATCTTAGTCATAAAGGCTTCTTCCATACTAGAGTCAAAGGTACATGCAACCTCCACAACGAACACCTCGCTGATCTCGTCATTAATCACCACAATATCTGGTGTATTTGCAAGCACATGAGAAAAGGTTTCAGGGCTATTACAATTCTGAAACATAGAAGATTTTACACAAGAATGTTTATACATTTTTACAGCAGATGAGAAATGACATGATATGTCCTTCACTATAAGATCCACTATTCTGTCGTGGCGTGCGATGTACATTCCTTTATAGGCATGGCAGCCGTTCAGGATGTGTGGCAGTGTTTCAGTGATGTGTTCTGTAGTGTGGTGTAAGCAATGAGGTACCTGAGCTGTAGGAAACCAGATAGACAGATTGAGTCTAGTTGGAAGAACTTGTAGTCTGGCTTTTACCGTAAAAATGACAATGTCCTCACTAAGTGCAGTATTCTTAAGAAATGAGTGAGAAACAGAGTGATCAGCGGAGGAGAGACACGCAAGTTTCCCCTGAAGTTTCAGTCCTGTCCAGTGTTGTTTCTGGTGATGATGGTGTAGGTCCAGTAGAGTTGTCCGGGCCCCTGTGGATGTAAGTGTATAGGTGTGCCCACCGTATGTGGCTGTGGCCCTGACAGAGGTCACGGGGTCAGTAATGATGTCCTCGGAGACCCTCACAGTCCCAGAGTCAGACCGCACCCACTCCAGTGATACTCCAGTGCGGACACAGAGGTCGTTCAGGTCCGGCCAGTCTGACCAGACACCAAAGCCGGCAGAATGAGTGTCAAGTTTCCCGCTGGATTTTCTTTTAAAGCCAAGGAAGTGTGTCTCTGACTCTCTGGCCAGCGGCACCTTGCGTCTCCGTAGGTCCAAGAACAGGGAGGATCGGGCCAGCTCTCTCACTTCCTTGTCGTCGTTATTCAGCATGTTCAGAAGATGGGAAATCCGCATGCTGGTATAAATCCAGATCATGTTTGGTACACCCAACCCTCCTTCCCATTGGGGGTGAAAAATAATATCACGGGTACTATGCGTGTTCAGTTCAAACCATTTTCGCACTAGGCTCACGGTCTTATTATTCATTTCACTCAGCACTTTCTGTTGGATATGCACGTTGGAGAATAAATGCTGTACTTTAGACAGCGCCACCTGTCTAACAGCCTCTAACTTCATTGTCAGTGGCAGTGGGCATTTGTCAATCAAATCCAGCCTAGATGTAAATTCTGACAAAATTTTGCTTACTTGCTCCTTCCATTCTCCTGCTACGTTAATTTTATGTCCAAGATAAGTGTATGTCTCATGAAGAGAATATACACGTACAGGTTTTGTTGCTACTGTAAACACTGGGCATTTATCAGTTTTTGAACGGTACCACCTGTTCCCTCCACTTCTCCTCTCGTACAGAACAGCACATTTAGTGTTGTTAATCTCCATGCCTGACCACTGCAGAAAAGAGTCAGTCCTGGCCAGCATGTTCTTAATAACGCTTTCTTCTCTGGAGGCAATCTGGACGTCATCTGCATAGCCCTGAACTGGGATAGGCGATATCACACCAGGGGGGGCACATTGACACATCCACTTTATCCATTGGTTGATGGCAATTATAAAATGAACTGCACTCCAAGGGCAGCCAGTTTTAATGCCTATCTGGAGTGGTGTTGGCTGGGTGAGCTGTTCTCCACAGATTACTTCAATAAAGGAGTCTTTATATACATCTTTCACTATGTCAATAAACAGTTTAGGCAGCTGTATTTCCTCCAGTGATCTGAACATGACATTGTGAGATAAAGTTCCGAATGCATCTCTAAAGTCTAAAAAGACTGAGTACAGTTTACAAGACTCGTGCTTAAAATCATCTATCCCTGTTTTCAGGCAGAATACATGCTCATTCATACCTTGTCTATTGATGTACGCCTTTTGTTTAGTGGATAAGATGTTGGCTTCCACCAACCAAGGGAGAACTCTAGCCAATATGCATTTCATGAACACTTTATAGATGGTAGGGATAAGGGATATATCCCTCCATGTTGATGGATCATCAGGAATGTTGTCTTTTTTTGGAATACGATAGATTAGTGCTCCTTTCCATGAATCTGGTACCCTCTTATTTTCCAAACAGACGTTAAAAATAGTAGTTAAAATATTACGTGACTGTATTGTTTTAAGGGTCTCATATGTCACCCCATCCTTGCCACTTGCTTTATTGTTAGGGAGGTTTTTTAGGACAGCCTCTACTTCCTTAAATGTGAAGTGCGTGGTTTCAGGGAAAAAGGTTGGCTTCATTGGTGGCACATTCAAATACCAGGGTGGGGGTGGGAGATCATCATTACGCCTCTGATCTTGGCATTTATTGTCATAATAAGTTTGTATGACTGTGATATCACTAGAGCACGATGGACGAGCAGGATATTCACTATTGTTTAAAATGACTTGAATCGCTTTAGATCTTCTATGCTGCCACAGGTATGCAAGTTTATTCCTGCTCACCTTTCTATTCCGCTTGGGTTGAGTCGCTCGCGTCCGCAAAGAAGGCAAGACGGTTTCCCGCAGATAGCGCAGCTGTTGGTGGATCCAGTCAGCTGTCGAGACCGAAGTTACGTCTTCAGGATATGATTGTGTCACCGGGAACTTCTTCAAAACTCGCGCCACATATTTCAGAAGTTGTAATCCGAAAGGCTTACCAATGTGGCTTTCAGCTGTAAAGAGTCCATTTTTGAAGAATATCCCGTTTAACAATTTAGCAAGCGTTATCCACTTCCCCGGGTCACCAGAGGAACAAAAGCTCGTCTCGCGTTGGCGTTTAGTGCTCAGACTATCTCTATAGGCTTTTTCATAAGACTGAAAAGCCATCCATTGATGCTCAGACAGCGGGCACACATACTGCTGGAAAGCTGTAGGCTCTTCTCCCATTAGATGTAATCCACGGGAGAGATCATGGGGTGGCAGCGGCTGTTGGTAAATTCTCCCGGTAACACTGCATGAAAAGGGGGATTTTCGTCAGTAAGCGTCACTGTAGATTGTCGTGAAAGTTCAGGTTTACGACAGTACACGGCAATTTACAGGCAACACTGAAAACTGCCGTGAATTGTCGGAAATTGACGTGGGCCTTGCTTGGCAGTTGTCCCCCCATGACCCCCCTCCCCCTAATTCTAGAGGAGGCTTTAACATGTAAATGAAAATGCTGTGAGCTATACAAATGCAAATGAGGGTAGCAGGGGGAGTTTTACACCAGGTGACATTTTTCTAAAAGGTATTAACTTCATTCTAAGAAAATCTCTGGTGTAAATAGATCAGGCTCAGTTTAAGCCTAATTATAGACTCTTAAATTTTAGCTTGAAATTTATATATTTAATGAAAGTATTAGGGCTGTAATCAATCAAAGAATATCTTGGTCGACTGAAGTCCTGACTAAAAATCTACTAAAAATGAAGTTAGGAAAAACAAAAACGTTAAATGAATTAGCTGTGCACCTTGTTGTGCGCCTAAATTAAATATAAATTAACATAAAAAACTGGTAGGCTGTTCTATTTTACTTTTTGTTTTGTGTAAAACAAGTAAAAACGGAGATATGATCATTTAAACTTTATATTAAAAATGTATATGTATAGCCTATTGACGCGTTCGTAAAAGAACGCAAGATGGGATGTGACAGACGATGCATTTATTCTAATAAATTTGTCGGTTTTTGTCATAAAACAAAACGGAGAAAAATGTGTTAATCTGCTGACTCTGCTCTTCAGGCTGCACATTTTACGGAACGGAGGAGGATCGAGCCAACTGAGCAAAGACGCGAAATTGAAAGGCAGGAGATTTACAGAGTAGACAAAGAGAGACATATATACGTTATATATATAGAGAGAGAAATTATTGCTAGTTTGAGTAGATTTTGAGAGTAATTTAGGAGTAGTGTAGATAGTTTAGGAGTAGTTTAGGTAGTTTATGAGTAGTGTAGATAGTTTAGGAGTAGATTAGATAAGCTGTTTTGAGGAGTGGCACAGATAAAAAAAAAAAAAAAACAGATAAACACCTGATATTTGTTGTAAATAGTTGAATGTATGGTTTGATTTTGTGTTCATTTTACCATTTGTGTGGTATATTTTGCACTATTGAGGAACCCCTCTTACTCAAGGAATGAAAGCCCAGCTAGCTGTGTAATTGTACATGAAGTGTTTTGTAGTTTCTAAGCAAAAAAGAAAAGAAAAAACGCCTATTGCCACACCTGCTTTTTGCTGTATATAGTTTCATTTTATCTCAATTTTACCTTTTTTTATGTTGTATTTGCACTATTTGGGAACCCTCATACTCGAGGAATGCAAGGCCTTAAATATAGCTCTCTGTATATTTGTGTGCACAATTTTTTTTTTTAAAGTGGCAAAGCTAAAATGAAAAAAAAAAAAAGCCTATGGCTACACCATAGTTTTTTGCTATTTTTGCCATTTATTTTTTGTATATAGCTTGATTATATCTGAATTTTACCATTTTATTTATTATTGTATATTTTGACATTTACAACTTGTGTTTAGATTTTAAACCTTTTAAAATGCTTCATTGAGCGTGTTTGTGTTTTTTGCAGAAGAAAAGCTATAATTTTTCTATTCGAATTTTGTGTTTTTCGTGTGATTTTGGGTCCAGTATGTTGATACAGCATCAAAGTGAAAAACTAATTATCTGGTCATATGTGATGTTGTGCTGAAAAAAATGATACCAAAATTTGGTATGGTAAACATTTGTTTATGTCGCAAAATTAAAAAAGTACTCAAAAAGGGCCAAAATAGCCCAAGACTCCGAAGGGTTAAATAATTTTTTTGACCTAACGTTTTGCACTGAAATGATCGAGTCTGTCGGCTCGGACAGCGTCCGAACATCAGTACGAGCACCAGTGCAATATCATAGCGATTTCCGAAAATAGTAGCAGTAGCCTACTGTTGTCAACTAGTGATATCGTCACAAGAACTGTTGAGGAATATGGAACATAATAGACAATTGTTTTGTCATATGTATTATAACTGACAGACACTATCAGTGCAGCCGAACATAGGAGCTCATTCGCGGCTGTGGCACGAAGACTATTAACTTTTTTTTAAATGCTGCCACACTGCCGATTTCTTTGTTGACGTGGTAGAAGAGGACTGACTATTCTTAAACGCTCTACAATTAAATAAATAATATTCAGCAAACCTTCTAGAAACCTACTTTCTTCAATCTGTCTCTATGTGGGTTGGGCTAATCCAAAAGAAGGGAAAACAAGGGGTGTTCTGAAGACAGACTGTTACCTGTAAAACAGGAGTGCTCTGAAAACACCCCCATTTCAATTAGTGCTTTCCATTTGATGAAATTAACGCAGCTGAAACTGTTTTGTGAGCGTGCTGTCTCGTCAACTTAACGTACTCAGTTTGCTGCCGGTGTAAATTTGCCGTTTACTTTAGTAAATTGCAGGTTGCCGTCCATAGAGGATAGGTTGCTTTGGAATCGAAAAACTCCGTGGAAGAAACTAACTCTAGGAAGAGAAGAAGGGTTCACAATCCTGAGATTGCGGTAAGACTGCTATCTAAGCTAAGCTTTTTTTAAGTAGCACAAGCTAACGTTAAAAGTAGCCTTGCAAAAGAACAAGTGTAAGTTGCTTTATAAAAGTGTATTTTTTTTTTTGGTCTTGTAATTTACAGGAAGCAGTACGCCGTCTTCACATTTCTGAGACAAATTGTAGGCGCTAACGTTACGAACCGGAGCAATGGTAAGATAAAAAATAAATAAACTTTCATTCTCTTGTATAAGGAAATATATCCGTTAATAGATACTGATCTTAACTGTGTTGTTTTCTCAGACTAACCTCACCTCATAACGAAGCCGTGACCTCATATTTGCTCGGAGCTATGCAAGTCCAGATGATGCTGATAATGACGACATTGTGTGAAAGTAACTTTTACTATTTTCTCCATTGTTTCATTTTACTGTGACTTGTGGTGTTTTTTTGTTTTTATTCATATCACTCTCATTTAATTGTTTTCCAGCTGCCTGTTACGCGACGCAGGAGATTCAAGTAACTTACAAACAACCAGATCTTGCATCGCAGGCAGAAGCTGTGAAGAGTTCAGCTCCGAGCCGAGCGAGAAAAAAGAGGGTAAGATTTATTTGATTAGATCTGTTTTTGGACAATGTGACTATTTTTCAGGTGAATTGATAGATGTGTTGTGGTCATACGCAGTGCAGTACTGATTGTCTTTGGTTGTGTTTACAGCTGCTAGAAGCGAGACAGAGTGCTAGCTGAGGATGAGGTGGGCCTTTGGAAGTGCGCTACCATAGACATGATGTCTGATGAGGAAGATGGCATCGTCGGCGGGGTGTCTGGGTGGATTGTGACCTCCGTCCTTTCGCAGCCAAGAGCTCACAGAGCTCTGTGCCACGCTGAAGTCAAGATTAGAGGCGATTCCAAAGTACAGACGTCTGCAAAATGGACCGAATTTTGTAGCTTACAATTTGTTGTGTGGGCAGATCTCCTACGCTGTGTACATAGTGTGTGTTAATAAAGCTCTTTCTTTGAATAAACAGCATGTCTCTGGTAACTTATTTTCCTCAAATTCATTCATTTTTCTTGATGGTAATAATAGATGGTAATTGTATATGAATATACAACATAATAGCATATCATATGAATATATATATATATAAATAATTGAATATATAAATTTAATTTATATAATTTAATAAATCATTTTATATATATTATAATTTTGGGGTTTACATTTATAATGAGGCAGGCAGGGTGACCAATAGTAACAGATCTGCCAACCAATCACGAGTGATTTTTCTTGTTTAAATGTAGTGGTTTCAACCAATACTGAGCGAGGAAATTCAAGCCATTCTCTGGCAAGGCGCGCATGGGCGCTGCTATTCATATGCTAATTAGAACCATTAGCACCTCCGCGAGCTCTCCACTTACGTCATTGGTCCGTTTCCGTCAGTATTTGGCACAGGCGAACGCGACGTTCGCAGGCTGTAAATTGTCATTAACTGACGAAAATTAGGGAGATTCCCGGCCGTTTACGGGACGAAAATCCCACTTTTCATGCAGTGTAAGTAATGCTTGCTTGTAAGCTAGTTTGATTGTTGCGATCAAACACATAGTCCACAATAATTGGCAAAACATCGTATCTGCACCTATTGCATTAACGCTGGCAATTACAACGGGTGTGGTTGGTTTAGTTTTTACCAAGCAACATTTCGGCGTTCACTCGTGCTACCGGAACCGGAACACACACACACACACACACACACACACACACACACTTATTGAGCATGCTACAAAACCCATAAAAGCAACAATTATTAACAGTACTTACAGGTTGTGATTCGGAGGAGGAAGCTGATCCAAATAAACTTGGTATTGAACCTTCAGTATCAGCCGTCTCGCGAATCCACACTTGAAAGCATTTATGTTTGTAAAGGAATCGTCATTAAAATAACGCAAACACAGCTCAAGGTTCGGCTATACTTGTGTGGTAGAGTTGTAAATATAAACTCTAGCCACTGATTCTTCACATGCTCGTCCCTGGGCAGTGAAAAAAAAGTTTGCTTTTGATTCGCACTTCAGAACAGCGTCATAGCGTCTCGTCGACATGATGTTTTCACTGTTTTCTGGCGCGCGCAATGAGTGGGCGTATCTTATTCAAATAACTTGTCAACTAGACAGAGAAAAAGCATCGTTCGTCTATCGATTCATATCAGCGACTCAGAGTCGACTCTTACTTTTGAGAGACAATAACTTTGTATACGGTGAACTTTCATATTTAAAACTTTGCAGGATGTTTTCGTTCACTTAGATCTATGTTACACACTACATGAAAGGTAATTTTCAAAATTCCATAATAGGTACCCTTTAATATAAAGTGATTTTGCCCCATCATGTGCGAGAACCAATAAGATTTGTTCGCACTCGCCAAGCAAGCACGGTTGGGCCAGCGCTATCTCACGACCAATTCGTACGAATTCGTACGAGTGATTAAAATGTGGCTAATTCGTACAAATTAGTACAACCTCGCTCGTACGAATTCGTACGATTTGTCTAAACACACGTGATGGGTATGTTTAGGGGCGGAGTCAGGGGTAGGTCATTCGTACGAATTCATACGAATTGGGCAACTCGTAAAATATGTACGATTTAGCAAAAATCATACTAATTTGTACGAGTGAGGTCGTATGAATTCGTACGAATTAGCCACCTCGTAGAATTCGTATGAATTGCCGTGAGATCGGGTTGGTTGGGCTGACATTCAAACTGTAGAAGAATCGAGAAAGTGGCGAAAGCTGGCAAACAATCAAAGTCAAGATGGAACACAGAAAGCTCTTCCAATTTAACATCATCTTATTGGAGAATTCTAATACACAAATATTTTCATAATTGCCATATGGAATGAGGAAAGTGAAGACCAACTGATCAACATGAATTACATTCAAAATGGTAGGGAAGTGCTTTTCTTGTACTGTATATCTGCAGTCCTAGGCTAAATCTGAAATCGCCCCCTAAACCCTCATAACACTTATAGAGTTTCATTCACTATAATGAAAACGAGTGAGCGCATTCAGACAGCGGTTGAACATACAGCGGTTATATATTCGTAATTGCGTTGCAATGTGGGATTGAATAAGTGCACTCAATAGCGTCCACTATGGTTTCGGACACCACTACAAATGGCTGTCCCCTCAAATAATTTGAGGTTATAGGGGGCGATTTCGGATTTAGCCGTCATTTAGCTTTCTTTTTTTGAACGATGAATCCAGACTACTGCCACCTGCTGGTATGGAGAGTTTCTCTCAGATGCACTGGTATAGGCTGTTGGATGTGTAGACTTTGCGGTGTGTTCAGGGACAACCTTTTGACCCAGATGCTGCCAGCAACAACAAAGTCACTACTCTTTCTTTGATGTTGGTTTGCTATGTCACAAGATATGACATGACATCAAATATTAAATATGGACTGAAGGAGTATTCTATTCTCAGCGGATGGCTCTCTCTCAGTCTGCTTGCATTTATTTTTAGATCAGCTCAACTATACTTGTGTTTACTGGTCTAATTATGGGGAACTATTGTTACCCTTTTGCTTGCATGTGCACACTACTATAACAAAACAAAAATAGTACATCGGCCTGCATTGACCGTCACTACTCTATTGGGTTCTACTGCTCCAAAATGACTTTTTTTGGGTTTGTGTGAGGTGTTTTTAAATGTCTTTCTTCTACAGCAAAGTTACTTGACCCATTTAAAGTAAAATGGGTTCCATTGTACAATTTAAAACCACTTCCTAGTTAACTTTTAAAGAACATTAGTGTGATAAACAGTACAATTGTTTCCATATGTCGATGAATATTGACAAAATAATCCAAAAATCATGCTTTTTTCTCTTAAAAACTGAGGTGTAATCTCAGATCAATGAGATATATCAGTTCCAAAAATAAATACAAAACTGCTCCTAACTAAAAGAAAACAAGTTGACAAAAAGATTGAATCCAATATTTGGTGATAACATAGCATAACGAGAGATTTACAAAAAAAATGTTTGACCACCTCTGTTACAGAGTTTTGAACACAGCGAAAGGGTTAAACAGTGAAGAAGCGTGTGTGTTATGTGTAGGACGGGAAGCTGTGGCTGAGAGCTGATGCACAGGAGAGAGGAAGGTGTGAATTGGTGGGCCAGTTGCATGGCCATGAAAATGTGCGTGTCAGCTTGTGTAGGCTTTTGTACCACATCTTTTACTAAATCCCATTGCAGATTCCACTTCCAACCTACTCAGACCAAAACGGTCGAAATATTCAGTCTGAAAGACAAAAAAAAATTAGTTAATTTTTTTTTTACTCGTTTGGAAACTAAATTAGATTTAAACGTTGCACATTGTTCTCGCCACTTGCAGATTTTGCTTTAACCATCTCTTGAGACAGCGTTACAGGTTTGCATGCAGATTCTGAGAGTGGTCTGACATGCATCGACCGCCCACCTGTGGGCTTTTATGAGTGATGGTTATCTCTCGCTCTGACAGTGGGTCTCGCTCTCATTGTGGTGCACTGGGTCTCGTTGCACTTTTCTGGATGTGCAGTTGTCATCTGTAACGTGGCCAGAGACGGTGTGCACATGGCTCCAGGTAAAATTTCGTATCCTTCTGTGTTTGTGGTGGACAGCCCCACGAGACCCCCTCCGCTGCCGCCCAAACCCGGCTATAGACAGCGGCAGAAGAGGATCCAGACGCTGCTGGTGACCCTTGTCATTGTGGCTCTTTGTGGAATGACCATTGAGGCTTGTTTCATCTACCGTCTGTACTCAACCAAAGAACACCCTGTAAGTACCATCCAGTACCATCCACAACTTATCATTGTCGTTGATCAGTAACATTTATTTACCTGAAACAACTAAATTAAAATGAGATAGAACTCAAATTAAAATTTGTAACTATGGTAGCCTACATGTTGACTAACTCTTGTTAGAG
The DNA here is from genome assembly GCA_036326025.1 of Chrosomus eos. Lineage (NCBI taxonomy): Eukaryota > Metazoa > Chordata > Actinopteri > Cypriniformes > Leuciscidae > Chrosomus > Chrosomus eos. The sequence continues at coordinate 12,246,486 of CM070821.1, forward strand.
TATTAGTAGACAGTTAGGTTTGGGTTCAGGTTAGTAGAATAAGTTGACGTAGTTACTTATAGTCAGTAGAATGTCTGTTGAGGAGCATCAAAATAAAGTGTTAGCAGATATTAAGTCTACTAATACTCTAATGAGAGCTAGTTGACATGTAGTTGCAAAGTTACTTATAGTTCGCGAAGTTTATCGAAATAAAGTGTTACCGAATGTAACTTTTCATTCATATTGTCATGCTGATAAAACAACGATGAAACAATGCAAAATAGAAGCATCCAGATATGTACATAAATATACACGGTGTAGATTGCGATGTTTCTGTCAGGCTCCACCCTTTACATGAAGTTTGCAGAAATGTAGCTGGACAGATGGTGCTCAAACCACATAGCATGCTGTGGTTACCTGAGCTAACCCTTGACCTAACAAACACGGTTATGAGAAATCAGTCTTAACCAACATGCAGCAGGGTTATCTGATCTGATGTAGTAGTGTGACACAAATAAAGTTAACTGGAGGAAATAATATGTTTCTATGGCAAGTCTTGTAATTCATTGATAACTAAGTTAAAGTAACCACTCACATTTTCGGTTTACAGATTAGCAGTGTTTGATAACGTAAGCCTATCACTGTTTATATGGGCATAATTTATTATTATACACAGCCTTACAACCGAGCGAAAATTATATAGTTGCTTTTTTTTAATGTGCTCTCATGAAATGTTGGGAAGCCAGTTCAGGAAATCTATTGACCAAACGTCATTTTGTTAAACAAACTGTTTTCATGTGCTATATGTGATCAATTAAATAAAGTTGTAAAAACTAAAAAGTTGTATAGTGTAAAATGTGTTCCAGTAAGTCGCGATTAAGCGGAAGTGGCGACCGATCTTTTCTTCCGTATCGTCACATACATCCGGGAGAATAAAACCTGAAGGGCCGTGACTTGTTTCGTTGCATTGGTTGTTGAACTTGATTGGATTTTGAAATGTGGAAGTTGCTCTCAATGGTGGAGGCAGATGAACGTGAGCCTATAGGGACCGAGTTTAAGCATTAAATGATTTCACTGGAAGATCAGTTATGACGTTTAAAAAAAAAAAAAATGGGGTCAATTTTTTTCCAGTGAATGTATGATGAATCATTCACAATAAGGTCTAACATGAATTTGTAAAACCGATAAGGTGAAGTTTGTCAAATAAATGATTTTGTCAAATAAATACCCACTTTTTAATAAAATTTGTAAATATTAAGCATTATATCCTCATAGCACACATACTTCTATCATACTTAATTTGATGTGCGTTTTCATCTGGAAGATGTATTTTTTAGATCTGTAATACATCTCTAAGACGTTTCCTGTCAGATATTATATAGACATTTATGTATTGAAGATGTTTGTGATTTAGAATGTATGTAAAACTACTATTTAAAATATGCTTATCAGATGTTCCTTTACCAAAAAGTTTATTCAAGTGTTCTATTAGTAAACTTCAGTACTTTCAGTCTACTTGTTATATACTTCTCAGAAATATACTTTATGTACTTCTCAGAAATATACTTAAAATTGCACTTAAGTATACTTGACTTACATTGACCGAAAAGTCGAAGTGTATTTAGACTATAGTATTGTACTCGATCTTTTCATCGAGATATATTTAAAAGTATAGTTAAGTATTCTAAGTATACTTGGCTTGTAGTTGTGTTAACTCTTTTGATTGAGTATTAAATACTTTTTTCACATAGTTTTACATACTTAAAAACTTTTAAAAACTTAAAAACTATTTTTTTAAATATTGATTTATAAAGAAAACTACTAAACTTGTAGTTTACTGAGAGTATACATCAAAGTGTATTTTGTAAAGTAAAAAAATACTAGTATACATATAAGTCACTTGTAGTACAGATGATGTATAAATGAGAAACGTAGTTGTGACCTAGTTGTGAACTCAATGTTTACTGTTACACTAGTACACTGATAAGTATACATTTCTATACCAAAAAGTGGGCCAATTTTAGTCCCAATCAGTATTGAAATAGTACAATTAGTTTACTTACTATACTTAAAACATTACTTAAGTATACTTAATAAAATTATCTCGAAGTAGCCTACTTTTTTTGTAAGAGTTTGTACACAACAGATTTTCCAGATGAAAACAAGACATACGTGTGCTATCTGGGTCAGAACATGTAGAGGTGATGCTTATGAACTGATGTTATTTTACCATAAATAAAGTGCAGGAGTTTGCTGCTATGAAGACACAATATACGCCTCAGAAGCAGCAGTCCATGATACATTACTGTAATGTTTTTCACCCAAGGCATTTAAAAAATCATAGACTCAAAGCGAATTTATAAATGTATTATTCTCCTTTCAGACCCCTCCAAATGAACCTGAGACTGCCATGAGAAAACAAGGTAAAGATCACTTAACCCTGTATTGTCACAAGTTTATTTTGATGCGTTAACTTTTTTAATGTATTCTAATGATTCGTTAACTTGTTTTGCATTTTTAAATTCTAGTATTTTAAGAATATCAGATTGCGCTTAAATCTATGGTAAATTTATGTTTTTTTTTTATAGAGAAAGATGTCGCACTCAGCAAACACAAATATCTTGGAGAAATGAAGCCGTCAAAACCAATGGCACAACTGACAAGTAATTTCACAGCTGTTATATTATTATTATTATTATTTTAAACGTTAAGTTTAGTTTATTTGGCATTATTGTCCATCAACACTACCAATCCAATGTCTTATCAATATTTCCAAGTAATCAGAACTGAAGTAACACAAATAGAGGCAAATTGCACATGTATGTTGGATACTTGTTACTTTTCCTTAAAATCATGAGAAATATTAATTCAGTCAAATGCTTAAACACGACGCTCATGCTGTCCTCTTTCATGTAGCTGGTAATTGGTCAACTGTTAATGGAGTCGTGCTGTGGAGTAACAATCAGGAATCCATCCTTCACCAAGTCAAACTCAAGCCAGCTGAGGGAAAACTCGTCATAGAGAAAGAGGGATATTATTCCGTCTACTCTAAGATCCACTTACATGACGATAAGATCACATGCACCCACTCTGTACTGCGGACTACAGATCGATATGGGTCTGAGATTCTGCTTCTCCAGTCCTCTAGGTTTCATCCTAAAGTCCAGAGGCCAAGAATCGAAGACAATAGCTTCCTTAGCGGCATGTTTCATCTCTACAAAGGAGATGCTGTCTTTGTCAGGGTGAAAAATTGTACAATTTTGTTGTCCAATGCTGCTGAGAACTACTTTGGTGTGTTCATGGTTTAGATTAATTCTGGAGTCTGACTGTTACCAAAAAAAGGTACAAAAGCTGTTTCTGGGGAGGTTCCCTTTAAAAAGGTACTAGTATCCTTCAAAAGTGTGCATGCTACTAGTATGTACACTTTTGAAGAAAGTATGTTACAAAGGTGTAACTTTATGAAAGGGTATTGTCCCACTGACGGCTTTTGAATGGATGTTTCTGAGTCTATGACACATATGTAGAAATGTGTAGAAGTTGGATAAGTGCACCACTAGATTTGGAAGGAAAAAATTATTTTTTTCTTTAAAAGTGTACAAACTAATTGTTCCACCTGAAAACAAGCTACACCAAATTAATAAATTATGGAAGGAGTAGTACATGTGAGGGGTCATATCAAAAGGAATCAAACTTAATCTTTTGAGATTGTATGATCAATGTACAGAATAGATTCCATCATTTCTATAAATAATATATATAAAAATGCCTAACAATAAGAGTAAAATGTAGTATAAAAAAAGTTTCAAAGCCTGTAATATTTCTGTCTGTAGCACCTGCCGCTCTGCAAAACTGCAAAAAAGAGCGGCAGAAATATATATATATATTAAAATATCTCTAATCATTTCAGTTTGATCTTCATAGTTTGTGCAGGACATTTAGCATAAATTGTTTTCTTAATGTAATACAGATCATAAATTCAGAATGGCTGTAATAATAATCTCTTAGAAAGATGAACATGATTTTTTTGTACTGCACCTTATATGCTCAAGATGTAAAATGATTGCAATATAGCTCCTTTTGCTTTGCACAAATGTTTTTTTTTTTTACTTTTTAAAATCGTTATAAATATTTAATTAAATTATATGTAACTATTTGCCTATACAATGTGGTCTGAAAATTTGAACACATACACACACACACACACACACACACACACACACACACACACACACACACACACACACACACACACACACACACACACACACACACGTGTATATATATATATATATATATATATATATATATATATATATATAACGTTTCATATTGTGAAAGGGGGTTCCACGCACTGGTGTAAAAACAATTTATACAAAAAAATTGCTTGTGAATATCTCAAACAACAATTAGCTATTGACTTCCATTGTTTTTTTGTTGTTTTTTGGATGTCAATGGCTACCGTCAACTCTTTGATAATCTGATAATTTACTGAGTAAATTATGTCAAAATTTTCATTTTTGAGGGAACTATCCCTTTAAGTCCTGCATACGGTACGTTACCAGAGTGATATCTGTCGTTTCAACCCAATCTCACAGGAAAACGTAACTAGATGTAGCCTGGCATGCCAGACCTACATCAAGATGTTAGGTCTGGGAACTCTCCATTGACATAGAGCATCACAGTCCCGCCCACAGCCGGTGCCGGAAGTAAACATTCAATACAATTTCTCCATTGACATTTGGGATATAAGCCATAAAAACATAACCATACATGGTAGACTTAAAACCAGCTACGACTGTACTAAGTGATTGTATATGCTCATATAAACGCCAAAAGTTCATGGGGCACTAACCTTGTTTTAAGATAAATCCCTTTTATTCGCGATGTATTGGATAAGTACTTCATTACCCACAATCCTGAACAATCCCACAGTGATGCATCTGATGGTGGAAGTCGTGTCACGTGTCTGAAACCCCGCGAAGGCGCGTGAAGACTGAAGATCGCGTAATGACGTAGGGCTAAGTTCATTGGTCGCACTTCAGAGACGACCCCGCGCCATTGGATGTGCAGTTGCCTATCAGCGAGCCAGATGCTCAGTGTTTTAGCATGTGCACCAAGCTTCAGTAAATCGAGGAAAATGAGTTTCCCTGCACATTCGCTATATAAAATTCACCGGAGGAAAAAGTTCACGTTGCCGTCGTTAGATTTGGAAGTCACTCAAAAGGCTCTTTCAAGGTGGCTTTCAGTCAACTTTAGTGAGGCGTGGTGGTTTATGGGATGAGTAGTTCCTTTGCTCGGAAATGAAAATATGTATACAGGCTTGTACCCTTGACTTTTTTTTAGATTTTCTCTTCGTTTTTTCACTCGAAATGATATGTTGTATGCTTATGAGTTCAGCCGTAGCTGGTTATCCTCAGACATGCTCTTATACTCTTTAGATACGGATTTTACAAAATGTCAATGGGAGAAATTAATGGGAAATTTACTTCCGGCACCAACGCTCTCTCAGGCTGTGGGCGGGACTGTGATGCTCTATACCTCAATCCGAGGGGCGGGATAAACGGTTACCTTTCAAAATCCCTCTGCACGCAATAGGATAACGCTGCAACCAACCAGAGCAACGAACTGATGTGGCCGAGTGAGTCCCATGCGTTTTTCCACTAGCGGAGCTAGTTGATATATTAAACTTTTGCCGTATCCGGTCGGCAAAACTCCGAACACATCTTCCTTTTTTAAGAATGACTTAAGTGACGTTCTCTTAACTCCAAGTCCTCCAGAGTCGCGGCCAAATCCGATTCGAAAGACCGCTGCATCTTCATTCTTTTCAAGTAGCAGGGAAATCCCCTATGGAAACACGCGGAAAGTCATGAACTGTGCCGTCATTGTGTTAAGCCCACCCGCCGACTCTATACACGATGTGATTGGCCTGACCAGTTTTTGTTTTTTCCAGCTCAAAAGCCTATGGAGAGTTGCTAGACCACACTGGCAGCGAAATGATTTTCGCTGCCGCTAGGGTGCGTCTAGATTTCTAGGCTAAACTAGATGCCGATTTTCTATGAATTAATATGATGTGAATTGTATGAAAATGTAAGATTTTTAGAAAAAAACGTAAGCATGAAATTCAAAAAGTACAAAAATGTACGAATAAGTTACGAATTAGCCAAAACGTTAAATAGTTACGAATTGCCATGAGGTTGTGTTGGTCGAAAAGATCGAGCTGATATTGTGATTGAACACTATGAAGTAAAAAATCAAAACAAAAAAACAACAACATTCATTCACAATAACATCTAGGCTACATGCATTTATAAACTAGATAGGGTGAATTTCTATTTAATGCCGACAATAAAATGTGTAATTTTGTAATAATAAGCCTTGTAGTAAACACTGTTTGTTTGAGAATCCCGACTAGCAACATTGACTCCCACAGAAATATTTAATTGCAAAATAAAATAAATTTCTCTAATCGTTTTAAATGTTTGGACCCCTTATATCTCATATCAACACCTTCATGTTTTTGGATCTGAACGGGGATATCATTTATTTGAATGATCAATTTCTCTCTGCATCAGCTGCACAAAACTTTACTTCAAGTACATTAAATGAATGTTTGTTTATTATTTTGAATGGATTTTCTGCTCAAAATAAAGTTCTGCCAAACCTCAGTCTGCTCTAAGTCATCCTTACACATAGTTAAGTAACACGCGGCACATGATTCGTCATTTAAGTAACGATCCGCAATGCTGCGGTTTGACCTTTCCTGCTCGTCTACAGTGACACTTTCATTTGTGATTCTTGCTTTACCTGCACATTTATTTTTAAATTCATTATGTACAGTTTTTTCTGACTTATCATATCCTCCAACCTAGGTGCGGAGAGATGTGAGTCATTCTGCTTTTGAGATGCTTTCTGTTGTTAACATGTGTCAGATCAGATGACATCAGTGATGCACACATTTGAAAGGTTTGGAGAAACGCTTGGTGCATTGTCAGTTCCTCACGCTATGCACTTATCGTTTGAATCAGGTCCCTTTTTATTTGATCTTATTCTAAGAAGCTTTTCTTTGTGAACGCCCACGCTTCTGTGTATTCTTAGCAGAGCTTGTAAACTGCAGAGGAAATGGGGGTGGGGAACGCTACCCACCGCAAACACAGGTATGAGAACTGCTGTTTCGCTGACTCAGATCTGTCTGTGTTACGACTGACAAGCTCGGTGGAATATTCCAACCAGCACAACAGAAGATGCACATTTAGACAAAGTGAATCGCCCAACATTTCATGACATTAGCACTTTCAGAAAACAGTTTGGTGGTTTCATGCAGTCAATGCATGAGTTTGATGATGCCTTGAGCCTTAAGTGTACTGATTTTGAATGGGAAGATCTTTGTGTGTGTGTGTGTGTTGAGTATATGTTCCAGTGTATGTTCACATTAGCATATTTAGTCTTTCTCCTGTTTTGGTGGGGTGAAACTGAAAGTTATTGGGTTGGATTTCCCTGCCCTTTCAATTTCCACTTTATAGTATCAGTAAAGCGTGTGAAGTGTGTGTCTCCACATAGACTGCAGATTCAGATTAGAAGTGTTGCTGTTTTTCAGGGCTAGTATGAAAATGCTTTATGCTTATGAAAAACACATTGATTACTCATGTGGAAATCAAATTTAAAGGCATAGTTCACCTAAAAATGAAAACTCTGTACTCACACCAATGTTGTTCCTGTATGAAGTTCTTTCTTGCGTGGAACATAAAAGAATATATTGTGAAGAATGTCGATAACCAAATGAGCCCCATTGACTTCCATATGTTTTTATCTTCCTACTATGGAAGTCAATGGGGCTCATCAACTGTTTAGTTTCCATATTCTTCAAAATGTAATGTTCAGCAGAAGAAATAAACTCATACAGGTTTGGAACAACTTGAGGTTGGGTAAATGATGACAGAAGTTTATTTTTTGGAGAACTATCCCTTAAAATTCCATATCACGTTAGAAATATTTTTCATCATTGTTTTACCAAACAACAGCTGAATCTCTTAAGGCAATAGATCATCTCTGGATCTTCCAACATCCCCATCATAAATGCATTTCATATGACTCATGTGTATTCCAAGTACTACTGCACAGTTAAGTGTAAAACAGAACAAAATTAAAGTCTCTACTCATAGATAATTCACCACAGCACTCAAATCTCATCGATTGCATTCAGATTCAAATACAGGACCAATAAACATGCCAGGTTTGTAGAAACCTTTGAGACCAAAATGCAATCAGTTTTTGTGTGAATATCACAGTGTGAAACAGTTTTTGACATTGAAAAAGCGACAGTGGTGAATGATGTCATCACAGGTGGACACCAACTGCGACCACATGACTATTTTCAATGGCTCAATGTAGGACGAAGGCTCAACCCAACGTTTTGCTGACCTTTAATGATGTTGTGGAAAGCAAATGCTTGTATTATCAGTTTGTCTTCGTCCAATGCAAAACAAGCTGCTTTACTTCCTTTTTGCCCTAAATATTGGGTTGTTTCGCCAAGTGTAAATGCAGATATCAGATATGGGTCACTTTTAAAATATGTAATCTGGTCCTCAAAAAAATTCAGATATAGTCAACAAATCGAAATTAAGCACCAAGACCTTGCAGCGTAAAAGCGGTCTTTATCTATCTTCTTTTGTGTTTCACTGATATGTACCATATAGGTTTGATACAACAATATTAATAGCATTTACAGTAAAAAAATTAACTAATAACTATTACTTTACAAAAAAGCTACATTAAAATGTCCATGAAAACAGAAGTTGCGATAGTCTGTTCTTCCCTATTGTGACGTATAGGCCTATCCGAGTGAAACGGCTTCTGGAACGAGAGAAAAATGTAAGGCGGGACTTGATTTTGTCAGTTTGGAATTGATTGGACGGCTGTGGTTTGCTATTGGTGGATCTCATGTGAGTGACAGGTTGCCCCGCCCCCGCGCCAGTAAACACATCATCAGAGAAGAGGTGTTGCTCCAAGGAGGAGGGGAAGTTATTTTGATTAAAGAGTAGGGCACATGAATTAAAAAAAATGTGCAAGGATCAATTATTTATGATAAATATCCCCCCCAAAAGTCAATTTTATTTATTTGATGGTGACATAAACACAGTAAGTTGAAATAACTTAATTTGGGTAAGAAAAGATAAACAGGGTGAATTCAGGTGGTTTGGGCCTTTCTAACAAAACAGAAATGTTTGACTTGTCATTTCATCAAGGACTTAAAAAAATGCACAGCACAACACTGGGACAGAAGTCTAACATCTCATAGTGTTAAAATCATTAAGTAAAACAGCGCCACCTGCTGCTGTAATATGGGAGCTCAAGTGACAGAGCCTCTTCACCCCTATTGTCTTGATCTGACAGACATGGATTGTTGTGCCATTGTCTGAGAGAAAGCAGCGACTGATGAGACAATTCAAATAAAGGCAAATGAAATGTGTGAAATGAGAGATATTTTCCTCTGTACACCACCGATCAAAACAAGAGACGCAAGAACATCAAATTAGCATTTTTCAATTTCATTTTCAGCGACACATGGCGAGAAGGGAAAGATATCTCAAGAAAACAAAGATTGTGAGAAGAAGCTGAAGAATGGCTTCACTGAAAATGAGATTCCCCTCATCAACAGAAGCGAGTGCAGTGGAAATGCTTCTGTATTATCTCCCTCTTCCTGTGGAGGAGGTGGCGAGCGCATGGTTTTGACGAGAGTGGGCTGTAAAATTAGCATTATGGACCTTTTGGTGGCTAATATGAGCGTGATTGCCTTTTACGATTCATTGGGAACGGCCACATGAAAAGATGAGGAAAGAGGAACACCCACTCAGGAAACACAGGATGCGCACCAGTATCGCTTCGTGAGCAGAATTATTAGTTTCGCGTAGGACTGGAAAGACCAGGTCATCAAACCAATATTATGTGAGTTCAGCCAAATTCCATCAGTTATATTAAAACTGTTACTACGATTTAATCAACAATTTTGAATAATTTTTTTTAAGCAAATCACTCAGTGTCCATGTCCACCCATCTTGACAATGTATTCCTAGGCTAACTCCTATCCAAATGGAAAGGCTGAAATCTCAAAAACTCAAAAAAAATCTTCTTTAGCTCTATTAAACCATTTTTCATTTAAGTCTGGCTTTGTGCATTGGTTTTCCAAAGGTCAGATGTAAAAAGTGCTAAAATTGTCACCTTTGCTATATTTCTACCTAATTTAACCCATAAACATTTGTTTTGTCAGTATAAATAATCTATGTTAATTCAGTGATGTTAAATAGTATGAATATCATGAATATCACACATTTCGGGGAAGATGAAGAGAAATGTCCAATAGACCAATATTTTTGGTATCACATTGCCAGTTGACTGAAGTTGCGGTCACACACGAATTTTCGCGGGCTATTCAATCATTTCAAAAGGAATTCATGTGATCGGGAGTTTTACATGAGGACGAAAAAGTTCCCCACGCAGATTACGGTCGTCTTCAAGTTGGTCAGGTGAATTTGCAGAGCTGACCAACTGAAAACCAACAGTACATTTTCTACAATTAACGCTTGCCAAGCGCCAAAAGCGAGTACAAATCGGAGTTGGCGAGTATATGAAAGGGTTTCAATCTCCAGGCGGCCGTCTCATCAGCATCCATCAACACCATGGAGTATTTGGAGGTATGCTGCCTTGGCTAAGATAGATTACAATTGCTAACGTCATTTATACTCTAAATGAGCTTACTTGATCTGTTAGTGTTTTGAAAGCGAGATACATCCGCCATCACTCTTCGTTACTGCGCGAACTTCAGGCGTGTGCATGTGATTGTAACGTGCGCGAGGGGTGGCGTGTGCACGATCTGTGATTGACAGTCAGATTTCACACCCCCCTGCGCTGATTGGACCCGATGAACCGGGAGCTGTGGATTTTTGCAAAACAAATAACACGCTCCAGGTGGAGTTAGAAACTCTGTTTTTTCTAAAACCACTTTATTTATGTTGTTCTGTCGGATTATAGTGTCGAATTCACTGAATATGGTCAAACAAATGTTGCCGACGGCAGCTTTAAGTGAAAAAACAGTCGAGAAAGACAATGCATGTGTACAGAATAAGTACATTGGATCCATGCATCATGCCTTAAAGTGACGGCAGCCTAATATTCTTGCTGCTGTCCATGTTTTTATGTTAACAACAAAGGACAAAGAAAAAAAATCACTCATTGCTCTTGACTGCATAACTATTTATGGCCAGAACATTTTCTGAAGCCTTAGTTTTAGGCCCAGAGCTACATTATTGACAATAGTAATACTACTCTGATAACGATATTTAATCCACGTGAACCATAGGATACTTTGGGCTTATAACACTTTGAAAACCCCAGTTTTAGAGCAAAAGGCCAATAATACCTGGAGAGCGCTATAGTATTCTCATTTCTTCTCAACCAACCAACATGTAGAAACAGGCTTTGTTCCCACAGATGCCATGGTAGATGTTTTTTAACTTGCGGCTTTGTCCTTCTAGCATGTCGAATCAGAGTAAATTCGTATAAATTTAATAAAAAAACACCCGTACCCATCACTGAAGAGGTTTGACAAAAGCAGTGCAGGGCTGGAATGCGAGAGTTGATGAGTGTGTGAAAAGATGTCGATGAACTCATCAGGGCTCCTCGAAAGCAGATGTGCTGAGTGATGTTTTGGTTTACGCACTCTCGCTTTCTTTTCAGAAAGAGGGTCCCGCTATTGAGTCATCAAAACATGACGTCACAGTATCGAACGATGACTCTGTAGATTCAAGATCTCTGAGATCAATCTCACATGCAGAAGCATAACATAAGGCTCAGAGCTGAAGACGGTTCAGTTTAGTGCCATAGTGGTAAGATTAAATTAGGTACAAACTTGAAATGATTATTGAAAACATGTCAGTGTTGAAAAACCCACAGTTAACTAAACATATTTGCTGATGGATTCATGGAAATTAGTCATTGCTGTGTTTCTGCCCCCTCACTCCCACCTCGATGGAAAGTCTTATCACTGTCTGTCTCGTTCTTGTAAGTATATCAGCCAGTATGAATGAGTCATCATTGCAACAAAATACATTTGACAATGGCAGAAAGTATGTAGTTGTTTATTAAAACAATTGTCTAACACAGTGTATAAGCTTTTTGACAGATATAGCTGTGATAAAAATATAGACACAAACCTCCACACAATGAGTAACTTTATTTGAAAGGAGATCTTAAGACATTAATTACAAAACAAAACATAATTCGGCCATTTACAGTGATCCCAATAAGTGACTTAAAGGGATAGTTCACCAAAAAATATTGACATTACCATAGTATGGAAAAAAAAATACTATGGAAGTCAATAGGGACCATGAACTGTCTGGTTACCGGAATTCTTCAAAATATCTTCTTTTATGTTCAGCAGAAGAAAGAAATTCATACAGGCTTGGAACAACTTGAGGGTGAGTAAATGATGACTTTAAATATTTGGGTGAACTATCCTATTTTTGTTCTCTAAACCATACATTTTAAGTAGCCAAATGGTTGCCACTGTGTAATTAACAGCCATAAATACAGATAAATATGACAAATATATAATAAAAAAAGGAAAACACACATACGCATGATACAATTACAATATATACATACTTTTAGTGGCTTGGCTCTCTTGACCACCTGACCAATGACATGTTAGTTGGCGAACACCTCAGGCTGAATTCGAAATAGCATACTAGCCATATTGCCGTATTATATGAGTGTACATGCGTTTATTAAAGGGAGGTATTCTGATATTCTTTGTCTACCCCACCTCATAACCCAACTCTCAATGTATGTAGATTCAGTCTGTTTTGCTAGTTTTAAACTGCATTTTACAGAAATAATCAAGAAATATGGTTGCCGAGGAGCTTATAATAGTGACACAAGATAAACAGAGAAAAAACAAGCTGTATTTATTCCATTTTCTCCTTTAAATCTTGAAAAAACTAAATCTTCATGTTCAAGCTGTAGATTAAGTGATGTGTTGACCATAATTCTCAAACAAATCAAATGTACAACATCAGTAAGATTTAATCAAATTACATTGTTTTGATTGATTCAGGTTTTGTAGTGTGGATAGTAAATAAAGGGTTCACAATACCAAAGTGAGTATGTTGTAGAAACATTTGGAGCAGTTCTGGGCCTTAGCGAAGGGTCAATTGCACACAAATATATATATTTTTTAACAAAGTGCATCAATAGTACCCAATTTTACATTGGCACACTCTAAAAAAATGCTGGGTTGTTTCAACCAACCGTTGGTTTAAATTGTTGAATACATTTTTTGTTAAATCCAACGGATGGGTTCGTCCATATTGTACCCAAACATGGGTCAACCAAACATTTTTTAGAGTATTTAACAATCAGAATTCGTCTGTGCAGTAACACATCGTTCTTCGAGTGGAGAAAAGCTTAAATATAGTGCAATAAAGGCAGAGAGCTTTCACTTTTTTTGGAGATGTGGCTTTAAGAAATAAATAAAAAAGTAATTTCTTACCAAATCAAACATGTCGCGCACTGTACCTCCAGTGTACTTCAAAATCCAGAATCAGTTCAGTGCAAATCAGAGTCCACATTCATATTGTCACAGATCCATTTCAGTCTTCGATCTAGATCTAGTTAATCTTGATCATTCCCAGGTAGGTTTCAGTGTGCTGGTCTTGGATTTTGGCTTTAGGCTCGCAGGTCACATTGAAGACATCTCCCCTAGCCAGTTTAATCCCTTTACCCATGAAGACAGTTGAGAGTTTTGATCCATTGATGAGACCTTGTAAAATCTTGTGATTTTGTTTTGATTGCAGAGTGATATTATAGTTTGCTTTCATGCTGGGGTCAAGGGTAACCTGCAGGTACAGGAAATATAGGCCATCGTACTTCACCTTCAAGTTCTGCATATCTCCCTTGCTGTAGTCAGTATTCTGTGTGTTCCACTGCAGTAGATCCACCTCGTCTTTTTTAGTCCCTGTGAACAAATCTAGAGATAAGTCATTTTCAGGTTTTTATTATGCTTACCATAGAAAAAGATAGCATTTTAATTGCGAATTAAGTATCCAAATAGGTGTTTGGGGCTACATTAGGACATTACAGGAATACATTTGGTTCTAGTAAGGGAATAATGATCACAAACTGAAGACACATTAAGATGCAGATTTAAATATCTAAAAGATTAAGAACTGACTTACAGTTTGGTGAAAATGTGATTATGTCCAGGATATTTTCGGGATCCTGTTGGGTCAGAAAAAATAAGGTAAGATCAATGCTTTTTTAATCTCTCTCACGTTGTCTAATTACAGTCAAAATATAATATAAATATGAAAGCAAGGGTAATAAAGACAGTCTTTCAATGAAAAGTTACAAAAAAAACGTGAGCATTGAGTTTTTATACAGTATTTGAGGTTTCTTAGATACATAGATACAGTAGTAAGAGCCCTTACTTGGGCTAATTTAGATAGGGCAGACATGAAACCCATGAACAAACCCGTTTAGGGCCCTTACTGGGAGTTAATTCAGATAGGGCCTGAATGAAATCCATGAACAAACCCATTTGGGCCCTTACTGGGAGTTAATTCAGATAGGGCAGACATGAAACCCATGAACAAACCCGTTTAGGGCCCTTACTGGGAGTTAATTCAGATAGGGCCTGCATGAAATCCATGAACAAACCCGTTAGGGCCCTTACTGGGAGTTAATTCAGATAGGGCAGACATGAAACCCATGAACAAACCCGTTTAGGGCCCTTACTGGGAGTTAATTCAGATAGGGCCTGAATGAAATCCATGAACAAACCCATTTAGGGCCCTTACTGGGAGTTAATTCAGATAGGGCAGACATGAAACCCATGAACAAACCCGTTTAGGGCCCTTACTGGGAGTTAATTCAGATAGGGCCTGAATGAAATCCATGAACAAACCCATTTAGGGCCCTTACTGGGAGTTAATTCAGATAGGGCAGACATGAAACCCATGAACAAACCCGTTTAGGGCCCTTACTGGGAGTTAATTCAGATAGGGCCTGAATGAAATCCATGAACAAACCCATTTAGGGCCCTTACTGGGAGTTAATTCAGATAGGGCAGACATGAAACCCATGTACAAACCCATTTAGGGCCCTACTGGGAGTTACTTCAGATAGGGCCTGCATGAAATCCATGAACAAACTCGTTTAGGGCCCTTACTGGGAGTTAATTCAGATAGGCCTGCATGAAATCCATGAACAAACCCGTTTAGGGCCCTTACTTGGGCTAATTTAGATAGGGCAGACATGAAACCCATGAACAAAACCCGTTTAGGGCCCTTACTGGGAGTTAATTCAGATAGGGCCTGAATGAAATCCATGAACAAACCCATTTAGGGCCCTTACTGGGAGTTAATTTAGATAGGGCAGACATGAAACCCATGAACAAACCCGTTTAGGGCCCTTACTGGGAGTTAATTCAGATAGGGCAGACATGAAACCCATGAACAAACCCGTTTAGGGCCCTTACTGGGAGTTAATTCAGATAGGGCCTGAATGAAATCCATGAACAAACCCATTTAGGGCCCTTACTGGGAGTTAATTCAGATAGGGCAGACATGAAACCCATGAACAAACCCGTTTAGGGCCCTTACTGGGAGTTAATTTCAGATAGGGCAGACATGAAACCATGAACAAACCCGTTTAGGGCCCTTACTTGGGCTAATTTAGATAGGGCAGACATGAAACCCATGAACAAACCCATTTAGGGCCCTTACTGGGAGTTAATTCAGATTGGGCCTGCATGAAATCCATGGACAAACCCATTTAAGGCCCTACTGGGGTTAATTCAGATAGGGTCTGCATGAAATCCATGGACAAACCCATTTAAGGCCCTACTGGGGTTAATTCAGATAGGGTCTGCATGAAATCCATGGACAAACCCATTTAAGGCCCTACTGGGAGTTAATTCAGATTGGGCCTGCATGAAATCCATGGACAAACATAGTATTTAAGGCTCATACTGGGGTTAATTCAGATAGGGCTAACATGAAACCCAGGGACAAACACATTGGCCCTGGGTTCTGGTTTCTTGACAGTTGCTAAGGTGCTCAGGTTGGTTGCTATGTTTGTCTGGTTGATCACTAGGGCATTTCCAACAGGTTGATAGTATGTTGTCCAATTAATTTCAGTCCAATTCATCTATCCCTTTTAGCTTATTTTAACCAAAATATATATTTTCAAATGTATTTAAAAGGTATGTGCACAAGCAACGCTTCTGATGTCAGGCAAGCCAGGAAAGAGGAGGGGTGGCATTTCCCCTCAGTGGAATGATGTCATAATGTCATGTTCTACTGTTCTGCGGTTGCATGTTTGTTTTCACCAGTCCAATAATGCTGCATCTCTCTCTGTGTGTGTGTGTGTGTGTGTGTGTGTGTGTGAGAGCGGAAAAAAGTCTTTTTTTTAAGAGAAAGTATAGTTTCAGAACTTAACCAATTTCATTTTCAAACAGCAGAATCAGGTTCTCATATCTTATAGGTGTTACTTTTGAATTAAACCACCAGATAAATCCTAGAGCCAATCCTATAACCTTCTAAAAGTTACCCGAAAAAGGATATTTTTGTATGTTTTATTTTTTTGTAGCACAATTACACTCTTAAAAATAAAGGTTCTATAGTGGCATTTATGGTTCCATGAAGAAACATCCACAGAAGCTTTCCATTCCGCAAAAGGTTTTTTAGAGTTTTAAAAGGTTCTGTACATAAAGTTATGTTAAGTACTGTTTACTGAAAGGTTCTTTGGGGAACCCAAAATGGTTCTTCTATATCATTTTTGTGCAAAGCCCCTTCTTGAACCTTTAAAGTGTGTGAAAAAAATAGTTCCTTTATATGAAAAAACTGTGACTCAAAAATGATGGTAAATTGTAATTGCATCAGATGCTGATCTCTATCAACCATGTCACAGAAAGTTTCATTTCTTATTTTCTCTTGCACTAAATTGTTCGTTGAGCGGCCAGAACATGTTTTGACATGTTCATGTGGTAACCAGATTTGACCTTCCAACTGGCATGAAACCACAGCTAGTCCCTTATCAGAAAAACAAAAGCATTTTCAGCAAACTCAGATCTCTCCACTGTGCTGGAAAGAACAATGATGATTGACACTGAGTAGCAGTATCACTACTGACATATACTGAGCATCCACATGGGCACTAAATGAGCTGTCTGATTTACTGCATGACAAAGACTCACCTATTATGTGGCCACTGCATGCTTACTTATTTTAACAGTATGGATAATATTGATAATGAATGTGATGAAGTCTACACCTGAAAATACACTAGGATTTCATACATCCACTAAAAATCACCAAAAACACCTGTAAAGTTCAGTTTAAAATTCACAGACATTTAGAAGCAATTTTTTTTATATGTGACCAAACACTTTTTTGGACACTTTATATAAAGGTTATTCTATATTTATTTGAGCTTATCTGTTTGAATGTGTTCAGTCTATAAATATGAGGTTGTGATTACACACATCTGCGGTTTCGAGTCAGAAAGCTGTTGTGGTCTGACTGTGGACCACCAGATACACAATACACAACAGCCTGAGTTTACGTTTATCATTTAATTCAAGTCTCTACTTCCCTGCTTCATTTAATTATTTATTATTAATTATTTACAAAATTATTTTGTCAGCATACTGTACATGTGAACTGTTTAAAGAGCATTTCATACTCTCAGGAAAAAAAAAAGCTGTCACTGGGACGGTACCCTTTCAAAAGATTCTAATATGTACACCTTAGGGTACCTTTAAAATACTAATACAAACACTTTAGGGGAAATAAAAAGTGTACCTTCTGAAAGGGTACCCCAGTGACAGCTTTTGTACCTTTTTTGTTTCTGAGAGTGAGCAGGATGCATTTCATGAAGTTCACAGACATGATTCAACCTTAAAAATTATGGCATAAACTTAGATTTTAGATCTCATCCATACCTGTGGTTTATCAGGAGCCGGTGATTCTCTGTAAATGAAGTGCAGAGTTATTGACGAAGCCAGGCCTAGAGTGAGCAGGGTGACCCAAACCAGCAATCCCCGGATCAGCTTCCTCTGATGGGCCAGATCTCCACCACCACCGCCACCACCGCCACCTGTTTTTTCACTGCAGTACTCGGCAGATAGAGACATGATGCCTCACAGCGTCAGTGCAGGAGAAGAGTGAGTGAGCTGAGGTGAAAACAGAAAACACTGGTGAGGCTGGGATTGATGATGTCGAATGAGCGGTGGCCTCTACCTCTCTCGTCTTCTGGTTGGCCCGTAGACAAACCTCAGAATGTGTCAAGCTTCCTGTACGATGGCTTGGTGTTTTGTGAGTGTCTGTGTTCCTGTTTAGAGTTTCTCATCTCAGCAGATGTCCAAGAGGAGTGCTGTAGCGCAGTGTTTCTTAACCAGTGGGTCGCGACCCACTCATTCTATAGGGGGTCTCGAGACTTTCTCTGTGTTCTCGGTGTTAAGCCAATAATTACGCTTCACAAAAGGCTCATTGCAACAGGCTACGTTTACATGCAATCAAATCATTCGTTAGTAAACGCATTGACGGCTCAATCGAACTGAAAAGCCTTCATGTAAACACCTTAATCGATCCTAATGAGCTCGATGCGAATGAAATTTCGATCGGATTGAAAGGGGTGGTTTATTCCTTTTCTAATCCAATCGAGAGGACGTGTAAACTTTTGATCGGATTGAAAACCGAAACTGAAAGGACCGATCATAGGCATAGCATAATGATGTATAGACGAACGTGTCATATTGTCCTTCTATAATCCTCCTCACTCAGCGTCAGTGAAGTGACGTCCACCAGTCCTTGTTTCAGACTCTCATCCACAGACGACTGGTTTGGACACTGCGTGATAAATAGCCTATACGCAGCACGGCACAACGGTTCATATGCTCAATGTCTCCAAATTATGACCAGAAATGGATAAATATTAAGAACCAATGTAAGAGTATAGTTAGTGTGCGCAAACAGCGGGAAACTCTGTATTCGTGCGCGCGTGTCAAAAATTCTATTCCCATTTGAAGCGACATGCTCTATAATCGCACACATCAACCCGATTACGTTTAGCGTTCACGTAAACACTATATTAGATACATCAATCGGAATGAATTGAGTCCGATTGAAACAAAAGTTGTGCATGTAAACAAGCCGGGCCTCCAACTAATCGTATTCGAATGCCGTACGTTGAATTATTATTGCCGTGACTTTCTCACCTGTTTTTTTCAACAGGTAAAAAAAAAAAATAATAATCAGTTTGCCTCATATAGTCTGCCTAATTATTGAAAATATTTGTGTTTTCCTGAAATTAATTATGATACGCATATAGGCCTACGGTGTAGCCTAGGTCTAAAAAGACATTTCGGCTATTGATTTATTTCCTGCCTAGTGGGTCGTATGACTGGTAGCCTATACCAAAAAAAAAAAAAAAGTGGGACGCAGAAGGCAAAATGTTTGAGAAACGCTGCTGTAGTGTACTTTCCCCTAAAGCATGGGTGATGTGCAATATGAAACATCTCTCGCCTGGGCAGGGACAGGCCCTCCTACTCGCTGTCAACCGGAGGGAAGCAGGTGTCACAGTCCCTTTAATAGACTGCTGGGAGTTTTTACACAACAAAACCATCACATTCTGTACGCCACATGTGACGCACTACATGAGACCTGTAAACCATATAGGCTACTGCGCTGTGTGTGCTACTGTTGGTTTAGTTTTTCTTGCCATAACTTGTTTAGTGGTCAAAGTGAGCTTGTTCTGACATGTTAAGAATATGGAAGGAATCCACCACTACCACACCGCATCAGACTGCAGTGCAGAGCTAAACTTTATGTGGATCTTCTGCATGTTATTATTCTGATTAAACATGTTCTGACATGTAATAACGATAACAGAATGTCGATCCATCAAAGCATAGTATAAATCTTTGACATCCATACACAGCTATTTTTTTATTGTTTTGAAAAGAAATTAGCCTACTGTGTGCTGCCTTTATTTTGATCAAAAATACAGTAAAAACAGTAATTTGTGAAATGTAATTAAAATTATTTTAAAGGTGGGGTATGTGATTTGGAAAACAACCGGCAGATTTTGAAAATATACAATTCAAATGGTCCTACCTTCTTTCCTCCAACGCTGGCCCTGACTCCACCCATTCGAAGAACATGGACGCGCAATCGTGCACGAGCGAAAACTCAGATGCGCGAGAGATTGTAATGACTATTTACTACTAATCATGGAACTGGCTTTACTGACGAGATGCGCATGCGTCACGAGCTTTGAGTATGCGCATGAAGGGGGCCGCGCGCGCTGGGGGGAGGGGGGTGTGGTACCGCCGTTTGATTGACGAACGTACTGTCCAATGATGGTCTTGGAAATGATTGGCTGGAGTTTTTTGAGTCCTGCCCGTTCCACAGATGATTAAATTGCTTAATTTTCGTTTCAGTGCTTCTAACTCAGTGGCTGTAAGTGGGTTAGGAATAGGATTTGAAGTTATTTTGAAAAAAATGGACAAAAAAGAGAATCACATACCCCACCTTTAATTTACGGTAAAATGTAATTTATTCCTTTGATGGCAAAGCTGAATGTTCAGCATCATTAGGCTATTCCAGTCTTCAGTGTCACATGATCCTTCAGAAATCATTCTAATATGTTGAACTGATGCTCTAGAAACATTTCTGATTATTATCAATGTTGAAAACAGTTGTGCTGCACAATCTTTTTCTACCAATACTTTTGACCACGCGCATGTATGCTTTATGTTCTTACACATCTGTGGATATGACCCATTTGTAGTTTTCCCCTGTGACCCAGATCATGCAGAAAGCCTGAATATGAAAATTATAGACAAATGATTATAGTAACAAACAATCATCAAATTAGTCACCTTCAGCTTCCCATTTTATTTAGCATTAACGTTACATGGAATAATTTCTGCTAATCCCATCACATGAATATTTATAACTGCAAACATGTAATAATTATGTAATAACTATGTAACTTCAAAAGCAGAAAAATTAAGTTTGTGTGTTGTCTGGGCATGTATATGTTGACTATATATATATATATATATTGTGAGCTCCAGGCTGTGGTCTACCTGTGAAAGTTGCTCTATATGAATGACTCTTGCTATTTGTCATAAGCCAGATAAAGTAAACACCTGCAGGAAAATAGTAAACCAATAAAGCAGAAAGAGAGAAATGATGAAATATCAACACTTTCCAAAGCCACAAGAGATTTTCCCAGCTTTAGCTTTTTAAAGCCTTGGGTGAAATAATAAATCAGTGACGAAGAAAATCAAAAGAGGAACCACGTTGCTCTTATGTGTTTGATTGAGAGGAACCGAAAGAGACAAAAAGGCATATTTCAAAGATAACGTCATCCAGTCGGTGGGGGTTGGGAATGGGGGGTTAGTAACTGGTCACTCTTGTGTGTAGGAACCTTTGCCCAGCTAGAGGAAGTTCAGACCTCCAAAAAAACACCAAGACATGAAGAGGGGATAGGAAATGTATCTATAGTGTCATCTAACATGATACATAAGACTGACCTTTCTCTCTCCTACTCAGTTTCCATCCTTTAACTACTGACCGTGCTAACATTACACCTAATGATCTTATGAACTAGGCTACAGTGTATTAAAGGCTTTCAATGGAACAACTAAAGATGGGGTGTTTTAAAAGATGAAATAAGCCCTTGGGGGATTTTGAAGGTGAGATGCGGTGTCAAAGTGTGACATTAATCCTGCTCAGCATGGATTTACTGCTGTAATTTTAATACTACTGATGATAAAGACACACAATCATCACATCACTTCCCCAGGCTCTAGAATTGAATCTTTTAATAAGTATCAGATATTTCCATGCTAAATCATCACTTTACATATGAAACGTACTTTCAGTTTTCATTTTCACACAAAAAACATCCGTGGTTACAGCACAAGTAGTCCTGAGTAACTAGACGTTTTTGTGACTGAAAACATCACTCTGAGGAAAAAAATGTGGTTCAATGTGGTTCTATATAGAACCCTAGGGTTCTTGGCTCAATTTTAAAGAACACAGTGGGCTCTATCTTGCACCCGGCGCAATTGACTTTGTACACCGACGCATGTATCATTCCTATTTTGCACCCGCGCAAAGCGGGCTTTTCCCTCCACAGACGCACGTTGGTAAACTAGGAAATGAACTTGCGCTCTCTGGGCGGGTCGGCGCAAAAAGGAGGCGTGTTTCGGCGCAAACATTCCCTAGTGCTATTTTGCAGTTTCAGAAAACAATTCCGCCACTGACCAAAAAAAACCTGGTCTAAAGTCAGTGGCGCGTTGCGCGTTGTTCATAATGCTATTTTAAGCGCGCATGCTTGGCCATAATGTAACGGGTGCACAACGCGCACACACTTTGATTCTCTCATCAACACAGATGCAGCAGTTTTTATTTTTGCAAATCATACATTATAACAAGGAAATAATCTTTTAGATTTGCGCCAGGCGCAAGATGCATTTATCCTGCCGGGAAAATAGCAACAGCGCCGGGATCCGCCCACAAAGTTACTTGCGCTTTGCGCTTTGACACTTGCGTTTCAGATCGTGCGCTGGGTGCAAGATAGGGCCCTTTATGTCAGAAAGGCAAGAGCCCACAGCAGACTGTGGAGATTGGCATGCAACAATGGACTAGCCTGAGCCTGCAAGGAGGACGGGAAGACACATCGCCCTGGAGCCTGAGCCACATGAAGAGTCTGACCAGGTGTGTGTACCTGCAACAGTGCGTCACTGAGGGAGTGCTTGTGGAGTTCGAGGGTATGGAGGGAAGCCACGCCCAAAACCCCACCATCATGGAGATGTATTGTAGGGACTCGGGAAGTAGCCAGCATCCATATCACCCTGTAAAAATGGCCAAATTTTGACAGTAACGTGCTGTTTTCCATTAAAACAGCAATATACCATAGAAAAAATGCATTCTGGGTGATATATGTCATTTTCGAGAATGTAGCTTATATGAATATACTGTGAATTAACAGCGCTCAAAGTCAACACTCAGAGACTGTATTCCAAATCACACCTTATACCCTCAGTCACTATTCCCTACATTAGTTCACTAATATAGTCCAATTGACGGAGTGATTAAAAACAAGTGAGTTAATTCAGACACTGATGAACACCTGCTGTTAACAAGCAGAATTAGTGAAGGAAAGAGGAACAAGAAATCAACTGAAAATAAAAGACATTAAATCTCTGAAGATCTCAGTAGAGGAGGATTAAACAACTCTACAAACAGCTTCACTTATTACTAACCAGATTGACTTTATTTCTGTCAGACGTCTACAGAAGTTCTTATTAAAAGGTGACAGAGGTTTAGATGTCATTTTATTTTCATTTAATGTTAACATGATGGTGATCAGTGATTGCTTTAGTTGGGCTCTTGAGATTTGAACATTATTTTTTCTTAAGCTGCGGTAACTGTGTCTTTAAAATTCCTTTGCTATCATAAAAAAGCTGAAAGAAAACAGGATTAGATGACAGCGACAATTTGTTAATGGTCACAATCATCATCTAGTGGCCTGATTTACTGATCTCATTTATTGTATTTATATGGGCGATATTTTGTATTGTTGATTATTTTATTACTGTAATTTTACAGATTGAGAGTTTTGATAACAATAAAATATGAAGGATTGTAAAAAAATTAATGCTCAGAACATTTTGAGCTTCAATATTAGACAGAAACACACAGATGTCAAGAATGAAAACGTTTTTGATAGTCACCATTGTTGACATTCATACGTCAAGTATGAATCTCAACAATGGTGACTATCAAAAAAAGTTTCATGCTGCAATTCATGTTGGGTTGTGGTACCCATAGTACAAAAAAAATAAAAACATGACTCCCAGCCAGCATACATTGCGGCATGAATAAATTATGTAGCTGAATTGTCTGGTTATTTTCTTTTATTTTTGCTGTTGGTTTTGTGATGACTTTAAGTAGTGTGTTTTGTGATGTTCAGATTTGATGTTATCTTTTGTGTTGATTCGTCACCTTTGTTGAGATTCATTGGCTGATTCTTAATGTCTGTGTGTGTCTAACTAAAGCCATAGTTAAATTTTTTTTTTGTGAATGATGAGTTTAAAAAATCCTTCATAACTGATTGTGCAGGCTGCTTGATATTTTGCTATAATTTCAAGTCAAGTCAAGTCATCGTCATTTATATAGCGCTTTTAACAATGTAGATTGTTTCAAAGCAGCTTTACAGAGATAAACATCATTTAAGGTAACAAAGAATGGTTTGGTTTTATAGCGGTTCTTGAATATGTTGTTTCCAGCTAAAGTTAGTTTTGATTGATTCACTTCCGTCAAAATGATCATTTGTTATTAAATTAGGGGCCGCTAAGACGACGCCGTTCTCTCTAAATAGACTTTAAATGCGAACCTGTGATAAACGCTGATGGCGTTCACATGCGCATTAAGAATTGATTCTATAGTTCGTTTGTGTGCGTTTGAATATATGTGCGCAGGTTTGTAATTCGCTACAAATCATGCCTAAACAAACTACTTGTCTTGCCTATAAATTTTGATGCAGAATTTTATTTTATCAATTCGGGGTAGGGACGTGAAACCGGAATTTCATAGCGCTTTATCTGTAGCGTAGTATCGGGATCCTCCATAGGGAGAGGCTAGTTGGCACTTCAGCACTGCGTTGTGATCGGGTCCAGGCGAAGGTCCTTCGTCAGATCTGGAAACGGTATGGATCCGGCAGGCTGCAGGAAAACCTCGGGATAAACAAAGACACTAATATTAGCGTAGATGCCATTCTTCTTATGATGTAACGAGTACATCAGGATTTAAGGGAAGTGTTCCCGGTTCCGGCTGGCCTAATCTATGCAGCCTAACATTTAATTATAGAAGTCTATAGTGTGTTATGTGAATGCTAGGTCAAAGAGATGTGTTTTTAGTCTAGCTTTAAACTGACAGACTCTATCTGATTCCCGGACAATGGTAGGAAGATTGTTCCAGAGTTTTGGTGCTAAATAGGAAAAGGATCTACTGCCGGCAGTCGATTTAGATATTCTAGCTATTATCAACTGGCCAGAATTTTGAGATCGCAGTAGACGTGCAGGACTATAATGTGTTAAGAGCTCGCTCAAGTACTGGGGAGCTAATAGGCAGCCAATGCAGTGTTGACAGAACCAGGCTAATATGCTCATACTTCCTGGTTCTGGTAAGAACTCGAGCTGCTGCATTTTGAACTAGCTGTAGTTTGTTTATTAAGCGTGCAGGGCAACCACCCAGTAGAGCATTACAATAATCTAGCCTTGAGGTCATGAACGCATGAACTAATTGTTCCGCATTTTTCCGTGAGAGCATATGACGTAATTGAGATATATTTTTAAGATGGAAAAATGCTGTTTTACAGATACTAGACACATGACTTTCAAATGAAAGATTGGTATCAAAGAGCACACCCAGGTACCTAACTGATGACGAAGACTTAACAGAGCAGCCATCAAGTGTTAGACAGTATTCTAGGTTATTAGGTGAGGAAGTTTTTTGTCCAATAATTAGAATCTCTGTTTTTTCAGAATTTAGTAGTAGGAAATTACTGGTCATCCAATTTTTTTATCAGCTATGCATTCAGTTAATTTTGTGAATTGGTAAGTTTCGTTTTCGTTTTGAAGAAATATACAGCTCAGTATCATCAGCATAACAGTGAAAGCTAATTCCATGTTTCCTAATGATATCACCTAAGGGTAGCATGTACAGAATGGACAGCAGCGGTCCTTGTACTGAACCTTGTGGTACGCCATACTGAACTTGTGATCGATAAGACATCTCTTCATTTACTGCAACAAACTGATAACGGTCAGATAAGTATGATTTAAACCATGCTAGTGCAATTCCACTAATGTGTAACTAACAATTTCACAGTGTAGTAATATAAAATAAAGCTGTATTAAAAAAACACATTTTTGATAAGTGATTAAACATTAGGGCTGGGAATCGCTGGGTACTTCACAATACGATACGATATGCGATACATTGTTCACGATACCGATAATATCACGATATGGCGATAATGCGATATATTATCAATAGTAACTCACAATATATCATGTTTTAAGAAATACAAATATTTTTAGGAAAATGAATCTCCATTTATTTTTTTGGATTAAACACAATAACAAAAACAACTTGTGTCTTATCAGTTGCAACAAAATAGTCACAGACACTATTTTAGTGTAACATTGCTGCAATCAGTAGTAAAAAAAATGTTTACGCCGGGGTGTGTCAGCTTCGAGCCAGCACCAACCACGGCTTTCTCACAGAGCTCCGGGTGATGCCACGTGAGGTGTATGTGCATGTGGTCGTGTTTCCCGTGTAGCGGACTTTTGCAAAGCCAGACATCCCAAGTCTCCTGGAAGTTCCGGGAGTCTCCCGCATATTGATAGCGTATCCCTGATGCCCAAAAATTAGTTCAAATCTCCTGGAATCTAGAGCGCGCATGCGAGACAGAACATACTGCGCGCATAACATATAGCGTGCGCACGGCAGAGAGGGAGAGGCGAGATACCTTGCGTGTGTGCCTCATGATAGTCAACTCGGATAATAAATAGAGTGTGCATTTTATAACGGCTTTTAAGATCGATTCTTGACAAGAGCTCATCGAGAATCGATTGCGGGAGTAAATATCGTGAGACATCGCCATATCGATATTTATCGATATCAGATTTAATAAACAAAAGAAGTTAATTTCACTGAAATATTAGTTTATAGAAAAAAGTTATGTGAAGTCAATAACTGATAAGGAGAGTAAATATTAAACTGAAGTGTTTTATGTGTTTTGCACAGGGTGATACAGGAGAGATCTGATAGCTTAATGAATGAGTTTTGTGGGTCACCATTGTGCTGGAGAGTAGAGCCTGTGCTTCAGTCAAAGATGAGCAAAGAAACACTGATTTTATGCTGCCTGTTGCTTTAATTAAAATCAGTAATTAGTTGCTGATGCAGTGACGATCTCCTTGCTAAATACTTTAGCACATACATGTATGCTAATGTTAGCTAAATGCGAACTGCAAATATTTGAAAGTAATGTTTTTAATTAATTCACTATTACACATTAGGTGTTTGCAGTTTTAGAGATATTCATTTTCAGTGGATTCTAATGAAGTAAGTTTACAGTACTATCATTAAAAAAATACTTTTTATACATACTGTAAAAAAGCAGAGCTGTATATATTAAAGTCCCCATGAACCGGAAGTTGCAAACGGCTTTTCTCCAGTGCTGTGACGTATTTCCGAGAGAAACGGAATACTAAATGAGGCAAAATAGTGAGCGTGGCTTTTTTTTCCAACTAGCACCTGATTGGATCTAGAAAAATGCACCTCCTCGCCATCTCTCCTTTTACACGCTGTGTGCCTGTCTACTGTCAGTTGGAGGGGCGTGATTACGGATGTTAAGCAGACACCTAAACCGTCAAGGCTACGTCATCGGACAAGGTCCTCCAAGGCAGAGGGGAGGGGCATTTTCAGAATTTGATTAAAGATTATGAAGCCAAAATTTTTTTTTGTGTGGATTGACTTGCACGGATGAATTGTTCACCACAAAACGATCAATTTAGGCAAACAAAGTAAGTATGGTCAATTTTGATTTCATGGGGACTTTAACATTAGAGGGCTGTAAAATAACAGTACTTTGCTGGCAACCACAGCTGCCAGTAGATTACTGTTATTTTACAGCACAATTTTTTCCAAGCAGGGCTGAGCCTGGTCAGTATCTGGATGGGATACCCCTGGGAAAACTATGTAGCTGCTGGAAGAGGTGTTAGTGAGGCCAGCAGGGGGTGCTCACCATGTGGTGGGTCCTAATGCCCCGGGACACTATACTGTCAAAAAGCAGCGTCCTTTAAAAATCACAGGATGTCTTTCGAAAAAGAGTAGGGGTATAACCCCGGCATCCTGGCCAAATTTGCCCATTGGCCTCTGTCCATCATCATGCTTCCTATTCATCCCCATATTGGCTCTATCACTCTGTCTCCTCTCCACCAATAAGCTGGTGTGTGGTGGGCATTCTGGCGCAGTATGGCTGCCGTCACATCATAAAGGTTGCTGCACATTGGTGGTGGTTGAGGAGATTCCCCCTTCCATATGTAAAGCGCTTTGAGTACCCAGAAAAGTGCTACACAAATGTAACAAATTATTATTCTTATTTAAGTAATTTGGAGGTGTTTTGGGAAGATGTTTCCCTGTTTCTCCCACTCCCGCTGGTCTCGCCCAGCCCTGAGTCTCCTGTTTCTCAGCTGGTTTTGTCCAGCCCATGTTACCTATGCTCCCTGTGATCCTTCCCAGCCTCCCTCTCCCACCTCCTCTTCCCTAATCAGCCAGTTCCTCAGCTCTCCTCCGC
The DNA here is from genome assembly GCA_036326025.1 of Chrosomus eos. Lineage (NCBI taxonomy): Eukaryota > Metazoa > Chordata > Actinopteri > Cypriniformes > Leuciscidae > Chrosomus > Chrosomus eos. The sequence continues at coordinate 12,274,902 of CM070821.1, forward strand.
TGTTTCACTTCAGCTCTTCTGCATCTCCAACACCTTTCTGTGAAGAACTACCTCAGAGCTTCAGATTTCAGGAGAATCCCCTGCCTCTGCTTCTGGCCTACGAACAACCGCGGCTTGTCGTCCTTGTTGACCTTGGGTCCTCCCTACTTCGGCTCCACCAGAAATCGTTATCCTCAAAGCTTCACCGGGCTCCCTCGTCCCACCAGCTCTGCCTTGGTCAGACGTCGTCCTGCCTGCACCTTCGGCTCCGTCTTCCCCCTGGCTCTTCCTTCGTCCTCAATCCCACCGGCTCCACCTCAGTCTTCAGGCTCCCTGATTCCACCTTGGATGCTCCGGTGGCTTCATTTCCATCAGTCGTCCGGGTGTCTTCAGCCAAGTCAACGCCGTTGCGCCTCCCTCCCTCAACTCCACCCTGGGGCTACACCCAGACTGGACTGTGGGTGACCATCTGGCTCCTCCTGCTCCTGGCTCCTTCCAGGAGGGGGTGTAATGTAACATGTATGTTCTGTTCTTTATTTTTTTTTTTGTGTGTGTGTTTCTGCGTACCTCAGTTCTTCAGTTAATTTGTCTCCATAATCATTAAGTTACGCAGGTGTCTTGTGTTTGGTTAATTATATCAGTGTGTGTATAATCCCTCAGTCAGTGCTTGACATTAACGCTTGTCTGCTTGTCGTGGACAAGGTAATTTTTTTAAAGGGACAAATTAAAGAGAATTTAACTTGCTCTACTGGAAAAGTAGCTTAAAACTTTAGTAACAAAAAAAATAACTAGGAAAGCATTGAAATGTGAGAATGATTCAGATTTTAGTACAATCAGTGTAAACAGCGATTGATAATGGATAGGTTATTTCACCGACAAAAATAGTTCCAAAGGAAAGCAACACTGTGTTTTGTTACTGCACGATTCAGCGCTTCGAATGAATCGTTTGAATGAATCAATCAATGACTCACTCATTGAGACGGTCATTGGCGGTTCAGTTTCATGTTTAAAAGTATCATTGCATTTTTTTTTCTTATTTGTATATTCAAACATTTATTTAAAACATTAATCTCGTAACATTAGTTATTGCAGTTGTAATTTTGCTGTGTAAATTATTTAATTTGAATGGTATTAGCCAATTTATTGATCAAATGTAAGAATTTGACGAAAAAGAACCCATTCATTTTAAGGTTGAAAAAAATGGCCTTCTTAAAGGTAAATAACACCCTGATGTAAATATCACTAATATGCAGATTATGTAAATATTTAATTATCTATGAGTAGTTATATTTTTATTGTGTCATAAAGACAAATTTCTTGAGCGTGTAAGCACACTTTCTGAAACAAATGTCTGTTTGTCTCCATCTACAGGTCTTAAAACGTTTCTACACTTTATGTGATGATTTGCATGTACGAGGGTTCAGTGGAAGAGACATCGTTGGGATGGAAGTGACTGTATAAATAACATCATTTAATCCACATCACAAATGTTGCATCCTGTGGAAGAAAGGGGCATGTCTGCATATTAATCACAGTCACAGACACTTTTTTTGTAACCCATGAGAAAATACTAGGCTATAGAAGGGTGTGGACAGCAGTGTGACACTCACCGATCTTCAGCTATTTAATAATCGTCGATGTGAACCGGAGTTATGATGGCAGTGGCACAGCCATCTCTGCTGGACCGGATGGAAAATGTCATTGTATAAACACTCACCAGATGGCAGTATTTCCAAATTCTCCAAAGTTCACCAGACCTGCAAATAATTGAGAACTTCATACGTCTTCAAGAAACCCTCACAGACAGGCCCAAGACATTTTATGATATATTTTTTAATAAGCCTACATTAAATATCAGCCTATATTATTGTAAGTTGTACACTTCTGAAAATAAAAGTTCTTTATTGGCAACTGGTTCCATTAAGAACCTATCCATGGAATCTTGGATTGTAGAACAAAAGGTTCTTTATCGTGCAGAAAGGTTCTTTAGATTATTAAAATGTTCATCACACTAAGAAAAACATGGTTCTTTTAAGAAATGTTGACTGAAAGGTTCTTTAGCAAACCCAAAATGGTTCTTAAATGGCATCAAGACAAATGTCTGGCAGGTTTTCTCCATGGTCGCCATTTAATGAAAAAGAAAAAGATCAGCTGATCAGTGCTTTAGAGCTGGAATTGAAAGACAAGTAAAGGAAACATTTGCTGGTGTCATGTAAAAGAAGGCAAGAGAGAAGGAGAAAGGTTGAGCCTAATTTTCCCGTGGGTGCCTACATAGACAGCATTTGGTGACAAAATGCTATAAGGGGTGTTTACAAAGGATGCATGTCTATATGCAAATCAATGGGTCTTTAACTCCTCTAATAAAAAATTATATATATATATATATATATATATATAAATAACAATTAATGGTGCAGTCAAAATTGCCATGAATTTTCGTTTGTAAGAGTAATTTCAAAAGAAATCAATACAATCGGGAAAAGCTCATCATTCAGATTTCGGAATGGGTTAATGTTGACAATGCAGATTCCTTGTGTTGACCAACAGAACGTTGCTTGGTTCGGAAGTATCTTCTGAGCTGTGCTTCATATTTCACTCTGGTCTTGACAAAAGACAATGGGCCTTTATTGCCTGCGTATCTTTGCAAATATGACTGTCCTTTTAGTCATAGATGTTCACTTGGGCTAAACAGAAGCTGTGTCTCATTTCGAAAAGCTTCACCCTCTTTAGGTCACATTTGCTTGCCGCATATGGCATTGAGGCTGTCTAATTTAAGAAAAGTACTGGCAAAGTAATAAAATACAGCCTCATGAGGAATAACAGTCAATTTTATAATGGATACTTTTTTAAACGGAAAATAAAATATAATTTTCTTCCTTATTGTAAGGTATGTCGGCTTCTTGAGGGAAATGGCTTCTCAAACAAGAAAAAATGTTGGGCAGGATTTGATTTTGTCCATGGTGAATTGATTGGATGGTTGTGGTTTGCTATGGGTAGATCTCCTGTGAGTGACAGGTTGTCGCGCCAGTAAACACACCGTTGGAGAAGAGATGTTGCTGCAAGAGGGAGGGGAAATAGGTCATTTTAATTAAAGATTATGAGCTAGGGCACATAAAGAAGAAGAATTCTTCTTAAGAAGATGTGCACAGAATAATAAAAAAGCCAACTGCAATATTCCATAAAAAATAAATAAAAACCTAAAAGATTTTGATTTCATCACTGTGACTTGAGACTGAAGCATCAGACATGTGACATGAGACATCCTCGAGGAGAAATGTGACTTTCGGAGGGAGCCCGAGAGGAGACAAATAGCTAACAACTGGACTGCTCGAGCGCTTTTCGTTAAAGGGATAGTTCACCCAAAAATGAAAATTCTGTCAGTAATTACTCCCTCATGTCGTTCCAACCCCGTAAGACCTTCGTTCATCTTCGGAAAACAAATTAAGATATTTGTGATTAAATCTGAGAGCTGGATCACTCCTCCATAGGCTTCTAAAGGATTGAAAATTGACAGCCCCGAAAAGTTATTAAAGAAATCATTAAAAGAGTCCAACTGACTACAGTGGCTAGATCTTGTGTTTTTTAAAAAGTATTCTCGTCGTTTTATAAACTTAAGATTGAGCACTGTAGTCACTTGGACTCTTTTAACGATTTATTAAATAACTTTTCGGGGCTGTCAAGTTTCAATCCTTTAGAAGCCTATGGAGGAGTGATCCAGCTCTCAGATTTAATCACAAATATCTTAATTTGTGTTCCGAAGATGAACGAAGGTCTTACGGGGTTGGAACGACATGAGGGTGAGTAGCCTAATTACTGACATAATTTTCATTTTTGGGTGAACTATCCCTTTAAGAACGTTGACAACATAAAAATAATGATATTATTTATCACTTTATCATATATTTACACCTATTAGGCTACAAAACAGTACTTTTTATAGTAGCATATTACTAGCTATATAGTTAACACGTGGCTAAGTGTAGCTATTGCGCCAAAAGACAGGTTGGGTCAACCGAATTATTATTATTATCCCCCCTAGTTTGCAAGTTTTCCCGCGTTCGGAACACGTATAACCCCAAAATGCTGCCTGGGTAGTCAACTCACTAGGTTTTAAGCCAGCCCTAAAGAGGGCGGAGGAATAACACTAATACCCACAAATCAAAACACGATCCGCTTCAAGTTTGCTCTCGGTTGGGGAAAGAAAGAAGAGTTTGACATGGAGAGTCACAGAGGATGACAAACTTTTGACTGACATATGTTTTCAGGAATGTGTTTTTCTCCATCATGGCCAGATGATGATGGCCAAACTGCAGCCGAAACTTTTCAAAAGTGCTGGAGAAAGGATTTCTCGTGTAAAAGAGAGCAGACCAGGATCTCTGTACAAGTCTGATCGATTCATTAGTTAAGACGTGTGAACATTTCTATATTCGTCATATAGCCTACACGTGCGATTGTTGTTGGATTTTAACATTTCAGAAGATTCAAAAAAATTCAAGTGAACGCGTGTTCCTAACCTGTCAGATTGGCTTTACGAGGTTGTGGAGGACAGTAAATCCGGCACAAGTATTGAATTAAACGGACAACATGCAGAAGTTGAATTCGGTGAACAGCAACGCGGAGCTCCAGCAGCGGCTGGCGGATCACGGTGGATCCGGAGACACAGCGAGGGAAAACGGCACCAAACACATCCCGAGTCCCGCGGAACCTGTGGATTCGCTTCAGTGCTCCAGCAGAAAGATGCTGGTCGGGCTGGACGTCCTCTGTCTGCTCGTGGGTAAGAGAAACAATGCTGGGGGACACTTTTGAATAACTTTCACTTGGATGTTAATGACATAATGACATGTTATTAGATTATTTACATTAAGTGTAAGCCAACTGGGTTACAACTACTTTGATTAGTAGGTATTAGCCGGACAAATCAAAGACATTTCTATTTGAAAGTACATGAACTGATCATCTGTTAAGCTTTATAATGTAGTTACCTAATGTTATTATTGTTAATGTGAATGTGAAATCCCCCCCTCTCCTTTCCCCTCATATGCAAAGAAAGCAACACAACAGATTTATTGCATGGCTTTGCAGGTTGTGGAACATCCACTTCATCTGTTTTCCTCATAATATTACACAAATAAGAGGGGAAAAAGTTTTGACATCTTCACAAAAGCAATGTCAAAAGTTGACATGGGAACAACTTTTCAAAAGTGGAGGAATCCAAAGTCGCTCCATCCAAATAATCCACTCAAAAGCCAAATCAGAGCTCAGAAAGGGAAAATAATAAGTTCATAACCTCTACGCACGTGGTGTGTGTGTGTGTGTTTTCAGTTTAGAGTTGGCAGGAAAGTTTGTCCTGGGAAATTCAGCCGTATCCATGGAAACAAGCAGTTCTCCAGAGAAAAGTGAAACTGCCTTTTCATTTCAGATGGCCTGAACTGGTTGTGTTGTTTACTTTGTTTTGCCCTATACTTTATTGTAACTTTTATTAAAACAGAATTAGGCTAGTTCACACTTAGAAATATTCCACACGTTGGAATAATTTTGTTATTGTTTGTCTTTATAGTTATTGTTCTTGGTGTGATGAACGAACCTGAACTGTACAATTGTTACTGAAAGGCACTGCTTCTGATCAGACCCTTAATTTTTAATTTCAAACAAATGCAGTCAGATTGATTGTCATTTAAAACAAAAAACACAGTTAATTTAGATGTTATCATATGAAACACACTTAAAACAATTTTTGCTGTATGAAGTGTTACAGAAAAATAGTGGACATTCAAAATAGTGTCAAATTCCAAAGTTTCTACAGAAATTGAATTCAGATATTTTCATAGTATTTGAATCTAGACTACACTAACTGATTGCACATTATTTTGTTCATGACGTAAAGTCTCCATACCACATTCAAAAAGACTTTTTCATCTGCACAAATCCTTGACAAATGTTGTCCTGTTAGTTTGTTGACACATTTGCTGCATTCTGCAAAGCTGCTAGTAAAATCAGTGCACACCCCATCAGCTTCAGATGATTGAATGTGTCACAACAACATTCACAACCGGGATAAGGGGATAAACACCTTAATTATGTTTTTCATGTCGTTGATTTTGGTGTGCCAAATAGAACCTGTCCAGGCAGACAGACAGGTTATAGTAAGTTCTTCACCGGCCTGACTGTGCTTCTCACATAAGACCTACTGTAGGAACTGCGCTTGGCCTCCAGGTGAAAGTCCTTGTCCCACAGAATCTGTTTTTAGAAACGTGACGTGTCTAGTAGTACCGCTTGACGTCGTTTATGGAAGAAATGTCACACAGAGAGCCATAGTAACTGTCACTTTCTACCTTATGGCGTTGCAGTCATGCATTCAGCAGTGCATAACTGGATCCATGATTAAGAAAGAGTAGTTCATATAACCATGTGATGACAGACTGGAGAAAGGCGGTAGTGAGCAGAGAGGAACTGTGCTGTGGATGAGGCATGATGATGTGATAAGGGACGAGGACATTTGCGACTGCTCTCTGTGGTGGTTACCATCGTAAACACATTTCCCTATTTTGACGGACATAGAGCTTGTGTGACTTCCTCCTGGCGTTTGTTAACTGTTTTACTGTATTCTTCTTAAGTATGGATACACTGCATTTCTGTACACTTTAGCATACTTTTAAAAAGTGTACTTATTATGGAAACAATATTATATACTTAGTACAAACTGAATGTAATGTTTTCGAACATTTAATTGCATGTTAATCGCAATTAAATACAATTATAGTTAAAATTTATATTGAAAGCAATTAGCTGAACTTTAGAGAACCATTTTGACCCACTTAATTAAGCTTTGAGTAGATATGCATTTCATAATTACTTCAATTTATTATGGTAAAAGTGTACTACAAAATGTAGTCACAAGGAGTTATCTAAAAACCATACTTTAAATTGTATTTATATTGAGACGTATTTGTCATGTATTTAAATACATTATTAATAATTACACATTTTTAATGGTGAAGATAAACAGAAGCTCAACCATACATGCTTGACGCGTGAGAATGAACCTCATTGGTGCTTGCGGAAGCTCAAACGTTCTGCGTAACATGAGAATGAACCTCATTGGTGCTTGCGGAAGCTCAAATGTGATGCGTAACACGAGAATGAACCTCATTGGTTCTTGCGGAAGCTCAAACGTTCTGCGTAACATGAGAATGATCCTCATTGGTTCTTGCGGAAATTCAAATGTGATGCGTAACATGAGAATGACCCTTATTGGTTCTTGCGGAAGCTCAAATGTGATGCGTAACATGAGAATGAACCTCATTGGTTCTTGCGGAAATTCACATGTGATGTGTAACATGATCCTCATTGGTTCTTTCAGAAGCTCAAATGTGATGCGTAACATGAGAATGAACCTCATTGGTTCTTGCTGGAGATCAAAAGTGAAGCGTAACATGAGAATGAACCTCATTGGTTCTTGCGGAAATTCAAATGTGATGCGTAACATGATCCTCATTGGTTCTTTCAGAAGCTCAAATGTGATGCGTAACATGAGAATGAACCTCATTGGTTCTTGCTGGAGCTCAAAAGTGAAGCGTAACATGAGAATGAACCTCATTGGTTCTTGCGGAAGCTCAAATGTGATGCGTAACATGAGAATGAATCTCATTGGTTCTTTCAGAAGCTCAAATGTGATGCGTAACATGAGAATGAACCTCATTGGTTCTTGCGGAAATTCAAATGTGATGTGTAACATGATCCTCATTGGTTCTTTCAGAAGCTCAAATGTGATGCGTAACATGAGAATGAACCTCATTGGTTCTTGCGGAAATTCAAATGTGATGCGTAACATGAGAATGAACCTCATTGGTTCTTGCGGAAGCTGAAATATGATGCGAAACATGAGAATGATCCTCATTGGTTCTTGCACGTCAAGCGAACATACTTGAGTTTCCGTTTACCACAACTTATGTGTGTGTTGTTGATGAGTGTTTATATGTGAATAAAAACTAAATTCAATCTATTCATCATATAAAGCGATCAAGTCTCTTCAGAAAATTTGGACTAAACCACCCAATTCATATGGATTCGTTTTATGATCTCTTTATGAACTTTTTGAAGCATTAAAGTGGTAGTTGCATCTATGGAGGGAAAAAAATCTCTCAAATTTCTCATTTAAAATATCTACATTTGTCTTTTATATCTACAACGAAAGTCTTACGAGTTTTGAACGACAGAATTTCAATTTTTGGGTGAACTTTATGAAGGTATTTACTTTAAATTTAGCCTATACTTTTAAGATTTGAATTACACTACAAGTGCACATTCAAAACACTTAAAAACACTTCTTTCTCACAAGAGAATGTTTGATGATCAAATTGTTGGATTCTCCATTTGGATGAAAGTAAGACTGGATAGAAATGTCTCTAAAATCCGACTGCGACTACGACCTGTGACAGAACATCAGCTGAATTCTGTATAAATCACCAAGTTTGTTGGTGCTTGGCAGCCACCAACATCTAGGCTGTTCAGTTTGGCTATAGATTATTATTTGTTTAGCAACTGGCTCATTAATATAGAACGTGCAGTCATGGGTGTAAGTTTATCAAATCTAAAATTATAAAGCCTCTAAAATCTGATTGGATTAACTTTTTTCAAAGGCGCTGCAAAATACTTGATGTGAACACCCTGTAACAGCACAACAGTTGACTTAAGCTGTATGCAACAAGTTGCTTGGAAATGGCAAACAACCCACATTTACTGAATAATAATTCTTGGCAGAAGTTGATTCAGGATTTTATTACTAATATATTTGAATGTTTACTAAACATCTTTCATCGTACCGTTCCTGGCTTATTGCTTTTGAAGCGTGAGACTGTCGCAGGCTGAAGGATTGTAATTGTTTTTTTCAGCAGTGAATAGGGTATTCATGCCACGGCATTCTGATCCACTTTTAATAAGTCCAACAAAGCTGGTATAAGAGCAGCTTTGATGGCGGATCTGTGTAAGAAACTCTCGCTGTGCATGTGAATGCGAGCGCTGACTGCATCAGCAGCGGAAAACAACACTGTAGATTGTTTACTGAGGCGCTCAGACACGCTGGGACGATCGATCACTTACTTGGCTCTGCTTCTCTGCAACTCTTTTGTCAGACTCGGTACATTCCACTCGGCCAGGCTGCGATACATAAGGAGGTTTTAGAAAAATGCTTGCCCTGGAGATATGCTTGAGTACCTTTGGCTTGAGCTGGGTCAAAGGTGAAAGTGTGAAAGAAAGGTCGCAGGCATACCTGTGTGTGTGTGTTGTGAGAATGCATGCTGAAACGAGCAATACTGATTTCTTATCTCTCTTTTCGACAATTTCCCAATCTGTGAGCAGTAAGAATCAGGTTTACCTGGTATTAAGATGGGTTTGCAGTGATCCAATTGCAAGTGGTCGGTCGAGATGCATTACCGCTTCTACTCAGTGTTTAAGTTACACGTGTGTGACCACTTGTGTAATGTGGCTGGGAAAAGAGTATTGAGTACTCCCCCCACGGGAGTACTCTGGGTTCAGGCTAAATTCAGAGCTCGGAGACCTCTACTCAGACAGCGTGCCAAATATGCATATTTTATACTATATCTGATTATGTAAGTGTGAACTCTGTGCCTTGTTTTTAGAACAGCAAATTTTTTACGTTTTTTGGCATCCGTCTAGTGTATGTTTACATAGAAGAAACAATGGAAACGTAGTGCAGTAGAATGCAAAAATGCCGAGCTTTACAGCACGTTTACTCTACACACTGATTTTAGTGATCCAATCACAAAATGTTTTAGACCCTGTTTTAGTGCTGTGCGGTATACCGGTTCATACCGAAAACCGGTGTATATTTTCGTTATGATATAAATTTTGAATATACCGCCATACCGATGTATTTAATTACACAACGATTGGAACGAACGTATGCTGCGCCGCGCGATACTGTTTCAGACGGACCCTTTATTTGTTACGTTAACAAATGTTGTTACGTTACAGGGATGCTGCAGAACTATGGCGTTATTTTCCTGTCAAATGTCGAGAGCGCATTATTGTCGCGCGAAAGTACATTATTATAATGCGTGAGAGCGGAATATAATGTGCCGCGCTCTCAGATACACGCTGCTCTTGTAAGAATTTTCTCTGGGCTCGCTCAGAGAATCCTGCACTTAAAACGAGTTCAGTGCAATCGTGAATCTCTCCTCTTCCCCAGCTAACAATTTTAGGTTAAAAGAACGTTTTCATAACGTTCCCATTAAGTTATAAAAAGGTTATTTCTGAATGTTCTAGGAACGTTCAAAACGTCCAGTTTTTTAGACGTTGTATTAACGTTATTTCTTGGTTATAAGAACGTTATTAAAAACGTTATAAGAACGTACAATTATCCCATTATATAAACGTTGTATTAACGTTCTTTGCTTGGTTATAAGAACATCATTCAAACGTCATTAGAACGTTCAATTCTCCCGTTATATAAACGTTGTATTAACGCTATTTCCTGGTTGTAAGAACATTATTACTACGTTAAGAAATAACAATTTTAGGTTATACTGGGCGCTATTCTATTCTACAATATTCACTAATGACAGTAAAATAGACCAGCCTAAGTCAATTTACTGCAGTAATTCCTCTCTCAACCAGTAGAAAATGCTTTGAACAGCTGATTATGCATGAAAAAAAAAAAAAAAAAAAAAAAAAGAACGTCATAAACCGGAAAACCCGCATAATTTTGAAAAAAACCTTGATATAAATTTTTGGTCAAACCGCCCAGCACTACCCTGTTTACACCTGTATTAAGCTCTGACCGTTTATGATCCGTTCAGGGTACATATTTTTCTTGTTGTTTGGGTAAAAAAAAAAATTATATGGTTGTCATTTGTTGCTCATTTTGGAACTAGAAAGGAAAGTTTGTCAGGTTAAACTATTTTTTCTTTCTCCGAAAATTCAAAAGGTTTGATATAGGCTTTACAGAGATCATGATACTAGTTGGATGGATATATAAGTGGATGGATAGATAAGTGTGGATAGATGGATAAGTGGGTGGATGGATGGATGGAAAAGTGGCTAGGGTTCGGTATCGAGAACCAGTTCCATTTTAGAACCGGTTTTAAATTTCTAAGAACCGGGGATTTGATAAAACATGTGCATTTGGATCCCGTTTAACGATTCCTGTTAACATTTTGATGTGATTTTAAACCATTCAAGTGCAAGAAGACCTGTGCATGGTGTTCTGCGCTACACACACATCCAAAGCTGCTCACAGAAAAAAATACTTTGTGATTTTTAAACCATTCAAGCACCAACATATTGTTTCCTGTGCTACTCACATCCAAATTAAAAGCCTCTCATACTGTATAGTGTACGATACTGAGTATTATTTTAATAATATCGTTTACATCAACGATACATATCGTCACATTTTTATATCGGCGATATTTAAAGAACAGAACAGACAAGTATACTCAAAAATATGTCAAAATATCCTCGTAAACACAGTTGGTTAAGTGAATGTAAACAGTTGACAAAGAAACGCATGTGTAACAGTATATTTGATCCGTGCAGCTCTTAAAGTGACAGCAGCCGAATATTCCTGCTGCCGTCTCTACAATAACGTTAAACAAACAAAAGACAAAGATAAATTTCACTCTCTGTTTCTGACTGAAGAACTTTTGTAACTATATTTGTAATGCACATTTTATTTATAAAGTGCAGTGTTATTTTACATTCGATTACAGTTTCTGTACCTGAATACTTTAAAATCTTAAAACACTGTTTATTTCAATCATATCTTTCTTCAGTTGTATTTATTTGTGCAATAGCTAATTTTTTATTTGTTCTTTTTTAATTACTGAATGTTTAATTGTCTTTAATAATGCTTGAAATTGATATGCCTATTAGTTAGGCTAGTTTTTTTTTTTTTTTTTTTTTACCTGGAACCGAAATTAGAAATCGATGAGAAGCGGTATCGATAAGTGGAATCGGAATCGTTAAAATTTAAACGATACACAACCCTAAAAGTGGGTGGATGATTTCTAAGGTGTTTTCCAAATCAATTATAATGTTTAAGCCTCTCCCATAGAAAAAGTACAATATACAATATATCAATTTTTATGGCAATACCATGGGCTTTTTTGAAACAACTTACAACACTTATAGTCATATATACATATCACAAAGTGTATCACTGATAGGATCACTGAGCAATACTGTCAGTACTGGTTTTGTGAATGATTTGGTTTTATCTCTGCTTCAGTGATTCAGTGTTCATTTGAAACCCTGAGTGCCTCACCAGATTCGTAGGAAGACGCCCGCAGGTTGATCTAAAGGAAATGACTGAGACATCAAAGCAAAAGACATAGACATGGCAATGAGTGTGTGTGTGTGTGTGTGTGTGTGTGTGTGTGTGTGTGTGTGTGTGTGTGTGTGTGTGTGTGTGTGTGTGTGTGTGTGTGTGTAAACATCTCATTGAGGTGTAAAGCATCTTTTCAAGGAGGACGGCCTATCAGATGGAGTGGGGCTGTACCTGAATGAAGGCCCTCTTCCTGTTTATCACTTCTCTGTCCTTCACCTTTCTTCTCTGCCACAGAATACAGCATTTAATTAAAGGTGCTCTTACAAAGGACCCAGTGGAGTGTATGTCAGTGTGAGGCAGGTGTGTGTTTGTGTGTATGAAGTGTATGTTTGTATGAATGCCTTGTGTTTCCATTCAGTTGGCAGAGAAAGTTGTCAAGTGAGACAGTGAGATTGCGGCACGCTGCAGCATGTCAGTTATGTGGGCGGCAGCACATTCAGACGCGCTCATGAACACATGGTGCACGTCTGCTGTTTCCACATGCTCATTCATGTTGATAAATGCATCTCTCTTCTCTGCACATTAATAGCTCAATCAATGTGGCTGCATAAGAATCATCAATTATGTTTTTGATAGTACGTATACTGTATATCTATCTCTCTATACATTTTATGATGTAAATAACTATAAATGAACTCATTTTAAAAATATGTATGAAAATGTACATCCTGAATATACAGATGGAATTTATAAATGTAAATTTAAACTTAAATTTAAATAAGAATGATTTATCTAATTGTTTATTTATTTTTAATTATCTAATAAACAATTTTTAACACCTTTTATATAATTATACTTTTATAAATATGTATAAAAATCATCCTGAATAGATCTGAATTTATAAATGTAAATCTTAAATTGTAATGTAAATAACTGTTAATTATCTAATAAATAATTAAATACCTCTATTTTTATAGATGTGTGTATATATATAAATCCTGAATAGTTGTATGCAAGTCTAAATATAAGTAAAAATAAGTACATAAAATCTAAATATAAGATACATTTTTTACATATAGTACTGTAATATATAATTTTATAAATAAAAATGTAAATAAAAAAAGTGTATATAAAAGCAAGTCCTGAATATAGATTTAATTTATAAATGTAAATATAAGATAAATATTTTACATATAGTAAAATATAATTTTATAAATAAAAATTTTAAATATATATATATATAAAGCAAATCCTGAATATATAGAAATTAATTTATAAATGTAAATCTTATATTAATAATCTAACATTTTAATTGTAATAATAACCATAGATTATTTAATAAATAATCTAATATCTATATTTGTATAGTTGTAATGTGAAATGTTTAAGATTTAAATATAAATAAAATGTAGATACATACAATCTAAAAATATAATAAATATTGTTTACATATATTTTTTTCTATAATAAAAAAACATTTTATAAATCTGTATATATTAGTTTTAATTCATTATATATTTATCTGCAAACAAAATAATTTGATTTAGAGTTTTTAACGTTTTTCTTTTTTTTAATTTAAGTGTTATATATTTTATTTATTTAGAAGATAAAATATTTAAACTTACAATAAATCACATCTTTAGATTTTATACAATTATTTCCCGTTCAGTTTAGCAACAATTTGTGCTATAATTTATACAGCACAAACACCTGTTTTATTAGCAACTAATCATCCTGTCAGAGGGAGTGTAGTTGTACAATCCTCTCTCATTTGTTCAGTAAATGACCGTAGAGACCACCCTGCCATTATCTCTGTCTGTGTTCTCCCCTCTGGCTAAAGTGCATTAGTCTAGCATCAGACTCGCTCTAAGCTACTCAACACTGATCCAGTGCAGCCTGCCAACTCTCCGCTCTACAGGGTTACAGCTCTAAATGAGGAAACCGCCCCGGGCCGTCGGAGAGAGAGAGAGAATCTGTGTGTGTTTGCTGGTGGATTAATACTGTTGTTATTGATTTGGTTGAAAGGTCGGAGGTTAAAGGACAGTGCTTTCTGAGATGTATGATAGCAGCTCGTCTCCCTCATGAGTGAAGGGAAACCAGAGTGAATCCTGCTGAGAGACACAACAAATTAGAGGATTACTCTGTTTCTTTGCAAGAGAGTGAGCAAATGAGTGGCAGTTAGCACAGCTCTATTACTGAAAATGATGCACCGAAAATATGCGGCCCTGTCTGTTCCTGTCTGGGCCGTATTACATGAACGTGTGAACTAATGAAACCCTCATGCCCTTCTATACCCTAAGATGTGTTTTGCTTTTTGTCATGCCATCTCACACACTTGACCTGCCTCAACACAGCCTCCTTCCCTATGCTCTTCAAGAGTCTGGAGGCACTGCTGACCCCCTCAGCTGTTGGGTGTCTCCTGCGAACAGACGGGGTAAAGTATAACCCCCCAGCCCGAGGACGCATGTCTGGACTGGGTTACAGTAACACCAGAGACGCAGCTTTGCTAGCGGAGAGGGAATCTCAAACAAGCTCCAACTCATCTTTCCCGCGCTTCTGCCCTCCATCACCTCATTGCCTGACAGATTCGTTTATTTTTAGGTGTGAAGGAAGCATTTTAAGAAATGCTTGAAGGGGATATAAGTTGGCTGTGCAACATAGGAATGCAGAAATGTTAAACTCAGTAGGTGTGCATTACTTAGGTTAGGTTGAGCAAAGAAGTTCTTGGGTTGGCCATATGGTTCTTTGTTCACAGTGTTACAGTAGAGAGTCATCAGATCAACATGTTAGTTTTGGGTATCAGGAAAAGTGAATTGCTGTCCTGGCAGTGCAAGGAGAACTTTAGCTTTTTGTTATGGACTTTGATGAAGGTCAAAATAAATAAGACGAAAACAGCCTAGATCATTTAATTTTACAGAGGGTATGCAAGAAAAACAAAAATCAGATGTATTTCATTCAGACGGGGAATTACAAGGTACATCTGTGAAACACAAATTTGCCTAACCTTTCCTGGGTTACTAGTTAAAACTAGGGTAAACTAGTTCTTCAGAATAGGGCTTTGTAAAGGTTCTCCTATGACATCATTGCTGCCAATATGGTTCTCCTGTGACATCATTAGTACTTGGTTGTCTTTTACCACCATTGGGAAATAATAGTATTTTTAAAAGTTCTTCTGACCATCATAGGAACTTAAATATAAATTTGTGATACCCTTAGGATCTTAAAAATGACTTCTTAAGAACTTCAAATAGGTCAAAAAGTTTAATTGACATCAAAGATGAAAACATCAAAAAGATTAATTGACATCATTCATAGAGAAATTCCATAACATCACAATAATTCAAAAATGTTCAAAGGCATCATGTGAACTTAATAAGGTTTCAGTGACATCATAGCGACTTGTAACAGTAACATCAGGACTTAAAAGGGTTCAGTGACATCATAGGAACTTAAAGAGATTCTGTGACATCATAGGAACTTAAAAAGATTCTGTGACATCATAGGAACTTAGGCTATGTTTACACGGAAACGAGCTGAAGAGAAAACGCAAAAGTGGCGTTGCGTTGTCACTTTTTATTCTGGTTTAGACGAGCGTTATGGAAGGGAAATATGCGTGCATATTGGTGACGCAAAAGTGTGTGAAATACGATGTAGTATGCACTCCAGGCGGCTAGGTGGCAATGTGAAGCACTGCAACACAACAAACCAATGTCTGAGAATATTTTGTACAACTGCTGAAAAGACTCTAGTTCGTTTATCAGAGCTGCTAGGGCAACTTGAAGGTCCGACGTATGGAAATAATCCGACATGTTGGTTGTTATTTTCCTGTACTAGTGCATGCCTGTGACGTAAACGCGTACACGACAAGAGCCAACGTGAGCAGATTTGCGTTTTTACCGTTTAGACGGGAGCGCGACGGCGGAGCGTTTTTGAGATTTCCACTCTGAAGGGTGGTTTCCACTTTTTCGCGTTTTTAAGCCCCCAAAACGCCGTCGCCGTGTAAACGAAAGGCACATCCGTAAAAATATTTTTACGTTTTCACTCGTAATCGTTCTCGTGTAAACAGGGCCTTAGAAGGGTTTAATGACATCATAGAAACTTCAAAAGATTCTGTGACATCATAGGAACTTAGAAGGGTTTAATGACATCATATGAACTTAAAAGGGTTTAATGACATCATAGGAATTTAAAAGTTTCGAGACATGTGGACCTAAAAATGTTCAGTAACGTTATAAGGGGCTTTCACACCGGAGGAATCTTTTCATAGTTCCTAGAACTAATGGCGGAAGTACTCGCTTTTTGGGGTGTTTGCACCTAAAGAACTGGGAAAGATTTTAGTTCTAGGAACTTAAAATGTTCAGTAATATAATACAATAGGAACAAAAAGGTTCAATTGTATTAAAAAGGGTTATGTGGGTGGCTTCATTAAAAACATAAAATGGTTATGTGGCATCATAGGCACTTAAAAATGTGATGTGACCTCATAGGAACTTAAAATGGTTATGTGGCATCATAATAACTTATAACGGTTTCTCAGACCCTGTTGGTAAGCTTTATTTTGAAGAGTGCTGTAGCTTTGGTATTTGTTTGTGCTCATATCTGTCTTCTTCTCCAGGCATGCGTCTTTGTTCTTGGTGTGATTTGTCTTTAGTGTGAGCTGATCGGGGTAGACACAACAGAACACCAACCAACAACAAGAAGAGTAATGTCACCCCTTGAGCTATCTGTGTCTTCACAGAGATCAGCTCTGCCTCTTCCCAAACAGACGCTCTCCCAGACAATAGCTTCAATTAGAAGTTTAGTGGATGATGGTCCTGTGATCCAAAACACAGCCGCAGTGCCAGAGGGTATACAATCTCTGTTTCATCTGTGTGTGTGTGTGTGTTTGTCAGACTCTAACTCATGCACACCTGACCATATTTTTTCCACAAAGGCTCTTTTTGTCAGGCGGGAAGACAAAGGGTAGACAAAGACAGAGATTAAACAAGATTAGACAGGTAATTACATTCCACCTCTCACTCACGTCCTGTGATAAAGTGAACTTGTTTTTGCTTCTTGTTCCCACAAAAAATGTCCAGGCTTTTTTCAACGGCGTCTCCCTCAGCGTATACTTCAGCCATATTTGTGCTTGTAGATTTGTTGTTTCACGCAGAGAAGAGACTGTCAAGCTGCTTGGGTTTCCACTGCTCGTTGTTTGCATAGATCAAGGTTGACTGGGGTCGTGTGCGTGTATGTGTACGTGTGCGCCGCGGTCGGTGTAGTCTGTGGAGTTCACGTCCGTGTGGTTGTATATTGACACTGTGGTTGCGGAGGTTTTAAGAGATGTTTGTGTATCTGTGCGTCCGTGCGGAACCAGTGGTTTCTGCAGTGTTTCGTAAGCTGACCCCCGATGTTGAAGTGATTCTGATGGGGAAGTTCGCCAGATATTTTTTTAATATCGTTTGTTGAGGCGTTCTATGGATGTTTGTGTAGGGGCTGGAGGTGATGAGGTGTTTGTGTGGAGTTTTGTAGGAATAAGTGTTTATTGTATTAATGAGGTGTTTGTGTGTATATGTGTGTGTATTGTTATAAAGAGGAGGGGTCCTGTTTACAAAGTAGGTCTCAGCTGAGCCTCGTTCTCTGACCTCACATTCCAGAACCGCCGCTAATCGCCTCCGTCTGGCAAACTCTCGCTCTCACACACTCACTATTCTCCTCATTCTCTTCTCCTTTTCTTCAATCGCTGAGGGCTTATTAGACTGTTTCGTTGATTGTTAGTGTTGTTTGCTTGGGCAAGCATCACTCACTCTTGCTCATATTTGGGTGTTTCTTCGACTATGGACACTTTCAGCCTTGTAGACTTTTATAAAGTAAATTATTAAAGTAAACTTTCACTAAACTTTTCGCTTATTTCATTTACTAACAAAGTTCAACAGAGTATACACTCTACCAAAAGTTTATGGTTTGCAATTATTATTTATTTTTTTTAGTGTCTCTTGTTCACCAAGCCTGCATTCATTTGATCGAATATACAGTAAAACAGTAATATTGTGAAATATTATTAACATTTAAATGAACTATTTTCTAGTTTTTAAATGTAATCAAAAGTGATCAAAGCTGAATTTTCAGCAATACTCCAGTCTTCAATGACACATGATTCTTCAGAAATCATTCTAACATGATGATTTGATAAAATGATAAAATGAGAGAAAATGAGGAAGGATCTGAATCATATCTAGTGACCCAACTTGGGCTGAATTGGACCCTTTTGACAGCCAGAAAGCAAACATTTTAGCAATTTAGTAACAAACTAGTGGCCATACAGAAGATCCTTGTAACCACAAAGCATTGTGTTGCTTAGCATTTTCTTGTTTACTACTATCAATTACCAAAACAAATGATCCACACAGGAAAAACTAAATATGCCCTCTCTGCTTTTGCACACTTCTGCCCACGTCCTCTCTCTGCTTTGTGCTGTTGTTCCATCTCTAGTTCCCTCTTATTTCATTGTTATTCGTTCGTGGTGAGATTCGTTCACGGTGAGCTCATTCTGGGCTGTGGTTCTCAGAAGTGTAAATTAGAAGCAGACCTTTTCTCTCCGAGCGGGGGACGGATTGCTTCTCATCTAATGTACTGTTCCCTCGCTCTTGAGCAACTCCTAGCACTCGTGCGCGCTGTTTATCTCCAATCTTCTCTGGCCTGCTTTCTCACACTCTCCAATCATCTTCTCCGTGTTGTCTCCTCCAGCCAGGTGTTGGAGTTCTCTCACAGCTGTTTGACTGATTGCGTGAGGCCAGCTGGTGGTTTGGAGGTTTGTTGTGAAGCTCCGTGAGAGAGTGTAGCTGTGGTTGAACTGACCTCACAGTACTCATTTGGACTCATGTACGCCGCTTGTCTAGTGTGTGGCGTGTTTGCTCTGGGCTTGGGTGAAGCCGGGTTGCGGCATGTTTCTCGGTAAGGACTGAATCACGGCTTTGTTTGTCTCCGGGATGCCAGGGATCCTGGGCCATGGCTTTTTGGATGTGATCTGCTAATGGACTTGTGTTGATCTGCGAACTCCATTGGCACGATGGAGCGTTAATGGAACAGCGTGTAGAATGTACATCAATCAATAGCATCGACTGGCTCTGGGTTATAAACGCAGAGTGAACAGGCTGGTGGATACGGGATATTGCATTACCGTGTGGATCCATTAGCCATGTCCTTTAGATAAGCGAGCCTGCTAGGGTGGGTCACTGATCCTGACAGCGTCCCTCAGCGTTAATGGAAGTGTTTCGCTGCGTTTTATACAATTCCCCAGGAAGGCATAGATTTTTTTTTACACACACCAGCCCCTTTGGCCTTGTTCCATAAATGAATTCGATGATTGTGTCACTGATACAGTAAGCTTTAACGACAGAAGACACTTGATACGTATGTTAATAGGTCTCTTTAACTACTAAGATTAATCATTTGATACAATGCACTTACATGTGTGCATACTTGTATTTAAAAACACCTGCATGTAATTACAGCTGTAATTAAGTTATGCGATCACATCTATAATTACACTGTGTTGACCCTTCCCTTACACCTTAACCCAGCCTTAAATCTACCCATACCACCAAACCTGTCTCTAACGTAGGGCTGGGGTAAACGATTATTAACTAAACGATTAGTTGGGCGATTATTTTATCGATTAGTCGACTAATCTAACGACTAATTGGGCGATTAATATAAAGATTATTTTTCTGCTCCTCGATTAATAAAAAAACAATGTATCTCAAATAAATACGAACTAGCGTACTGAATCATGATACTGTAGCTGGCTAACGTTAGTCTAATGTTATGTATTTGAACACTGTCATTAGAACTCTATAACCGCCAAAACCGTGTTATTAAAATATTTTGTACAAACATTTTTTATCATAGAGAATGTTTAAGTAGCTACTAATATCAGCTTACCAGGGAAACGGAGGCGGAGTTAGTGGTGCTTCTGCTCCTGCTGGAGATGATTCAGGAGAGTCTGTTCTGTTCCCCGTTACCGATCAGAGCGCGCGCTGTCACGGAGCAAAGCCTTGTTTATACTCGACGCGTCCGCATGAGCGTGCGGCAAATATGACGCGTTGGGCGCGCAAGACCGGCAAAACCCCATATCGCGTGCACGGCTTCTTTTGTAACAGCGCGCGCGGCGCCGCGTCCGCGGATGAACGACTGCAAGCCGAATCTCCCCGAGCCGTATGTCTCACCGCACCCGCACCCAGTTTGCGCGTCTAAATTGCAAAGGTTTTTTTTTGTTAAGGATTTGTTTACTGTGTTTGATTCATTTAATGGAGAGCACATTCACTTCTAGTGGTCTTCGTCCTCCTCCATTCTGCAATGTTTCGGTCTCCCACGTGTGTTGGCGAGCTGTACTGCCGGAAACGGTGCAAAAAATAAATAAATGAAGAAGCGTCGACGCAAAAATATGGCGTCGACGTAATTTTGACGTCGAAGCGTCGACGTCATCGACGCGTCGCTACAGCACTACTCTAACGTTACCCGTATCCCACTTCCCACCTTTTTGGTATAAGTACATAGTAGTTAAAGGCACCTAATATAAAGTGGGACCCAACAAATAATTCTGAAAACTACGAATTGTGAGATTATATCATGGTCGATGATATTACGCTTTATTAAAAAATGCACAAATTTTGCAACAAATTGTCAGGTTGATTGATAAAACTGTCCTGATATCATAATGAAGAAAAAATGACTCATTAAAAGAATGAAATTCTTGAAAATAAATCCTTGTTATTACAGGGTTCACCATTTCATGATAATCCAATCACTTTTGTTCCAGGACTTACTTAAAATACATGTTTTTCTTAATTGACTATCTCACATTCTCTTCGTCCTTCATATAATATAAAAAGAGTATAATGTGCAAAAAGAAAACAGACTAAGACCAGATGTCTTATAATCCTATTTTACAAATTTAATAAACACAGCCTATAGGGGGACACATGAGGTTAACCCTACGCCCCTGATATAATAGCCTTCTACGTATGCTGAATTGCCTACTTTTCAAAAAGTAGCCTACTGTGTGGTGAATTCTATTTCCTTTAGAGACCTTTATTAATTTCCCTTCGGTTGCATTATGTATAGCACATTGCTATTGCTTTGTCTTGTTTAATAAACTAACTGCTCAAGAATATGTTTACATAACTATACAGTATATTAGCCTAAAATGCAATAACGCAATTGCAAATGCAATTACTTGTTACTGTAATTTTGAAGGTGCAGTCACATTTATCGTTGTTCTGCTAAATCTAGTTAGTTTCAACATAAATCTTCTCTGTGAGTTCTGGTTTATATACAACTAAACTATTGACAATAGACAATGAACAATTTTTTTGGTTGATGTGAACGCACCTTCACAAAATTGCAAGCTGTGGCTGGTCGCTTTTCATATCAAACAGCCCATTCTATTTTAGTGCGTTTGTGCACTTAGTACAGGGAATGCCACAGTTTTTTCCTAAATATATATTTGTTTCTCATGCATGCAAACTACATACACCTTCCTTAATTTCAAGCACTTTTAAACACTGTTTAACAAAATCAGCTGTTTGTCCAAGTATCCCGGACCTTAAATTGCTTAAAGCTAAATTAAACTCTAAGGATCTTTTTTGCAAACCCCGAATTTAGGTCATGTGGTGCAAACAAAATAATGATGTTAGAGCAGACTCTGTGACTGTGTCAAGGTTATTCCGTCTCTTCAAATGTCAGATAATTTGACATTTTAATGACAAGGCATGGTTAGTTCAGCTTGTAAAATGGCATGTGGTGCAACACCCCAAAACATAATGATATTAATGAATTAATAGTTCATGACATTTTGAAAAAAAAAAAATACTGTTCACCTTGAAAAGTATATTTGTAATATATCTATACAAATTCATTATTTATAAATTAATACAAATAATTATTAAAATGTATGTATTCAAGGTATGACGGAAATCTGATGGTTACACCACATGACATGATTAGTAAGTGTTTTATAAAGTACATTTATTTAAGTGCCCCATTATCCTTTTTCAGATATTACGTATGTTGTTTGTAATATAGCTGTTTGTGAATGCAAAGGGTCTGCAAAGTTTCAAAGATCAAAGTGCTCAAAAAATAAAGCTATTGTCTCTCAAAAGAAAGAATCGATTCTGAACTGTCTGAAACAAGTCATTGTTTTCTGCACTGCAAAAGCATTCACTCCCAAATGATGAGGACTCGGGCTCGAATTGATATGGTAAAACCAACGACAAGTACTGAGGAAGCCTCCAGAGTTGAAATTCAGATATGGTAATAGCCATTTCGTTTCGACTGTAAGCAGTAGACCAATCACAACAAACTGGGTCATCTGACCAATCATAGCAGAGAATACCAAGAGTGAACCATCTGACCAATAAGAGCAGAGTAGGCTCTCGGAAAGGAGGGTACCGTTTCAGATACTGTGAGGTGATGCTGCAATGTGTTTTATGAGAAAATGAAAGGGTTTTTTTATTAACTTGGATGCAAAAACCTATTGTAGGTGACCTCCAAAACTAAATTAGGAACCTTTAAAATAGCATAGAAGGGGCACTTAAAGATTTTTCCTTAACTACAGCTTCACTTCCATCTTTCTGATTCTTCTTAAATAAAACTAAAGAACTGGAAAGCATTAACTTAAACCAAAAGTGTGTCAATGTGTTGTAAAGGGTCTTTCAAGGACAGGCGTTGTTGAACTGATTCTCAATCCTTGACCTTTGTGCATGAGGTGCGTACGTGTTACCCAGTCTAGCATGAGTGATCTAGCTAATCATTAGCTCAGCTGACAGCAGCTAACCACTGGCCAATATGCTGTCTTGGTGATAAGGAGCTTCCTTTCGGTGTGTGAGCTAATAGACCACCGTAAGCGCGGCCTGTGAGGTCGCCGTGTGTTAAGTGTGCTCAACGGAAGTGTTGGAGGCTGAGTTCAAGGTGCCATTTCTCTACCGATTTCCCAAACCGCCCCAAGTGTGAGCGCACTCAGATAAGAGGATTAGCACAACTGGAAGATTATTGCTAACCGTCTCCTCGTTCCTCGGCACAGGCAAGCCAGGAAAGCGAGAAGAGGTCAAGAGTTACAGTTGGCTTCCCTCAGCCCTCAAAGAGTCTTGAGAGATTTTTTCCAAGCGCACACAGGTTGCCAACTTTCCTAAGTGACGGCATAGGGGCCCAGACCTGTGGAGTGTCTCGCAAAATCAAATTTGGATTCAAGAAAAATTTATTTCCATATTGTCAGCCCAGTCCATGGCAGATTCTGGCGTAAGCGATATAATGTTTACTAGCATGGATCAGTTGCCCCCAGACGCGCAGTCCATTACTCTATCGCGCATTCACAGCAGTTTCACAGGATTGCACCAGCTTGAAGCTCAGCTTGACCCTCTCATCGCCTCCTCGCCTGCTAGAAGTTTATGTGGTGGGGGATGGATGTTCAGTTCAGTGCCGTACAAGTATAATATGTCAAGTTAAACAAGTAAAATCACAAAATAAATGCAAATAAACCCAATTCTGGATTATTTAAATGATGTACCTCAAGAGTGGCCTGTAACCAATAACACTTTTAAAGGTACAATATGTAGGATTTTCCACCACCAGGGGTCGCTAACCTCTTACAATAACAAAGGCGTATATTGATGACGTATATATTCCGCATTAAGCGTAATTATGGATCTTGTCGTCAAGCTGATGGATCTTTTCTGGATGAGTGAATACATTGATGTTTTTAACATGACTGTGGTTGAAGCACGGCGTGATTGCTAGACGTATACCAGCGCCACACGCAACGCGAGTCCCGCGGAATAAAGGAATAAGGACATTTCATTCTACGCTCAGTTTATTAGACTAATGAAACTTGAGGTAACGCAGCGCTGTTTCGCTTGCTCTAACAGTTAACTATCACACTAAATGGCATTTGAGTGTTGAATGTTGTTAGCTGGGTTATTTGTTGGCTGTATGAGACTAAGTAAGCTAGATCAACATTAGAATAACATACAGATCATATTCTAACATTTCATCATGTTGAACTAAATAACATTGATGAGTTTTATGTACATTTGCTCACCTGTCTAATAAAGTACATGCAACACTCGCGTCTCTGTCAAGTCGAATCTAGTCGCGGACGTGGAGCTCTCGGCATCTCGAAAGATGTTGATCTTCGTTTTAGTTCTCTTTTTGTCTCAAAGTCTGTTTGTCATGGTCCATAATGTTTTAAACAAAACAACAACAGCGTGAGCGTCCTGCTAGGCATAACGGGCATAACCGGCATAACCCAGTTGTCAACGTCGCCATGGTTACTATGGCAGTACGAGGTCAAACCTGGCGGAAACCGAGGTAACGCGGATATGATATCATTGACTGGCGACTCCTCACTCCTGCTCACACGCCCCGTGTCCCTGGTTAAAATTTAATTTTCTCACGATTTACAAATAGTTGGAAACATTTGGGATATTGTAAGTAATCAACTAAACAAAATATATAACATTGGCCTAGTGGTTTTTGGATATTTTACTGCAAAAATCCTGCATATTGTACCTTTAATGAATAAATCTGCGAGGGACAATGCTCTGAAGGAGTCTGGTCTTGTAAAACATTTTGCCTTATAGATTATGAAAGGACTGTAGACCTCTATTTAAAAGCCAGTTGGACAGGGGCTTGATCGCCAGCCCTTCATATCTGTATCCTGCATGGTGACCAGGGCTAATGATAGGGATCTCAGTTACACACAAACATATGCGGCCGGCCCAAAGTGGACCCTGCAGGGTGACAGTGTACAGGCCTGTCCAAAGCATGGATGAAATGTCAAGCATGCGCTAGGGTGAGAGCGAACGAAAGCGAGATCAGGGTCAGATCGGGGTGTGCTGACGTGGAACTCAGTGCTATCTCTTCAGCAGTTTGTCTTCTTCACCTCTATATATTCAGCAGTGCAGGATGTTGTGTCTTAGCTTATCTTTGTTTGGCTTCTACTTATTGTGAGAAAAGCAGCTGTCAGCAATACTCAGTCCAAATTTAGTCCTAAATTCTGATTGTGCTTATCAGTGTCTTTAAGGGGAGTGTTCATAAGCATTCATCCTGATATACAGGTCTGTATGTGTGCTTGTTAGGGCTATGATGGAGTGTTTGAGCGATATTAACATTAATATCCATAAAAAGAACAGTTTGAATCAAGCGGGAACAAAGACATTTTTAAAAGGCTTGCATCATTCAACAAATTTTTTTAAGGCATTAATAGCACGGTGTTAAGTGTTCGTGAACATTAGTTTAAAAACATTTACTGACAATTTAATACATTTTTGAGCATATTTTCCAAAATCAGTCCTAAAAAAAACCATTACCACAACAGCCTGAAAACATTAATACCATTACAAAAGCTAATACATTTTCATGGTAACACTTTATTTTACAGTGTCCTTGTTACACTTGTTACATATAGTTACTATATTAATAACTACAGTATAAATGATGCATAATTACATGCAACTTACCCTAAACCAAACCATAACCCTAAACCTATAGTAAGTTAAATAATATTACTCAGTACTGAAATGTATAACTACACTGTAACAAGGACATCTTAAAATAAAGTGTAACCATTTTCACATTAACAGTCATGCACAGTTACTTGAAGCTATGAACATATTTTATTTTGATGCCTTCTGCAATTTACAACATAAATACTTCAATATATTATTTGAAACCTGACATGTATTCAGAATGATGTGGCAAACCTGAAAGAACATAACATAGATTATTTAAACGAATTTTAAAACAAACAATTTTCCCATTTATTAAATTAACATGCAAGTTACGGAAATAAGATTGGTGGTTTTGGTTGTAATAATCTTTTAAAAATCATCTGCCATTCATGTTGGTTTCAAAATGTGAAATTAATTCATGGATTTGAAAAACTTTTATATTATTTAAGAAACGTTTGAAATGAAGGGCTCATTATGTCATATGTTTAAGCTAACTATTATGTGGTCCAAAATTGTGGAAATTAATAACATATTTTGCTTACACCTCAAATGAATGTGAATGTACACATCTAAAATCTACTGTGTACATATAGCTAAAAAGTATTGCTTTCAAATGTAACTTATTCATAAATGTCATTCGTTTTTGGGGAGTCACACCAGATCACATTTCACAACCTGAACTGCAATGGTCATGAAGGTCTCTCTATATATAATTTAAAATTATGCTTGTTGGTTAAACCACTGACTGGTGTGGCAGACAAAAGTTTAAAAATATATATTTGAATAAGCAGTTGAAGCAGTTTTGATACTAATGTTAAAAGAGCATTTTGAAATTAAGCAGGAATATAGCAAATTTGATATATGAAAGACTCTGAAATTCTCATTAGTCAACAGCAAAATGACCTGGTGGTCATATGAAGGAGTGTCAATTTTGCAAAAACCTTGAATTGGTTAAAATCAATGGTTTTTTGATCCGTTGGCGCTCTTAGTTAACACAACATTCTCGAAGAACAATCGTGATCAGTGAACTTGCTGGTACATGGTACATTTCAGCCATCGGTGACCTACTTTGCACTTTCTTTCCATCTCTGGATCTGTTTTGGTCCCTCTGGAGTGTGCGAGCATGTGCCCTGGAAGCCGAGCGGTCACGTATGCCGAAAGATTCCCTGGCAAGGTCTGTGATACTGGCTGGGTCCGTTCCAGTTGGGGGAGAGAGTGGAGGGTTAATGATTAGTCTCATGCTCTGTGTGGATCAAGGGCATGGGACCGTGCGGGCCTTCGGGAAACGAGAGAGAGAAAGAGAAAGAGCATAAACCAAGAACACAACAGCTGAATCACTCATCACTTCTAAATTCATACTCCTGGTACAGACCTATATATACACATCAGTACTGTGTACTCCTTATTGATTTCCAGGATAACTTTTATTAGGGATTTTCACACCTGGCTTGTTTGGAGTGGAAACTGGCATGTTTTCTCCTTTAGTTTGGTTCGTTTAGGCATGTATGAACACAGATCTGCACAAAATAGTTTGAGATTGGCTGAACGAGGTTACAAACTTTGAAGTGGTTCTCTTGTGGCGAGAAAGCAATCTGACCCAATGGACCTACAAACCAAGCTGTATCATAATACCTAATGGGGAATGCATTACGTATAAAGCAACAGTCTGATTCTGTGAGTGAGCACATTACTTATCGCAGTTGACAACCAAAGAACACCTCTTCATCTTAAATTGCCCTTCTCCGAAACAGGTGCATTGCAGATGAAGACTTGATTGATAACTTATAAAAGGTATCAGTTTGAGTGAGAATCAAGGCTTATAAGCATTTGTATATGCTAACTTGATGTAACTCAAGCTAACAGAGCAAACTTGTCAATCCATCTTTATGGATGAAGAACCTAAACAGGTGCACTCACAGTTTTACTCACATTCTGGTACACTCTTGAAATGTTTCCATGTGGAAATGAACCGAACCAGGTAGAAAATGATCATTGTAAAAGTTTAAGTCCCTATTTTGGAACAAAGAAAACAATCTACAGGTCCCTAAGAAAAAACTAATAATAGCTGTTTATTGCTTATTGGCCATGGCATGAAAATAATTTGTCAGCTTATCTGAATGGGACGTAATTTTAAAATAAATATTAAAATATGCAATGTGTTGGAGCCCATGCACTTCCTGCCAAGCCACAACTGATTGTGACTTTGAAATGACCTATTTGCCTACTGATTCATACCTTGAGAGGTCACACATCAATTTGAAACAACATCCTGGTTCACTTATCTGGAAAACTTTACCACCTACTGTTTAATCTCTAAATTAGTCATTGTTTAACAAGGGGATAGAGCAAGTCCACACATTCCCATAAGGAATTTCTAAAGGATTATGTAAGGAATTCTACAAGCTACAGTAGTGTGCAGAACTTATTCAGTTATTTCGTTATTTCTTACAGTTGTCTGTCAAACACACCTGCCTGCAACCATCCAGGTGTGCAATGAATTTGTTTGTTTTCCTGAAAGAGAAAATCCCCTACACACTCCCAAGTGAACCATATTCCCGCATTCCCAGCAAGGCTTACAAGAAACTTTCCATCTTCCCCCTCATAGTCTCTGACCTCAATCCCGTATTCTTCGGGGTCTTTTCTTCTCCACATGCCTCATCTATCCGTCCTGTCATTCTCTTTCAGCTCCCACCCCCCTCCCGCACTTTTTCTGCCAGAGCTATGCCTGGAATGTCAGCTCCTTGGGCTGGATCTCCATTCCCATCAGGAAGACAGTGACAAGTCTCAATGTCTCAGCCTCACTCGTGATTCTAATTGCATATAATAGAGCATTGAAGATGTATCTGTGTCTGATCTCGTGGTTCCAGAGAAACACTCACTCACAAGAACGTTCCTCCAGGTAGTTTCGACAGAAACATTAACCCGTCTGTCTCTCTCCTGACAGCCTCCATTCCGTTCTTCGCCTGTGAGCTCAAAGCGGTGACTCCGTACATGAGGGGCTTCTTCTGCGGGGACCCCAGCATCACCTACCCTTACATTAAAGATGAGGCCATTCCTGATAGCATGCTTATAGCCGGGGGCATCATAATCACGGGACTTACGGTGAGAACACACACATGTGAAATATCACTTGTTAAAAAGGCCTTAAAGGAATAGTTCTCCCAACGGTGTAAATTCTGTCTTTTTTTACTCACCCTGAATCAACACTGAACTGAATTGAGCCGAATAATGACAATTATCTAGAGCTGCTTTACAACCGAATTTGTGTCACATTTGATAAACGTTGCATCATTGATTCTATTTTACCTGTTTATTACCGTGAAGCTGCTTTGAAACAACCTGTATTGTATAAAGCTCTAAATAAATAAAGTTGGATTGACTTGACCCTCATGTCAGATGTATTTTCTTCACAGAAACACAAAAGATTTTCAATAGTTGTACCAGTCTTTCTTTTCCATGGAATTGCAAAGAATGACAACAGAGGCTTTTAAGCATCAAAATGGATGCGAAATCAACATGAAAGTATGCTAAAACTCGTCAATACGACTCGTGCCTTCAGAAGACTTCAGAAAACTTTGTGTGAAAAATAACCTCACATCGCCTGCTTCTGGGCCAGAAAGCTACGCTTCAACAAGACTACAGCCAATGGCCAACTAGCACATTACGTTTTGTGTATGTGTAAGGAAATAACTCTCCATACCAGAAGATGACAGGTGTTTGTCCGTCATTCAAAAAGGTATACCAGAAGAGCTAAAACTGCGAATATCATCATAAATGAGATTAAGATTAAAAGTGAGAAGAGCCTTCTGTGTGTTCCTTATTTACTTTGTCGTTTGTTTGCTTTTGTAACTTTTTAACAGCTCACGGCCTTAAGTCGGTGAGCTGAACTCAACAACCTGACCCGTCTATTTTGTGAACGAATCATTTATACTTGACCAGCTGATTCATTTACTTTTTGTTTTTCTTCATCGGAATGGTAAGAAACTTGGTAAAGGTTTTGGCACTTTCTATGTAAACACAACAGGTTAAATGGTCCTGAAAAAAAATAGTCACTCTTGTGTTCCTCGTGGTCAAAAATGACCACATTGGAAATGAATGGGAGACGAATTTCATCTAGTGGAAACTTGTAGCACTGCGGCCAAACAAAATCTTACCAATATCTTATCTAATCTTTGAGATATCAGGCTCACATTTTTAACACAACTTGTTTAGATCTATGGATTTGGTTTTTGAAAATATTTCATATAAAAAATATTTTTTTCATGACAATAAAACGTAAAATTCTATAATTTTTTAATGTTTACTTTTTAAAACTTTTTTCACTTCAGCAATGATCTGCCAAGTGTCAAACTCAAGTCTGTGCTCTAAAACATTCAAGATTTACGACAGTTTAAGTTGGAAATTTAATGTTCAGGTCTATGCTCGAAAAGTGAATGAATGGATTATAAGTACAGCGTAAATATAACTTAGTACCATAAAATCCCCTAAAAATGCAAAATATTTTATAAAAAACATCAAACTAAAATATAATACATTAATTTTATTGAAATAAAATATATATTTTCTGTAATTTTTGACCGACACACGAGAGCACCAGAGGGTTAAAAGATCTGACTCAAAAGAGAGATGTACTCTTTATACTTCTCTCATGAGCTTTTATGAACATGCTTAGGGGTTGCTTGGGTGGATGTCAAGATTGTTCAGTGAATAACAACTTACAGACTTGGAAATATAATATGTGATAACTACATCTATGGTGGTTTTGTGTCCTTTAAAGCGTGAAATCTTTGTTGTAATTGCATGTACATAAAATCGTCCTTGTGTTTCTTGAAGAAAGTAAGTCAATGGATTTAAAACCACATGAGGGTGAGTAACTGAGGACAGAATTTTATTTCAGGTTGAACTATCCCTTTAAGAGGCTGCATGTCCACAGTAGTATAAGCCCACGGTTCTCCTGTTACTCAAGGCTATTGATTTACTCTTTTCATCTACTTTGCTATTGAACACGAGGTTCTCTTTGTGAATATGTGTGAGGTACTGTGAATTATTCAGGGCTGACGGTGAACTTATCTTATGCTTCATGGGCCTTATGGTATTTAACTCAGTGTGGCATGGCTGTAACCTCAACGCTGTCCCCTGTCTGTCTCAGATTGCCGTCGGAGAGTGTTACCGGGTACGATTCAGAGGTGTGCACTCACGAGCATTTGTGCGCAACCTCTACGTGTCCTGTCTGTACAAGGAGCTGGGCAGCTTCCTGTTTGGCTGCTGTGTAGGGCAATCCTTGACCAACATGGCGAAGCTGAGTGTGGGCCGACTCCGTCCCCACTTTCTGTCGGCTTGCAATGTGACCTATGCTTCACTCAACTGCCTACCTGGAAAATACATTTCAGGAGACGTCTGCAAGAACGAGCCCAAGATAGTGGAGGAGGCCAGGTATGTGGACTACAAGTGTTTTTTTTTTTTTGTTAGGCACAGAGATGATATGAGCTCTGTTCCAAAACCTAGGCTGATAAAATATTGCATACTCTCTGACTATGTAGGCCTACTTCTTTTGAATGAGTACTTACTTTAAGTACATACTTAAAAAAAGTGTTACAGTATGTTTGTATGCAGTCTGAATGAAATCCAGATGTTCTGCATCTGTCATGTAGACATTGTCAACAATTGTTTGGCATACTTTTAGTATTGCAAAGTGCACTTTTTAAAAGTGTACTAAATGTTAGGAACCGTACAGTAGTCATGAATGTCTATACACTTACTGTAAGTGGCCTTTTATTTCATAAATATTATATTACCTGGAAGTACGGTTTAAAAGTAATTACTTTATAAGTACACTATAAGTGCACATCCAATACAATTAAGTGCACTTCTTTTTGAGCATGTCAGTGCATTCTGAGGTTGTTTCCTGTGGGATCTTCCTCACACACATAGCTATTGATTTTCAATATTTTCACATTTTAAATTAGAACGATTTGATCGACAAGTCTCTTACTTTGTCCACCATCTCGGTTAGAGCTTGTTGCAATGTATTGTGGGATTGTGTGCTCTGTGAAGGATAAATGAATTTGGCCAAAAGAAGATATCTTAGATGTTTGGAAGAGCACAAGCTATATGCTGCCTAGGTAGGAGGTGCACTAGATTTTGAAACAGAGCTATAGGTCGGGCCGGTTGCATAAACATAGCCATTATGTTAAGACAGTGTCTTAAAGGTGCTCTAAGCGATGTCACACGTTTTTTAGGCCAAACGTTTTTTGTCACATACAGCGAACATCTCTTCACTATCCGCTAGCTGCCTGTCCCCTGAGCACACTGTAAAAAGACGTGGTCTCTGGCTCCGGACACTCCAGGCTCCACAAACGGCAACAAAAACAAACTGGGCTAACCCGCACCACGAAACATAACAAACTGTTCCAGCCAATAAACGACAAGAAGGATTTGAGGGTGGGGTTTGGGGGGTTAGTGCGCGGATGAGGAGGAGGGAGGGTCTAGCTAGCCTCCGTTTTGTTTGACAATCTTCGAACGTCAACAAGAAGTGACGTCACCCGACATCGCTTAGAGCAGCTTTAAGTTCTATTATGACCCACTAGCAGTTAGTCAGGGCTGTCAGTCTTACTTTTCAGTATCAAATTAGGCTAATCTATGTTTTTATGTAACGGGTTTAAAAAAGATGACCGCAGTAGATTGTGGCATTAAAAAAATGTGTCTAACTTGTAAGACTAGTCTTAGAGGTTTATGCAACCAGCCGCTGGTTTCACAGACAGGGCTTAGATTAAGCCAGGATTACACCTTAGTTCAATTAGGAGATTTAAGTAGCTTTTATATATAAACATTACTGTTGTGCATCTTGAGACAAAACAATGGCATTGACATATTTTAAGATATGTCAGAGCTAGTCACTTTCATTTAAAACAGCTCAAACATGCATTTTAGTCAGGGACTAGACTTAAGCCTTGTCAGTGAAACCCGGGGGAATCTGTATGCTTAGATAAGGTTGAATTGCAGTATTTCAAGTGAAAATGTTAGATACGTTTTAATCACATGGTATGTTTTATGGAACTATGGAGGTATTTACTTAGAAAAACATGTATGCTTGTGATTACCTAATATAACATCATGCAAACAATGTTACGGCCTATAAAACAGTGCTGTGGTTTAATGATTTGCAGGATTGTGACATTTAGTTGGTAATCTAAATCCTCTGCTCTTCTTAAACAGAAAGTCCTTCTTCTCGGGCCATGCATCTTTCGCCATGTACACCATGCTTTACCTGGCAGTGAGTATCGCCGTGTGTGGCTGTATTTTACACATGCACACTCAAACACACTTCAGGGTAGCAGAAAACTCCTGTGCTTGCTGTGGGATGCCGCGAGGAGCTTTACTTTTGTCAGCTTTCACTTCCCATCCCTGCCATGTGGGAAAAAAGCCAAAAAATTCCTACTGACAAGAAACTCTCTCAAATCTTCAACTCACACAAATACACTCATACTGAAAGAAGAAGGCTCTGAGAATGCAAAAAAAAACCTCCCAAAAGGCATTTTGCTTCAAGCGGAAAAGAAAGGCTTGAGTGAAAGGGGGAATGTTCTCCAGAGGCCTGATGAATAGACGAGTGGAGAGAGGGAGAGCGAGTGAAAGCTAGCCGAAGACAGAGGAGGCCTTGTTTAGTTGTGGGTTGGGTCCGGGAGGGGGGGAGCTTTGGCCTGCTGAGAGATAGACAGGCTTCTTTCAGCTAAACCCCTCTCTCTCACTCGCTGTTATGGACTGGGGAAGGGGCACAATAAGGGGAAAAATGACAAAACACTTACAAGCAATCATAAAGCTTGACATTCAATAGCATTCACATTTCTCTTTCACTCAACTGCCCCACAAACCTTATCAGAATTTATTCTGCCTTGTGTGCCAATCACGTTTAGAGCGGAGGGAAGAAAATTTGTCCCGCTGTGTAAAAACAAGCTATTTTCTACCATTCATCTGATTCAATTCACGGGCCTCTGGCTGCTCTAAAAGTGGGAGAGCTCTTCAATTCTCATTAGAGAGAGAACACGAACAGAAGAGCACAGAGCGAGGGAAAAGCTATAGAGAATCCGTGCCAGGCTCTTTGTCCTCTCTGCCTGTTTTTTCTCTCGGTCCCATCCAATGGCCGCTCTGTTCAGGTTTAGCCCTGCCTTGAATGCCTGACCTGCGGCCACATTCTCTGGCTCTGAGCGCCAGCTGCTCCAGGCTCTACTGCAGGAAGCCAAACACCTGTGATGGGACGCGCACAAGGACCCTTGAAGTCTGGAATGTTTCGTGGCCCCTTGTGTGACATCAATATCCATAAAGTTAATCTACAGCCAATACTTCTGGTGTGCCCACTGACCCCAATATTTCTCCCTGGCTTTCGCTATAGCTTGGTTGTCAGGGTGGTACGTTGAGCACATCAGAAGCTAGTGTTTACTTCTAACTGAAATGTAGCCTAGTAAGTGAACAATTTGGGACACTGTCTAATGTAGCACAGATGTGAAGAATAACCCTGCATCCGAATACTCCGACTTCCATAGTAGTTGAAAAACAGTACGTGACCTAAGTAGTATGTCCAAATTTGTAGTATTCATAAAACAATAGGCGAAAAGTACCCGGATGACCTAGCCTGGGAAAATCCAGACAACTACCGGGAAATTTAGATTTGCTCTGCAAGAAAGTCTGGCAAAGAGCTCATTCAAGCCCATTTCTTATCCGTCGAAATCGAGGCACCAATCAGAAACGTTGGGGCGGGCTTTACACGATGACGACAGCGCAGCGACGGTGAAGAAGATTTTGTACATTACAAAGATGGATGCTGCCGTGGAACATCATTCGTTCGATCAGCTATCGCGTCTGTTTTAAGCGATTTGAACGTTTCCTTTTTGTTAAAACCCGAGCAAAGAACAACACTCGGAGATGTTTCTCCGTCGCTCTGCAAACATACGTCATCTCCTTTATCGCTCTGATTGGTTTTAGGTCTATCCAATGGCGCTTTTCCACTGCATGGTACGGTACGGTTCGGTTCGGTACGGCACGCTTTGGCGCTTTTCCACTGCATGGTACGGTACGGTTCGGTTCGGTACGGCTCACTTGTGGTGCTTTTCCACTGCATGGTACGGTACGGTACGGTACGGTGCGCTTCGGCGCGCTTTAAATGGTACCTGATCTGTTGAGGTTCCAAGCGTACCGTACCGGTACTAAAATGTGACGTGAAACACTGCAGATCACTGATTGGTCAGACAGACAGAATCGTCACTACCAGCGTCATTGGATTTGCGACACGAGACCGCAATACAGAGTCATATAACCAGTAGACAACAGCCAACACGGTAGCACCTGTGTTTTACTTACTTGAAAAAAAAGAAGAGATCAACACTTTAAAAAGGAAATGGCTGAATCGTGGTCGAGGTGCAGACAATCCTCTCGTTGGTTGCCTAGGAGCGGGTCCAGCGAGAGCTGGATGGGGCAAAACAGAATGAAAAAGTGTTCCAAGAAGTAGCAGCTAGCTCAGCTCTTAGCCGCACACGGCTATCACCGGACCTACAACAGTGTAACGATCAGTCCCACCCACTTTGAATGGGTACTAACTGCAGTGGAAAAGCAACCGAGCTAGCGAACCGAACCGTGCCGTACCGAGCCGAGTCGTACCACGCAGTGGAAAAGCGAAGCCGAACCGAACCGTTCCGCGCCGAATCGAACCGTACCGAACCGAACCGAGCGTACCATGCAGTGGAAAAGCGCCACAATTTGCGCCCAGAGGCATTTGAGCGACGTCCGTTGGTGACGCCCCTTTGGAAATGATTTGTCTATGAAGCTTTGCCAGACCATAACTCAGTTACTACTGAGAATGGTCTGGTTTTAACCAGGCTACGAATGACCTACTACTTTTGGCGAGATTCTGAAGTGCGTATCCGATGAACACTTTTCTATCCTACGAGGCCACGGGAGAAGATTTGTGAAATAAAGTGAAGCAATGGAACCTTTTTAATATTGTCATCCACTACTAGGGTGGAGATAGTAGAAGGCCTATACATTAGTTTTTCTTTTGAAAGCTAATTTAAAGTCGTGATGAATCAGAAGCAGAGACAGATAGTTTCTTCTGTATTGTGACGTACATCCGAGTGAAGTGGATAATCGAAAAATAAAAAAATGTAGGGAGTCTTTTGGTTCAGTCCATCAGTTGTTGAGGACAGCGCACATCAAGAGACAGAAGTCTGTCACTTCAACAAAAGATGACATTTTGATTAAAAATGTCAAACAAAAAGTTTATAAATGTTTTACAATAGAAGATCAATAACATGCATTTACAAAATAGATGGGGTAAATTCTGATTTCATGCTGACGTTAAAGGGATAGTTCACCCAAAAATGAAAATTAAGTCATTAATTACTCACCCTCATGCTGTACCAACCCCGTAAGACCTTCGTTCATCTTCGGAACACAAATTAAGATATTTTTGATTAAATCTGAGAGGTGGATCACATAGGCTTCCTAAGGGATTGAAACTTGACGGCCCATAAAGTCATTGAAGAAAATGTTTAAATATTTAATGTGCCTTAAGTTTATCGAGCTACGAGAATACTTTTTGAGCGCAAAAAAACAAACTAAAATAGCAACTTTATTCAAGTATTCTCTTTGGGCCTGGAGATTTCACGTAGTGTTATTGCGCAACGCTTCTGGTTGAACGTCACACGCATCACACACATGACCAGCGTCGGCCAAAAGTGAGCCTACGTGTGACGTATAACACAGAAGCGCTGCGCTATTACACTACGTCAACAGCTTAGGAGAATGACACGGAAGAGAAGAGATGGTTGAATAAAGTCGTTATTTTAGTTTTTTTTTGCACGCAAAAAATATTCTCGTCGCTTGATAAACTTAAGATTGAGCCACTGTAGCCACTTGGACTATTTTAACGATTTCTTTAATGACTTTTCGGGGCTGTCAGGTTTCAATCCTCAGAAGCCTATGGAGGAGTGATCCAGCTCTCAGATTTAATAAAAAATATCTTCATTTGTGTTCCGAAGATGAACGAAGGTCTTACGGGGTTGGTACAGCATGAGGGTGAGTAATTAATGACTTAATTTTCATTTTTGGGTGAACTATCCTTTTAAGCTCTCTAAGGTCTAAACCCAGACAGCATATGGATCTGGGCCGACCCTATGATGCTGTCTGGGAAGCTATTTATAATAACTACAGACTAAAACCTCAGCTTAAATATAACAATTTGCATTTTCAAATTAAATAAGTGCGTTTATTTTGGCTTTTTAGTGTAGTTTATCAGATTTAGCTAACTTCCGTGAGAATTTTCAGGACATGTGTCATCAAAAGTTTAGCAAGTTCAAACACACAGACACACAAACACACTCTGTAAGCTTTATTTATCAGTCTGTACACTCTTTTATCAGCCCTTATGTTAATCATTGTTGAAACTTCCTGTCTTTGCGCAGTTCTACCTGCAGGCGCGGCTGTCATGGCGAGGGGCGCGACTCCTGCGACCGCTGCTGCAGTTCATGTTGGTGATGTTAGCAGTGTACACAGGACTCAGTCGCATTTCAGACTACCGCCATCACCCCACTGACGTCCTGACCGGCTTCCTCCAGGGAGGACTGACCGCTTACTGGGTGGTAAGAACCAAGTCGCAACGCATTCTAGACAAGCGTTGGTATGAATCTGGAAGTGTAAGGTACTTTTTGTTTGACGTTTTCTTTGTGTGGTTTCAGGCCTTTTATATCTCATCCATGTTTAAGACGTCTCGTCCAGACATGTCTCCCACAAGCTTGTCTCTGGAAAGTCCCCTGTCCAGCCAGCAAACCGTTTGCTAACAGACCTGCACATAGAGACAGCTGAGAGAGATTGAAAGTGAAAGCGGTAGTGATCGAGCGAATAACGGGATTGGGACAAAGAACTTTGGAACGTGTTCAAATCCTCACAGAGAAACATTTCCCGCCCATCCAGAACAGTTATGCATACATGTCTAACCCTTCAACAAAACCCGTCCGCATGGTATCAACCCTCCATAGATAAATGATATTTTTATATAAAAAAAGTTTATCCTTTATATTTTTGAAATATGTTCTAGTTGAAGCTGCTAATAATTGTTGTATTGTAATTTGTCACCTGTAGTCCAGGGTCAGTGATTCACACAGTGATTAAAGATAATAACCCACGTGTAACTCTCAACATGTAAAGCTTTTCGGGAACATGTTGAATGTTGGACAAAAATGGACCAATCACAGCAACCCGTGGGCCTCAGACCACACCCCTTATGTTTGCTATTGGACCTGGCTAGACCACTGTTCTGGTGCGCTGTTGCACAATCATAGCAGTGCCGATTCTCAGACAACAACGTAGTGTCGGCCCACATCTGGGCCGTGTGGAATCAATGTACGTGAACCAGATGTGGGCCGACACTACATCGCTGCCTGGGTTGTAGGCACCCCCTGTTTATAAAAGCACAGATTTAATGCTAATGCTATTAAGCTTATGTTGTATTAAGGTGGGCTAAACTCCATGTTTGTACTAACCACTTTCACTGCATGAGTGAGACTGAAAGGAGGTTTGAGCTGACAACCTCCTCACCCCCCCTCCGCATAATGAGGGCTTGAATCTTGCCCAAATGCTCAGCGGACCGGGGGTCTATACCTGTGTACCCTTTACTACTCATAGCACTTGAATTACACTATGGAATCGTCTAATTACTACAGATAATATTTTATATTTTGTCTTCTTAAATCAGTGTTCTTTCTTTCCTGCGGTCAGTGCCATTTGTTTGCGTCTTTGTGTGTCCCCCAAATTATAATTATTCAGAATGAATGTATATAAATCATTTTATAAACGATCCAGATTTTCTGAAGTATTAGCATCACTTTTGTAAGTTTTTGTTTTACGTGTTTATATATGTTTTTATCGTTCGTGTTGATCAGGTACGCAGAGTTATTGTTGCTAATTGTTAAAGAGACTAGTGACTGAGCCACAGATTGTCAGAAAGCTATATTCTACTTATTTAGTTTCATTTCATTTTTTGGTTTCCTCTGTGAAAAGCCTGTTAGGCTGAAATAACCACTGTATTAATAAACCAAACCAATAAAATGAACGTTCAATCTTTTTTTTTATTTTTTTTTATCTCATTTTGCCTTCCTATATAGTGGCAGAACCAACTGCACATCCTCCCACACACACTTATACACAACCACTGTGAGTAAAGCTGTAAAATAGCTGATAAACACACCTGAGACTGCACATCATCACTATTTCTATGTTGCATGGCAAGCATAAAGATCCAGTTAATGTTAATTCTTTGAATTTTATGCTGAGTCCCAATTCGCCTACTTATACAATGTCCTAAAAGTATATACAGTTTTTGTGAAGTAAAAGTACATACTTTTGAGTGTGTTAGCAGCATAGTAGGCACGCTTTGGGACAAACTACTTTGTCATAGACCTTATTCACAGCAGTGAAGTCTTTAATTTTTAACGAGAATGAAATCGAGGCTGTGGGTTGTACTGTTATTTAATGGGTTTTTGGATTGTTCTTCTGATGAAACACTACAAAAAATATATTACAAGAAATTACTGTAGACAGCAGATGCCATTGAAAAATACATGTCATGTTGCCGTTCTGAATAAGGTCTGTAGTAGTGTCTTTAAAGGGTTAGTAAAATAAAAAAAAATGAAAATTATCCCATAATTTACCCATCCTCAAGTCATCCTAGGTGTACATGACTTTCTTCTTTCAGCCAAACACAATCCGAGTTGTTAAAAAATATCCTTGCTCTTCCAAGCTTTATAATGGGAGTAAATAGAGCCTCAGTTTTTGAAGCCCTAAAAAGTGCATCCATCCATCATAAAAGTATACCATCCAGCTTAATAAAGGCTTTCTAAAGCAAAGTGATACATTTTTGTAAGAAAAATATCCATATTTATAACTTTAGAAGCTATAATCACTTGCTCCCGGTAACTGCCATACGCAAATCTAGTTCCGGCGAAAGAATGATCTCTGAGTGACTTCTAAACCAGTTGTGTAAACTCAAAGTTTACTACTGTTACACTTAAAGTATACTTAAAAGTACCTTTACACACTAAAAAGTGGGCCAATTTAGTCCCAAGTAGTATTGAAGTAATACATTTACAAGTATACTTCTAGTACATTGATATTAGTATACTTACTACATAAAAAATATGCTTGTATAATTATTTTTTACAATTATTTTTTTAAAGTAAAATCTAAAAATCTAAAAATAAAAAGTATACTTATTTTTTTGTAAGGGGAGTTTAGCTCTTCAACCACCAGTGGCTAACTGCTAATGCTAACAAATCAAACTTTGACCACTTGAGTACTGCAAAATAATACAAAGACAATAAATACATAAGCAATGCAAGGGTGATACAAAAGCAGAACAAGAAACACTGGCCTTTGTACATTCCCCCCATCCTGACCTTTCATGCCTTGCTTCATCAGGCAAAAGTTTAAGCCTTGAACTCAAGAGGTTAGAGTACTAAAATATCGAAACATTGCTGTCATGACACACACAAGAGCAGCTCTTTGAGGAAACTAGTTTAACATTAGTCATCCAATCTCTCCAGCTCTCTCTCCCTCCCTCTCTCTCTTCGAGTGCAGTGGAGCGCATTGGCTGTTTCTGGGGTCATGCTGGTTCCTGGCCAGATAGAAGCTGGCAAATTGTTAGAGGGAGAGGAGGAGGCTTTGCTTTTCCTTCTCTTTTTTCTTTTCCAGTGTACCTACTTCCAGACGCAGTGAGCAGAATAAAAGGCAGCCAAGATCAGAGCGAGCGAGGGAGAGATAAAGCAATTGAGAGAGAGAGGGAGCGAGTAGCAGTAAAGGCATGAGTGGAGGTGTGGTATGAGGGGCGAGTAAGGGGGGCGGGGCTCTGTGTGTGGCGCAGGGAGGTGTTGGGGGCTCTGGGTGTGGGGCGCTCCAGTGGGAAGGAATGTGAATGTGGTTTTGGGGCTGATTTGTTTCACAATGTTGTTACCAGGGAACATATTTTATACCTGACGTGTAGACATGTTCCATAATGTATGGCCTCTGCTTTTTTACATAATGCACTTCGCTCAACTTGTCTTACCACTTTGACTCTCCAACGGCCTTCACTTTATCCCATAATCCTGCAGCCCGGAATCAACAGCGATAAGGAGAGGAAGATTTTCCCTGTAAATAAAACTCCCTGATATTCGAAAGACAACATGACATGGCATTCACAAAGCATTTAATCTAG
Source organism: Chrosomus eos (assembly GCA_036326025.1). Lineage (NCBI taxonomy): Eukaryota > Metazoa > Chordata > Actinopteri > Cypriniformes > Leuciscidae > Chrosomus > Chrosomus eos. The sequence goes on from CM070821.1 coordinate 12,315,889, forward strand.
AATATCCAAATTATTCAAAAAATATTTAAATATGTTATTTCATTGAATATTTATTCACTTTAAAAAAACAAAGTCTCTTCATAAACATTAATCAAAATGTCTCTCATTTTTAGCCCCTCCCCCTTTCTCTCCAACTACCTGTTATATACAGGCCATCTTTTTTAGTCCAATCAATTTCCAATGGATAAAATCAACTCCCGTCCCATGTTTTTCACTGAATATCCTCATCTGAATAACTGTTTTCAACATTGATAATAAGAAATGTTTATTGAGCATCAAATCATCATATTAGAATTATTTCTGAAGGATCATGTGACACTGAAGACTGGAGTAAAGGCTCGTACACACCGGGACGAATATCGGCTCGCGTTATTCGTCAGCGTTTTTCAACGCGTTTTTTGTGTTCACACCCAAGCGTTTTTCGCTGACGATGAGCCGAGTGAACATGCAAATTCATTCCCTGACATTAGATGGCGCTTAATGTACAGAAATACCCGGTCCACAAAGTGCTTCTGACACTCGCTTGTCACTCAGAAGAAGAGAGCAAGTTTGTCGCGTTTGTCATACAGTTCTTTATTCTCATTTGTGTATCTTTATATTGACACCAACAAGACCAGCAGCTCTACATTCATCTGACCTTGCATCTTCCTCGTCTTATTTCTTCCAGGCAGAGTGTAGTAGTAGACGGACGCTGTGTATCTTCTTTGCCATTACGTATGTGTGCTCGCCAAGACTGTTTTGTGTTTGAGCGCCCCCAAGTTGTGTTTTACTGTAACTTCAGAAGCTCCAGACACGTGAGCAAAAGCGCCAATCTCATTGGTCGGATAGTTTTTGACGCAGCGCGTCAAACTAAAAAAAACGAACCCGAGGCGTTTTTTTAAAAATGACGCTTTTACGCGTGGCGTTTTACGCGTCGGTGTGAACACTCACATTGGCGCCCTTTGTTTAGTCACGAGGCGTTAAACGTCGGCGAATATAACGCGCGCGAAATTCGTCCCGGTGTGAACAGGCCTTAAAGGCTCGTACACACCGGGACGAATATCGGCTCGCGTTATTCGTCAGCGTTTTTCAACGCGTTTTTTGTGTTCACACCCAAGCGTTTTTCGCTGACGATGAGCCGAGTGAACATGCAAATTCATTCCCTGACATTAGATGGCGCTTAATGTACAGAAATACCCCGGTCCACAAAGTGCTTCTGACACTCGCTTGTCACTCAGAAGAAGAGAGCAAGTTTGTCGCGTTTGTCATACAGTTCTTTATTCTCATTTGTGTATCTTTATATTGACACCAACAAGACCAGCAGCTCTACATTCATCTGACCTTGCATCTTCCTCGTCTTATTTCTTCCAGGCAGAGTGTAGTAGTAGACGGACGCTGTGTATCTTCTTTGCCATTACGTATGTGTGCTCGCCAAGACTGTTTTGTGTTTGAGCGCCCCCAAGTTGTGTTTTACTGTAACTTCAGAAGCTCCAGACACGTGAGCAAAAGCGCCAATCTCATTGGTCGGATAGTTTTTGACGCGGCGCGTCAAACTAAAAAAACGAACCCGAGGCGTTTTTTTAAAAATGACGCTTTTACGCGTGGCGTTTTACGCGTCGGTGTGAACACTCACATTGGCGCCCTTTGTTTAGTCACGAGGCGTTAAACGTCGGCGAATAACGCGCGCGAAATTCGTCCCGGTGTGAACAGGCCTTAATGATGCTAAAAATTCAGCTTTGACATCAGGAATAAATCATATCTTAAAATATAGCTATTCAAAAAGAAAATGGTTGTTTTAAATTCTAATAATATTTAACAATATTTCAGTTTTTTACTGCATTTTTAATTAAACAAATGCAGCCTTGGTGAGCAGAAAAGACTTTAAAGTAACACCAAGTAAATTTTCCTCTTCGGTCGCCCTACTGGTTGGAAACGAAATTGTCCATTGCCGCTGTCGTAAATAGTTTAGCCTACCGTCGCACGCACGCTCGCTGTTTATCCAGCACCGGCTTTAGAATGAACGATGTCCACAGACAAGGTGTTACATGATTTCATGAAAGGATGATGTATTGCGACATCAGAAACGAAGAAAAACGAAATAATGACTATTGTAGCGCTCGACGTAAAGCAGTCGAATTTTGTAGTTCTTTTTGTGCACGGGTTCCTACCCGAAACCCGAAATTACTTAGCGCCAGTAAAAGCGATACAGTCGTCAGGCTATGGCAGACGTGTCATTTAACTTATTTTAAGTCGATGTACCATCACAAGGGTCATGGAAATATATAATGAAGGTTGAAAAACTACTTAGTGTTACTTTAAAAGTCTTCCCATTGGATAAAATGAAGTCTCATCCTACATGTTTCTCACTAAATATACTATTTTCCTTGCACATGTAGGTCTGGTTCTGTCAACCCAGACAGCAACATAGTGTCTGCCCAGATCCGGTCCACGTCTGGTACGTGTAAAATCCACATATACCAGATGTTGCCCGGATCTGGGCCGACACTATGTTGCTGTCTGAACAAAAAACAAGTCATTTGTTAAAGGAGGTGAAGAAAGGTGAATAATTTGATGATTTGTTCTGAATGAGACCAGAGGCATAATATCATACTTTGATGTCATGTTGTCTTTAAAGCAGCATTTTTTCAAGTCCAAATCAGACCAGAGTGACGGTATGGATCGGCATGTGTGCGATCCATCAGCCCAAACAGAATGATTTTGAATGGAAAACTGAAATGTCCAAGCAAGCAGTGCCTATGGAGTGATGAAACGAACATGACGGCCACAGCCACCACAGCACAAAATCCCTCCATCCAGGAAACAGCTGCACCGTCCACAGCAGACTGGTGGAATGCAGCACACAGCCTCCCTGCACCAGTTACACACAAAGCCTCGCTTGTTATTAAGTCCGGGAATGTCCATTTTTGAACTGCATGATTCATATAAAGTAATCAATAAACAGGCATCAGTGCTCTGATGTGGGATTAATTAAAAAACAAAAACTTCCATGCCAGCAGATGTCACTATGAAACTCAAGACCACTGGGACAAATGAAGGTCAGAGTAAGCCGATTTTCAACCCTGCTTTGTATTGTTCCAATGTCAGTATGTAAATGAACAATGTTTACTCTTTCTCAGTGTTTCCTGGACTGAGAAATTCCCATTTATTTTCGTGATAACTACAGATACTTCCCCATTTTTGTATCCCCACCTCGAGAGTTGAATCGACAGAGGGTTGTTAACAGAACAGTTATTGTAAGGGTAAGTTTATCACTGAAAATATGCTCTTTAAACAGCATTATGGTCAAAATAATCGCTTTGGTGGTGAGTAGTTTATTTCATTTTTTTCCCTCTCTGTTTGGCCTAAAACACTGTTCGTTGTCATCCAGTTTAAAAAGTTGACTACAAACAGATGTTCCCTTCATATTTACATGTGGATTCAACGCGTACCAGATGTGGGCCGGATCTGGGCTGGAACAATGGTTCAGTCTGGGTTAGCCCATGCCTTCACTGGAAATCGAAAGTAACTCACTGCCACTAAGCGTCTACTTTTTGAATTCTTGCAGCCAGGAACAATACAGGTCGACCACCATTATGACCATTATAAGTTTTCTAAGAAGTATTTCCTGCTAAAGCATGGCGATGTTTGATTCTGGTCAAGAGTATCCATAGCAGACTGGTGGAAGTGGCCTTGGATGGCAACATTCCTAGTGCATTATGGGTGTTAAAGTTTTCCTACATACAATATTTGGCGCAAATCAGATTTATTAAATTATTTTGGGCAGCCAAATTTTATTGAAAGCCCATTTTACCAGCGGTGAATAAAAATGAGCCCTTTAATGCATTTTACTAGTCTTATGAACTCCTTATATTGGTGCATATATTTTAAATTTTCTTGTTTGAGAAACAGCATCACTCAGAAATACCACATCACAAAATGGTAGAAAAGTTGGTGGCAACCGATTTTACGTTTCGTGCCGATTTTAAGGTAAAGTCTTATGTTGTGCATTCAGTAATTTGTGTTGTAAATCAGCAATAAATCATCGATTTGTGAAACTGAGTATTCTACAAGAAAAAAAGTCTATATACATAACAGTATATCTGTTTATAAAGTAAGTGTATAATAAATACATGCATTCTTTCTCTCCACTTTCATATCTTTTTCTGCACTTTCTCTTTTTCCCAACGGTAGCATCTGGCTTGCCCCTGGACATTTCGATCTGCCTGAGTGAGCCCTAATAGCAGCCTGTGAAATACTTTAGACCCTTCACCCCTCATTATCAAAGAAAATAAAGATTACCCCATTTTCTTCTTTGCCCAACACATGGTTCATACCTCAGGGGAATTAGACTGATAAGAAATTAAGGGAACAAACATTCAAAAACAGCAGCCCTTATAAATAAAAGTGACGTCTAGAGATAAGAATCGAGTGTGGCGAAGGATGTCTCTTGCATGTATTCTCCCACGTAGGTTCCCTTCACTCCAGTCCGGCTAGACGAGAGCACTTCATACCTGAGACAGCAATCGGAAGTAGGACATACCATCCAGGATCTGATTACGACCCTATCGTCTCATTATCAAGAACACTTGCAAACAAAAGGCCGGCAACACTGCACCGGCATTCCCCCTCAGTGGCACTAAAACTACCTCATAAATCCAAAGCCGCAAACGCTTTGCTATATAATGATCGTCATTTTTTATTTACGCTCTTACCGGAGCTTATGACGGTGGCGTTAATCTGCTCTGGGAAAAGGCTAAACCTCAGCGCTGGCAAAATGAGCTGGATGAAAGCGCCGTTCGGTATCAGCGCTGTTCTCTCCACGCTCCGCGGCTCACGGCTTCAACTCTGCGTGATGCCAGCTCAATTCCTAATAGAATTAGCTTGGATTAATTGGCTGTTTATATTCAGGAGTTCCAGTCTTGTTCCTTTCCCTGATATGGAGTGCATTGCTCCATTTATCCCAGTAATGAACGTGGAGAATGCAGTGGCAGCGGTCATTACTGCTCCCCGACCAGAACAATGTGTTCTGACTCCAGCCTGTGAAAGACATTAACTAGGCCGTCTGAGAGCACTGATGACTAAATATCTCAGTCTCTTTTCTTCGGAGCTGACCGTAGGGACTGCACCGGGGTCAACGGCACCGCTACAAGCCCAAAGAGTTTTTAAATAGCTCGATGCCCCTGAGGGTCTGAAGTGAGGGCTGAAGATGGGAATCAGATGTGCTGTGGAGATCTCTGGTGTCTGTGGTCCCCTAAGACACGTACATCACACCGGCTGGATCCTGCAAAGTCATACCTGAGAGGACAGACCCACACATCAGATTTCAACACGCTTCTACGTCACTCACATGTTTGTGCAGCAAAAAGGTAGATCACTGTTGATGCTGTTTTATCATTCAGAACATCCGTTTAGAGTGTTAAGTGAAGCGTCTCCAAACATCTCCGGAGTCCTTCGGTTTCTTCGATAAAATTCTGTACAACATAAAAAGCAACACTTTCCCAAAGAAGATTTCATGGAAATTTTGTTGTGGTTTTCCTCAATTTCTTTAACCCTTGTGCATCCTTGTGGACATTTTTGGCTTTTTCAGTTTTGTTTTTTTGATAACTTTGTCTGTGTTAATGCTAACTGCATACAATTTGCCACAGGTGTGTATTTTTATTGGAATTTTAATATTTCACGCCATTTTCATAAAAAAAATCAATTTTGCACTAAGTACACAAAATACTCCCTCTTAGCATCGTTTTGCCAAAAATGGCCCCATTGAAACCCATTAAAACTGCCATTTTTAATCCCAGTGCCATTTAAATATAAAATGATGCAAACTTTGTTAAGAGGCTTTCATTATGTTGGCAAGGCTTCAAAATTTAAATTTTTACTATTTTTTATCAGATGGTGCCATTTTTTCAGGTTTGGCCTATAAAGCAAATACTCGCTTTATTCCTATTTTCTGCTTCGGCATATTATAGAGCCAATTGGATAAATTGTACAACGATAATTGTGTGGGTATGTTGGTATGGATGTCTGGGTGTGGTTTGTATGTGTGTAATAAAAAAAAAATGTGTGTGTGTGTGTGTGTTTGTGCGCTTGTAATATTTGAGAGAGAAAAACTCAACTGCAAATCTAAAATCCAATCACTGTGAGCACCAGTGGAGTTTTGCTGGCACCCAATGGGGAAAATCTGTTACTGCGCCCAAACAAAATCTTACCGAAAGCTCATTTTTTGAGATATCATCCTCAAATTTGGAAACACAACTTGTTTAGATTTATGGCTTTGAATTCATATCAGTTTTGGAGTTCAACATGTTTAATAAAATATATATTTTATATAAAATAATAATCATAAATAATTTTCATAAACTTAAACCTATATAACATTTTTTTGGATTGACATATACATTTTATTTTACTTCAGCAATAATCTGCAAAGGGTCTTCTTTAAAATGATACCAAATTTGAGTCTGTGCTCCAAAGATTCAAATTTTTATGACAGTTTTTTGACGTGGACATTTTTGTCCTCTATGTAGCTATGTGTAACTTTTTTAATTGATGCACAAGGGTTAAGGTATAAATAAGCGAGTGTAGGGGAGATTGAGGATGGTTGTAACACCAAATTTTGTACATGCATTTATTTTGTGAATCAAACTTGTTCAAAATTATTTTACTCTCATAAAAACCCTTCCCAGACAGCAACATAGTGTCGGCCCAGATCCGGGCCACATCTGGTACATGTGGATTCAACACGTAACATATGTGGGCCAGATCTGGGCCGACACTATGTTGCTGTCTGGGTTTCCTTAAAGGATTAGTTCACTTTAAATAAAAAAAACATTTGCTGATAATTTACTGACCCCCATCTCATCCAAGATGTCCATGTCTTTCTTTCTTCAGTCGAAAAGAAATTAAGGTTTTTGATGAAAACATTCCAGGATTTTTCTCCATATAATGGACTTCAATGGGACCCAAATGGTTCAAGGTCCAAATGACAGTTTTAGTGCAGCTTTAAAGGGCTTTAAACGATACCAGACGATGAATAAGGGTCTTATCTAGCGAAACGATCGGTCATTTAAAAAATATATAAAAAAGTTATATATAAGCACAAATGCTCGCCTTGCTCAGTTCTGTGAGACCTTTTCAACGTAATTGCGTATTACGTGTCATCACGAATGCGCATCACAGATCAGAGCAAGGCGAGCATTTGTGCTTATAAAACTTAAACTTTTTAAATTATTTTTGAAATGACCGATCGTTTCGCTAGATAAGACCCTTATTCATCGTCTGCAAAACGATTATCAGCAAAAGTTTTTTTTAAAGTGAACCAATCCTTTAACCTACCTCATTCAATTGTAAGCATTTTAATTCAAGATTTCGGAATAAAGTGTAACCAGTTTTTCTAACATTTAGCTCAAAGTTTTGGGAAACCGTTATATACCAAACTAAAAGAGAATACAGATGATTCCTGTCATTAAACTTCAATTATCATGATCGCTAAACAAATTCAAACCCAGATGGTGTTACAATTTACCCATGTCTCCCTACTCCTAAAAGTTAATACACTTCTTTTTTTTTTAAATGCCAAAAATCATGCACTCACAGGTTTATGCAAAGATTTTGCAACATTGGGTGACAGGTGCTTCTTTCATGACTAGTGAGCTCATGCTGTTAATATAGTAATGACCACAACAGTCATGAGGAGTGTTATCTGATCTGTGATGGCGCCACACAGGGTATTAGTTTATTCTAGTGTGTCCATGTTAAACATTATGCTCCAGGGCGACTTTCCACTTCAGAAACAGTGTCAAGGTTACCTGGGTTAACTATGCTACATCAACCTTTGAAGCCACACACAGTCAGAGAGAGAGAGAGGGAGAGGGAGAGAGAGAGAGAGAGAGAGAGAGAGAGAGAGAGAGAGAGAGAGAGAGAGAGAGAGAGAGAGAGAGAGAGAGAGAGAGAGAGAGAGGGGGGGAGAGGGAGAGGGAGAGGGAGAGAGAGAGAGAGAGGGAGAGGAGAGAGAGAGAGAGAGAGAGAGAGAGAGAGAGGAGAGAGATACCACACCTGTGAGATAAGACAGACAGAAAGGAATTTCAAGGGAAACAACATGATTATCAGTCTATAACTTAGTCACTTAGAGCTAAATGAATACAACACTTTATCTGTGAGACAGACGAGTTAGTTATAAAAAACTAACAAAAAAAAAAAAAAAAAACTGGGAATGGCCAGGCTTGGTTTTAACAGTAAAGCTAGCCAACAAAATGCCTCAAGCACAACGGTATATTCTGCTTTGTTTTCAGATGTGTGTGTCTGAAATATTCAGTGTTTATTACTTCTGGATGGAGGGAAACTCTGACCAAAGTCAACACACTGTTTCCCCTTCAGTGTTGTCTACAGAAGAGAATGGAGAGAATTTAAATGAGCTTCCACTTTGTTGCAGAATAAGCTACAATTCCTGCTAGGCTTTATGCCAGCGGTCAAAAGTCTGGCTTGCGAGAAGCTTCCTGAAGTGGAGAGCACATTTGCATGATTTCATGGATGGATGGATGGATGGATGGATGGATGGATGGATGGATGGATGGATGGATAGATAGATGGAGGGATGGATAGATAGATGGAGGGAGGGGTGTATGGATAGATGGAGGGATGTATAGATAGATGGAGGGAGGGATGTATGGATAGATGGAGGGATGTATAGATAGATGGAGGGAGGGGTGTATGGATAGATGGAGGGATGTATAGATAGATGGAGGGAGGGATGTATAGATAGATGGAGGGATGTATAGATAGATGGAGGGAGGCGTGTATGGATAGATGGAGGGATGTATAGATAGATGGAGGGAGGGATGTATGGATAGATGGAGGGATGTATAGATAGATGGAGGGAGGGGTGTAGTGGATAGATGGAGGGATGTATGATAGATGGAGGGATGTATGGATAGATGGAGGGAGGGGTGTATGGATAGATGGAGGGGATGTATAGATAGATGGAGGGAGGGGTGTATAGGATAGATGGAGGGATGTAGATAGATGGAGGAGGGATGTATAGGATAGATGGAGGGAGGGATGTATGGATAGATGGAGGGATGTATAGATAGATGGAGGGAGGGGTGTATGGATAGATGGAGGGAGGTGATATGGATAGATGGAGGGAGGGATGGTTATGGATAGATGGAGGGATGTATGGATAGATGGAGGGAGGGGTGTATGGATAGATGGAGGGATGTATGGATAGATGGAGGGAGGGGTGTATGGATAGATGGGGAGGGGTGTATGGATAGATGGAGGGAGGGGTGTATGGATAGATGGAGGGAGGGTGTATGGATAGATGGAGGGATGTATAGATAGATGGAGGGAGGGGTGTATGGATGATGAGGGGGATGTATAGATAGATAGAGGGAGGGGTGTATGGATAGATGGAGGGATGTTAGATAGATGGAGGGAGGGGTGTATGGAGATGTAGGAGGGATGTTGATAGATAGATGGAGGGATGTAGTGGTAGGGTGAAGGGGATGTATAGAAGATGGAGGGAGGGGTGTATGGATAGATGGAGGGATGTATAGATAGATGGAGGGAGGGGTGTATGGATGATAGATGGAGGGATGTATAGATAGATGTGAGGGAGGGGTGTATAGATAGATGGATGGAGAGTAGATAAATGGAGGAGGATGATATGGTGGGAGGGATGGATGATGGTGGATGGATGGAGGGATGGATGGAGGAGGGAAGGATGGATGGATGGATGGATGGAGTAGATCGAGGTGGATGGATGGATGGATGGATGGATGGGTGGATGGATGGATTGAGGGATCGAGGGATGGATGGGTGGATGGATGGGTGGATGGATGGATGTATGGATCGAGGGATGTATGGATGTATAGATGGATGGGTGAATGGATGGATGGATGGATGGATGGATGGATCGATGGATCGAGGGATGGATGTATAGATGGATGGGTGGATGGATGGATGGATGGATCGAGGGATGTATGGATGTATAGATGGATGGGTGGATGGATGGATGGATGGATGGATGGATGGATGGATGGATGGATGGATGGATGGATCGAGGGATGTATGGATGTATAGATGGATGGGTGGATGGATGGATGGATAGATCGAGGGATGGATGGAATCAATGGATGGATGGATGGATGGATAGATCGAGGGATGGATGTATAGATGGATGGGTGGATGGATGGATGGATGGATGGATCGAGGGATGTATGGATGTATAGATGGATGGGTGGATGGATGGATGGATGGATGGATGGATGGATGGATGGATGGATGGATGGATCGAGGGATGTATGGATGTATAGATGGATGGGTGGATGGATGGATGGATAGATCGAGGGATAGATGGATGGATGGATGGGTGGATGGATGGATCGAGGGATGGATGGATGGATGGATGGATGGATGGATGGATGGATGATGGATGGATCGAGGGATGTATGGATGTATAGATGGATGGGTGGATGGATGGATGGATGTATGGATGTATGGTAAATCTACATCTCCACTGGAACTCCGCCAGTCCTAAACATGGAATAAAATCCCTCATACAGTATTTTTTTTCAAACTTTTTTTACAAAACATTTACTCATGTATTATGTTAAAATCCAAAATGTATAAAACATTGTATTAAGTTACACTGTTTGTTTTTAAATCGCTAATTATAGAAGTAGTAAATAAAAGAAAAACCTGTTTGTACATTGGCTCCTCACCAGTCCTAAAAATGGAGGGATGTATAGATAGATGGAGGGAGGGATGTATGGATAGATGGAGGGATGTATAGATAGATGGAGGGAGGGGTGTATGGATAGATGGAGGGATGTATAGATAGATGGAGGGAGGGGTGTATGGATAGATGGAGGGATGTATAGATAGATGGAGGGAGGGGTGTATGGATAGATGGAGGGAGGGATAGATAGATGGAGGGATGTATAGATAGATGGAGGGAGGGGTGTATGGATAGATGGAGGGATGTATAGATAGATGGAGGGAGGGGTGTATGGATAGATGGAGGGATGTATAGATAGATGGAGGGAGGGGTGTATGGATAGATGGAGGGAGGGATAGATAGATGGAGGGATGTATAGATAGATGGAGGGAGGGGTGTATGGATAGATGGAGGGATGTATAGATAGATGGAGGGATGTATAGATAGATGGAGGGAGGGATGTATGGATAGATGGAGGGATGTATAGATAGATGGAGGAGGGGTGTATGGATAGATGGAGGGATGTATAGATAGATGGAGGGAGGGGTGTATGGATAGATGGAGGGAGGGATAGATAGATGGAGGGATGTATAGATAGATGGAGGGAGGGGTGTATGGATAGATGGAGGGATGTATAGATAGATGGAGGGATGTATAGATAGATGGAGGGAGGCGTGTATGGATAGATGGAGGGATGTATAGATAGATGGAGGGAGGGATGTATGGATAGATGGAGGGATGTATAGATAGATGGAGGGAGGGGTGTGTGGATAGATGGAGGGATGTATGGATAGATGGAGGGATGTATGGATAGATGGAGGGAGGGGTGTATGGATAGATGGAGGGAGGGATGTATGGATAGATGGAGGGAGGGGTGTATGGATAGATGGAGGGATGTATAGATAGATGGAGGGAGGGGTGTATGGATAGATGGAGGGAGGGGAGTATGGATAGATGGAGGGATGTATAGATAGATGGAGGGAGGGGTGTATGGATAGATGGAGGGAGGGGTGTATGGATAGATGGAGGGAGGGATGTATGGTGGGAAGGATGAATGGATGGATGGATGGAGGGATGGATGGAGGGAGGGAAGGATGGATGGATGGATGGATGGATAGATCGAGGGATGGATGGATGGATGGATGGATGGATGGGTGGATGGATGGATTGAGGGATCGAGGGATGGATGGGTGGATGGATGGGTGGATGGATGGATGTATGGATCGAGGGATGTATGGATGTATAGATGGATGGGTGAATGGATGGATGGATGGATGGATGGATGGATCGATGGATCGAGGGATGGATGTATAGATGGATGGGTGGATGGATGGATGGATGGATCGAGGGATGTATGGATGTATAGATGGATGGGTGGATGGATGGATGGATGGATGGATGGATGGATGGATGGATGGATGGATGGATGGATGGATCGAGGGATGTATGGATGTATAGATGGATGGGTGGATGGATGGATGGATAGATCGAGGGATGGATGGAATCAATGGATGGATGGATGGATGGATAGATCGAGGGATGGATGTATAGATGGATGGGTGGATGGATGGATGGATGGATGGATCGAGGGATGTATGGATGTATAGATGGATGGGTGGATGGATGGATGGATGGATGGATGGATGGATGGATGGATGGATGGATGGATCGAGGGATGTATGGATGTATAGATGGATGGGTGGATGGATGGATGGATAGATCGAGGGATGGATGGATGGATGGATGGGTGGATGGATGGATCGAGGGATGGATGGATGGATGGATGGATGGATGGATGGATGGATGGATGGATGGATGGATGGATGGATGGATGGATGAGATCGAGGGATGTATGGATGTATAGATGGATGGGTGGATGGATGGATGGATGTATGGATGTATGGTAAATCTACATCTCCACTGGAACTCCGCCAGTCCTAAACATGGAATAAAATCCCTCATACAGTATTTTTTTTCAAACTTTTTTTACAAAACATTTACTCATGTATTATGTTAAAATCCAAAATGTATAAAACATTGTATTAAGTTACACTGTTTGTTTTTAAATCGCTAATTATAGAAGTAGTAAATAAAAGAAAAACCTGTTTGTACATTGGCTCCTCACCAGTCCTAAAAATGCGGTAATATCTCTCACACTCGAATGTTTGTCAGTCCAGAGCGATTGATATGAATAAAGGGAATGCATTGTTCCCCATAGACAGCTCAGAGGAAAGGCTGTGCTGCTGTTATTGTCAGGTACCCTGATGTCGATGTGAGAATGGTGTGCTACACTATGACATGAGGCTGAAAGATTGCAGGCTTTCTCCCAATCAGCTGGAGCGACTTCAAGGACTGGCCCAACTCCACATGGGTGTGGACACAGTCATTACAGCTGTTATCATCAACCCGGGGCTGTTTATGTGTGTGTGCGTGTGTGTGCGTGCGTGCATGTGTGTGTGTGTGTGTGTGTGTGTGTGTGTGTGTGTGTGTGTGTGTGTGTGCACGTACTACTGGAGACAGCTCAAATGATAGCAACTCTGTAAAATGGTTTGTGTTATATGTCAGTAAACGAGTAAAGAAAAGGTTTTAAAGTTTATACGAGCACTTACAGGCACTGGAGCGCTATTAGAGGCCGCTGTAAACGGTCGTCTTAAAGATGTTTCACTGCTGTCCAGCTGGCCCTTTCTGAAGGGAAACACACATTGATTTTACATCAGTATTGATTTGTCTCGCAGAGCCAGACTTTTGATTATTGGCAAAAAAAAGTCTGGCCTGGATTATTCTAGCCAAGAACTGACCAATGACACAAGAAAAGGCCGACATGTTCCACAGTTCACTTCTTTCAGTGTCATGTATCTGAAACCATTACCAGCATGCAATGAAATGGTACCTTCAAATAATAGCACAGCAGTCTACATGAAAAGTTGTACAGACAACGCTTAGTAGAACATGTGTAGACTGTAGCAATGTAAGATGTTGTCCAACTGTTTCAACTGTTCGTCTGTTCACAATGAGAAAGATCTGTATTTTAACTGAATGTATAACTTGTTCAACCTGGAGGCCTGGATTATAAAACGTGCACATGCACATATTTGATCTAGCGTACACTAAAATGCATAATTTACTGTTATTAGTAAGTACATGCAGTAACTTGTAACTACATCACCTTAAAATAGTGTCACATCGCATTTTATAAATGAGGTCGTAGACTGTAAAAAGTGATCAGTTGACTTAACTTAAAAAAGTGAGGAAACCCGTTGCCCTAAACTTAAGTAAATAGACTTCATGCATAAAAAATAAGTTATGTGAACTTGATAATTCCACATAACTAATATTTTTTCTAATTACACATGAATTTTATTTACTTAATAATTTTAAGGCAACAGATTTCCTCGCTCTTTTTAAAGTTAAGTCAACTGATCGCTTTTTTACAGTGTAGTTTTATATCAATTATATTATATTTCTTTTTGGACTTTTGATAAAAAATGTATATTTTAAAAAAATATACTGATGTTATATTATATATATATATATATATATATATATATATATATTATATATATTATATATATATATATATATATATATATATATATATATATATATCTTGAGTTATGGATTTATGTTTTTGCTGGGGTATTACATAAACCAATTTTTGTCGCGTTATATAATTTGGAAAACTTTTTGAAAGTAGTCTCTTATGCTGAGCAAAACTGCATTTATTCAATCAAAAATACAGTAAAAACAGTAATATTGCAAATATTATTACAATTTTAAAATAACTGTTTTCTATTTGAATATATTATAAAATGTAATTTATTCCTGTGATCAAAGCTGAATTTTCAGCATTACTATAGTCTTCAGTGTCACATGATCCTTCAGAAATTAGTATTTGATGCTCAAGAAACATACAAGTTTACAGAGTTGGCGCCAGAGCAGACAGCCGGCGCCGTTTGAGAAATATTTTGACGCAAAAAAACGAAACACCTTTTATTATTATTATTATTATTATTAATAATTATTATTATTTTGCGAATTTCCCCACCACTTTTTGCCAGGGTCGGTACTGTCACCACCACTTTTAAACATCTCGCGGCACGGATGTACCAATACAAATAAATAAAACATATCCAGTTAACTAGCAGAGCATTCATTTGTTATCTACAAGAGACGATCTAGCACGCTGAAATGTATTGTTTTTGAAATCAAGTGATCAAAGTGCTCGTTGACTGCGATCAGTGGTGCTGATAAAGTGTTCTCTTGTTGCTCGGCTACCGCGCACAATCTTCACACGTTGCGGAGAAAACTCTATTCGTTCCGTGAAATCACAAAGTAATATGCACACAAACGTGTCCCTACTTGATATACAACCACTGATAAACATAATCGGTTTAATGAGGGGAAAAAAATGATACGAGTGCGGATCCAGAACCTCGGACATGCTTAGCAAAAGTTCTGCCACTGGACACAAAAAAAGTCGGACTGGATTTATCTATTTCTTCACGTGAAAATTCTTGGCACCAACACATATTAGATTAACCTGGTTCTACCAGACTCTCGTACATTTCATTTGTACATAGAGTCTGGCATCGCTCCATTGACAAACGTTAACTTCCTTGTAGGCGGGTTCTCTATTGAAGTCTAAAACTATTGGATCTGCCCGAGTCACTCTATCTGCCATAACCAATCGCTAACGTTTGGTCGTGACGTATGTCTTTTCCCGAACCCCGTGGGAGGATGGCCATAAACACAAAACTAAGCAAAGATTGTTCTTGCTCCGGCTTTAACTTCTTGATATTCGGCAGCGTGCTACAACGGACCGAATGGCTTCGCTTGCATCTTTCTTATTTTGAAACTACAACTAAAATAACGCACGAGTCGACATCAACGTCATCGTTCGCAGCCACTCCCTCTGTTCGCTGATTGGTCCTACAAAAAATTGATTTCTGGAAACCAAAGTCTACAGCACAATCCCAGACGTAGTACTGAAGGAAAATGAAATTGAGCGGAAGTGCATAGGAGGGCGGAGCCAGGCTAATATTAGATCTCATTAAACGACAAATTAAACACAATGTACTATTTAAATAGATTGTTGGACATCGGTATTGTATTGCCTACATCTGATGTATGATTTAGCATTGTATTAGCAACTGTGGTAGGAGGGGCATCAATGACCGCTAGGGGGGGCACGGCCCTCGAATGCCCCACCATAGGAGTAGCATCTGCCTGCAGTCCCGGAGGCTGCATTTTCAGGACCCCACTTCTAGGACCGCATTTCTAGGACCCTAGGTTTTTAGTGACAACGCCACCTACCGAGTTAGAGGACCAGCGATGATGGATGACATTCAGAGTGTGAGTATCAAATGCGAATGAATTTTTACTTGTTTAACTTTAACAATTGTGATGCATTTCATTGGAAAGTTAACGTTGCCAACGTGCTGGTGATTTGCTAAACAGTCTTGAATGCATAGCCATCATATATTAGCCTCTAATGCTGGAAAATGAATTGTTAGCACGTTCATTTAACGGAACTGTTGCATGATATTTTTCCATTTTAATTCAGTTAAAATAATCTTAATGTTTTCACTGTCACGTGCTCACAGTCAGGCTGTTTAACGTTACCCACAATACATGTTATGTGTACATCTCTTCATTTTGACATGGTTTTATAAAGTTGGTTGAGACATATGAATTTTAATAGTCAGACATATCAGAGAGGCCATTATAATATTTGACTGTGAAAATCACTTCTCTTTCTCTTAGGAGTCAGTGATGATGTTGTCCATGTGTTTGTCCATCCATTGAAGGTCTGTCTATGTGGTTCACGTCATGATCAAATTTGTTTTTGTGTGTTCAAGTTCAGTTGTTATATATTATTTTGTAAAATATTTTGTGTGTTCAATTTCAGTTGTTATATTTTATTTTGTAAAATATTTTGTGTGTTCAAGTTCAGGTAATACACAAAATACACAATCTTAAATCTACCCCCAGAGTCATCCTTGTCTTCCCTCTGTACTTGAAAATGTGGTCCATCTAGTGACTGAAAAGACTATAACATGATTCCTTGTTTATTTTACTTGAGTATATGCTACTTAGACCCAATAATTTCTCAACATTCCTATGAACCTGGTTTAATTGCAATAAAGAAAGTAGTATTTGGGTGTAATAAAACTTGAAAAAAAAAACCCTCTAATGTAAATGAAAATAATCGTATTTAAATTGTGAACAAATTATATACAGAAAGCGATCAAATAACAATCTTTCCACACAGCGCAGTTTATCTGGACAACTCGTTATGAATCAATGGCGTTACATGCACAACGAAGCTCTTACTGTATGTACATCATCGTGTTTGCATTGGTGAAAGTAGAGAGAGTGCAGAAACTGCGTTGCAATTATAACATCTTCAGTCTCGCGATCAACAGACTGTCATTGCTTGCTCAATGCTCATCACGGCAACATTTTATGTGATGGGAATAGATCTAAATACTTTAAAAACTTCTCACAATTCGTTCATCTCGATAGCTGTAATAGTAAAAACATTTAATAGCTGTAGTAAAAGTATTCGAGAGAGTTTCACATGTAATATGTAGCTATTTCATATGCAAGCATGTCAGCCAATCACAGCAGTGGCCGGTTACACTGAATCCCACAGCAGCCAATCACAGCAGTGGGCGTTTACACTGAAGTCTCACAGCAGACACGCCCCTTCAAACAGAGTGTTTAAATCAGAAGCTAAAATCAGGCTAGGAAAAATGCCTTTTATTTCTAAATTATGACTATTTTTGATCTAAAAAACATACTAACATTATAAGGGCAACAAATCCAGTGGGACAACACTGCCACCTGACAGTGCGGCCTGTAATTATATGTTCTGTGGTTTACCAGGAAGGATCAGAGGGATCATTTGGAATGCCAGCCTTGTTTTTCACAGGTGTGTGATGGGAGCACCGGCTGGCCCCTGGGGGGGTGGGGGGTGGGGGGTGGGGGGACAGGCCTGCCCGGACACGGCTGGAGATCGCGCTCCCCGCATGTGCTCACCTGCATACTTCCTGAAAAAAAAAGGATTGAGAATTCCTTCCAGCCATAGCTATGAGAGGGATATGAGAACGGTTAGCTAAACAAAAGCTCTGTTTATACAGTGACAGGCAGTGATCCAGTGCAGATCAGCTGGGGAAAAGCAAACTCCAGATAAACAAGGGGGCGTTGAAAGGGAGGGAGAGCTGTCTATCCTGAGGAGAAGAGGATGGTGTGATAAATCATTCCACTCGTTCACTGTCTCACTTTCTCTCTCGTTCTTAATGGATAGACTTTCAACATTACTTGCACGACTTGCACTGTTACCGTCAACAAGTCAAAGTGAATTTTCACACACTGTTTTACAACAATATTGCCAGGATTTTAAAACATTTAACTGTAATTTATTACCAACTGTTAACAAAATATTGAGAGTTTTTGGTTGCACTTCATTTTAAGGTGTCCTTGCTAGAATGCTTCAATAACTAAGTAATATTAATTAACAACATGTATTTACTATAGGGTTAGAGTTTGGTTTAAGGTTGTAATTATGCATAATATACTGTTATTACTACAGTATGTAACATGTAACAAGTACACTGTAAAATAAACCGTTTTATTAGAATTTTATTGTATAATTAAAAGTTTTTTTTCTCTGACAAATCACTGAAAAATAGTAATTGTGTGCTGCATTGTGGGATAATATGGTTAATAAGTGTTGTGTTTTGATGTGGTTCATTATGGGGATTAATGTTCCCATTGGCAGACATCCTGGACCTTATTAAGTTTTAATCCTTAAATGCACGAATCTTTCACCAAACATTATTGCATATTCGGGTCTTTACAACGCTATCTCACAACCAATTCGTACGAATTCGTAAGAGTGAGTAAAAGGTGGCTAATTCGTACAAATTCGTACGCCCTCATTGTATGAATTTGTACGATTTGTCTGAACCCCAGTTATGGGTAGGTTTAGGGGTGGGGTCAGGACTAGGTCATTCGAACGAATTCATACGAATTGGGCAACTCGTAAATTTCGTACGAATTGCCGTGAGATCGGGTTGGTCTTTAGCATTCCGGATCTATATCTAACACGGATGGACTGTCGCGATAATATAAAACTCTCCTGACATTAGAGTAACAATTACAGAAGAATAAACTAAAGCATACTTTTTTACCTTTTGAAGCTGGGAAAGGGTTCAGTTTGAGCTGTCCTCACCAGAGCTCATTTCCCAGGACATTCAGCATCTTATATTCGCCATCTCAAACATATTCTCAAAACTATCAATTTCAACATCTATAAAATCAATATTTTGATTGCTGACAGCTTCTTCAGCAGATCAAGTGACAGTGACACTGATATTTGATTGCGTTCAGTTCTTGCTCTGCAGTAAATCACTAAGCCATTTCAAGTTTTGCTGATGATACTTCCTATTCGTTTGTTTTCTGCCTGCGGTGACTATGAGTGAAACATCACTTCATCATTGAGTATCAAACATTTCTACATTGAAACCTAACCTTACCCGTATCCCACCTCAATAGCAGCAAAAGTGTTTAACAATACAAACATGAACACAAAAAGTATTTTGTTTACTATAACTATTACTTTTTTTGACGTACTTAAATACACCTGATATAAAGTTTGACCAAAAGATCAAATCAGTTTTGCTTTATCACAGTTTAATGAATATAACTTCACTACTTTTATTTGAGTGGATTACTAGTTTCAAATACTACCAGGAAAACCCCTGCAATTTATTAAGAAATATGTCATTGTTTCTTATCCTTTACGAAAAAGAAGTGTATTAAAGTGTTCTATTAGTATACTTTTTAAAAACTAAAAATAAGAAAGTATACTTTCAGTCTACATGTTATATACTTATCAGAAATATATTTTATGTACTTCTCAGAAATATACTTTAAATTACACTTCAGTGTACTTGACCTATACTGAGAGACAAGTCCAAGTATATTTGGCTTGTACTTGTACTCAATCTTTTGATCGAGATATACTTAAAAGTATAATTAAGTTTTAAAAGTATACTTGGCTTGTAGGTGTGTTTACTCTTTTGATCGAGTAGCCTATTAAATATACTTTTTTTTTTGTTTTACATAGTTTTACATATACAGTCTTATGACTTACATTGTTTGAAAATATTGATTTGAATATTGATATAAAACGGATATGTTTCTAATTCTGCTTATCTGAATTTTTATGTAGGCTAGTCCACTGAAAGTGTACATAGAAATTTACTTTAATTCTACTTTACTCTTTCCCCAATTTTCCAGCTATCAGTGTTTTCACTGTTATACGATATGGGGCGTTATGACACATCTTCTTGTACAGAATCTCCGGATCAAAACACAGGAGAAGAAGCTGAAACAAGTGATGGAAGGTTGCTCACTCAAATGTAAAATAACGTGATCATCAAACATTAAACAGCATGTAAATCAAAACTGCTTCATGTTACCAAATGAAATGTCAAACCCATGAAGGGAAAACGACTGTGAAGTTTTGGGGTGTTGGACTCGATCTAGTCAAGTCAAGTCAAGTCAAATATATTTATATAGCGCTTTTCACAATACAGATTGTATCAAAGCTGCTTTACAGTATCAATCAAAACAACTCAACAATGTTTGTTTATTACTGGACATCCAAAAAGGACATCCAAGTTTGGTAGAGCTGATCAATGGTATGATTGTTTAATTAATTTGAATATCCCCAACTGAGCAAGCCAAAGGCAACAGTGGCAAGGAACCGAAAAACTACTACATCTAGATCTACTCCATCTGTGTTTTACGCAGTAAAACTTTTTTACAGTCTATGATTTGATTATCGTTCTGAATCTGATCAAGGCATAGTCTTTGCAAAACGTCTCAGGTTACGACTGTAACCTATGTTCCCTGAGAACGGGAACAAGACAATACATCATCGACGCTGTGGGGAGAACGCCTCAGGCATGACAGGTGTCTGAAATCACTATCAAATCACGTCAATCACATTGACCGGTGACAGCCCGTGAATCATATTGTGAATGATTAACGTGCGACCTGGAAGTATAAGGGCGCCTTGCAAACATGACAAATCACCTTATCGTCTGAAGGGACTGTACGGTAGGCAAGCCCCGATGCATGACAGGGGGACGTATTGTCTCGTTCCCGTTCTCAGGGAACATAGGTTACAGTCGTAACCTGAGACGTTCCCTTTAGAAGGGAACTCAACAATACGTCATCGACGCTGTGGGGAACGAAATACCCAATCCGCCATGCTGAGGGGAGTGCATGCCCAGGGGCAGTGACAACTGTCAGATCCAGCAACTTCAAGTGAAACGCTAGAACCACTCACTGTGACCTCAGGTCACACTGGGCTGTCAGTGACAGCATTCCCTCTGGTCATAGCCCAAGCTACAGCCTCACAGGAAAAACCTTAATAAACATGGTTACCTGGGCCGGCTCCGGGCCTGGTACCACAGCTTCCAATTAGAAGGGGTCCCTTCTAGGGAATGTGGCTAGGGAACCCGAAGGAACCCCGGCCAATCACTATTCAGGGGAACGTACTCACCCCGAAAAGCCACCAGGACGGCCTGACCTGGCGTCAGAACATAGACACTTAGTCTGGCCACTTCCTGTCTGTCTGTAGACAGAGCCTCTGGACATTGCCTAAAGAACGGCATCTCAGAGACGGGATCAGCATAGCGCTTTCCAACCCTTGCTAGCGAGAGGAGTTTCTCTACTCGATCCACGGATCAACCCAGTGTCTGTGTTTCAAAACACTGAGGAGGCCTGTGAAGGCCTAGGGGCTGATCTCACTGGGAGGCCTCACGAGAGGCCTACGACCGTCTGACCAGACTCAGGAGGCCGCATGCTCATAGTGACCCTCGGTGAGGGGAGCACAAGGTCCACCTGGTAGGCAAACCAGGCTGTAGGCAGGAAGGGTTCCGGGAGGGAACCAGTAGCAGAGAATGAACACTTTAGCGAGCCAGGGCGCAAGCTCGCCTTCAGCAGCTGCCTACTAAGGCTAGCTGAGACTGATAGCAAGAGGCCACTAGCTTCATAAACCCAGCACCATAAGGGACCCATTCACAGGGAGGCCTGGAGAGGCCTACAACCTGATAACCACAACCTGCGGGAACTCACCTTCAGGGAGGCCTGGTGAGGCCTACTACCTGACAGTTCTCATTCAAGGAGGCCTGGAGGAGCCTACTACCTGATAATCACAGCATGTGGGAACTCACCTTCAGGGAGGCCTGGAGAGGCCTACAACCTGATAACCACAATCCGTGGGAACTCCCATTCAGGGAGGCCTGGAGGAGCCTACAACCTGACAATCACAGCATGTGGGAACTCACCTTCAGTGAGGCCTGGTGAGGCCTACTACCTGACAGCCACAATATTAGGGAGCTCACATTCAGGGAGGCCCAAAGAGGCCTACTACCTGATAGCCAACGTACGTGGAAATTCACCTTCAGGGAGGCCTGGTGAGGCCTACAACCTGATAACCACAATCTGTGGGAACTCGCCTTCAGGGAGGCCTGGTGAGGCCTACTACCTGACCGTTCTCATTCAAGGAGGCCTGGAGGAGCGTACTACCTGATAATCACAGCATGTGGGAACTCACCCTAAGGGAGGCCTGGTGAGGCCTACTACCTGACAGCCAAAATATTTGGGAGCTCACATTCAGGGAGGCCCAGAGAGGCCTACTACCTGACAGCCACAATATTTGGGAGCTCACATTCAGGGAGGCCCAAAGAGGCCTACTACCTGATAGCCAACGTCAGTGAAAATTCACCTTCAGGGTGGCCGGGTGAGGCCTACTACCTGATAACCACCACTGGTAGCTATGAGCCCTGAGTATGGGTGATAGTACAAGGTGGCCTGGTAAGGCCAGCCAGCTGGGCAATCGCCTATCAGGCAGGCCTGGTCGGGCCTACCAGCTGATAACAAGCCACATTACGGCCTACTAGTCATCAGTGAGTCAACTGCCCGAACCACCAAGGCCAACCACGTAAAGTGAGCTGGCCTACAGCGCCCTCTTGGGGGCTGTCCAATCAAGGAGGCCTGCTGAGGCCTACTACTTAATGGCGCAGCCTTCGTTGGCAGACAAGCTGTTTACACAGCGCCTACAGCATCCTGGTGGCTAATCACATTGCCCATGACAGTGTACTCCGCAAAAAAGCTAGCACCCTTAAAACAAGGGGAGTACAACGTGCGCCACTCTGCCTCAACGGAGGCTCCAGCTAGTCAGGGGCCTACCATCTATGCATGGGCGTCAGCTCAGGGCAATGCTCTGGCTTCAGGGGAGCATACTCCGACCAAAGAAGAAGTGAAGGCTTACTTCATACTCGACCCGAGCCATAGTGGTGCGAGGTAGGATAAAACAGAACTGGGAGTGAATTGCTCAGACCTACCCTGTTATCACAAGGGAATTCTCCACCTCACCCTGAGGTTACCAGGGTGCAGGCCTGCCAGCAGCTCTAGGGGTGACAGAAATATATCTTTGCCCAACCTAGGGGAGTGGGGCTTGAATGAAAGCCAACCACCTACAACCCAGCGCTCGAGCAGTAGCTCAGCAAGGTGAGTAAAGCCTATACTGGCGGCCTAAAACCGTAAACCAGTTCTGCACGGCAGGGTCGGGCAGGAGATCCAGTCTTTTTCGTGAAGCGAAAGACGGCCTAACTCTGCTCAAATAAAGACATATATAACACGGAGGCCTGTTGAGGCCTACCATGTCCTTATAACCCATCCTCTGCACCACGCTGCATTACTCAAGTGACCCCCGAATGCAGAGAAGGGGCGGGCCTTGGCCTAACAACTCCCAAGGGAGGAGGCTGTTATACAGGGATGCTAAAAACCTACATTCACAAAGTGAAGGGTCAGAGGAAGAAATGCAAATTTTAGCAGAACGCCTCTAATATCCCTGGCAGAACCTAGGCCAGCTACAGAGGCGACCCTGGTGAGGGCCAGCCTGCAAGCATAGATCTATCTGAGGGCTCGGAGGAGCCACAGCCTAACAAGGAATAACGTTTTTTTGTATTATTCCGAACAAAGGGCTGCGGGATCGCTCAGCCTAATGAACACTCAAGCTCAAGGGGCGAAAATACTCAGAGAAGTCAAAACGGTCCCATGGGCCGGACATAAGATCTATCTGAAGCTCTAGCGTCAGTCAACACTCTAAGTAGAGCATACTAAAAGAGAGAGACCGGCTACTCTACCCTAAGGTGGGTTTCAGCCCGAAGGCTAACACAGTTATCGCTCTGGCCACCTACCGGGGAACTTCAGGGCCCTGATAAACAAATAAAGTTTATTTTCTTACCTTATTACCTTGACATGACCCCATAGCTCTATACAGGGAACGAGGTCTGTAAAGAGAAATATATTACAAAAAATAATCCTTGAAAGACCATTAGCTCACCTGCGGCGTGCAAGGTGAAGACTCGGCAGATAGTTCCTTATGAACCTGGGATCTGCTACCTTACATACCTGAAAGGGGGGTTACCATTAACCAAGTCTCGGAGGGCCATCAGAACGTAGTTCTCATCATCGGCCCATCCCCAGGACTGATGTAATGAACGCCTGGGGGTCAGAAGAGAGAGGGCAGATTTGGTGACCCTCCGGGGAGGTTATCCATTACCGACGCTGTGAGCGTTTGTTCTGAATAACCTCCCTCAAATCTCTTCTGTTGCGGGAGTCACGCCTCCTCTGCGACCTGCTCCTCGAGGGAGGGGGCGCACGAGAGGCTACACTGGTTCGCTGGCCCCGCATACGGTCCTCAGACCGTGAAGGGCCAGGCCCTCCCGCCTGCCCGGGTGCGGGCGCGGATCTCAGCGGTATACAGGTCTTAAATGCTGCTGAGCGTGCCTTCGCCTCTCTGAACTTTCCCACCACTGCCTCTACGGAGGTGCCAAAGAGTTCAGATGGCGAGACTGGCGAATCGAGAAGAAAGGCCTTCTCTTTCTCCCCGATGCCAGCTAGATTTAGCAC
This sequence comes from Chrosomus eos, assembly GCA_036326025.1. Taxonomy (NCBI): domain Eukaryota; kingdom Metazoa; phylum Chordata; class Actinopteri; order Cypriniformes; family Leuciscidae; genus Chrosomus; species Chrosomus eos. The sequence goes on from CM070821.1 coordinate 12,340,580, forward strand.
AGATGTCTCTCCATGGCCACCATCGCCGCCATCGACCGACCGATCGCGGCAGCGGTTTGCTTGGTAGCCCGGAGAGCCAGATCTGTGGTGAGGCGCAGCTCAGCTACCGCCTCAGGGGACAACCCTGCCCCCTGGTCGAGATCCTTCAGTAGGTTGGCCTGGTATGCTTGCAACACCGCCATGGTATGAAGTGCAGCACCGGCCTGACCTACTGCCATGTATGCTCTGCCATTCAAACGAGCCGTTGTTTTGAGTGGTTTGGATGGCAGGGTTGGAGCTTTCAGTGTCGTTGCCCACCCAGACACGAGATAGTTCGCAAACGTCTCGTCAATGGGCGGCATAGACACGTAACCATACTCTCCGATCCCCTCAACATCAGCGAAACTGGCCCGTTGATGTTGATGAATACGGGCAGAGTATGGTTTCTTCCATGCCTTCTCGATCTCAATGTGTAGATCGGGAAGAAATGGAAGGCTCACCCGAGCTGGTGGTGTATGGCCGGGGAGAAACGATCATCGAGCCTGCCGCGAGCGGTCTCTCCTCTAGCGCTCCATCACATCCAACAGCTCAGCATACACGGGGCAGGATGACTGAGAGAGTTCAGGATCATGAACCCCCTCAGGCATGTCCTGCGCGTCCTGAAGAGCCGCAACTGCAGGACCAATCGGAGAGAAATCTTCCACATTGACCTGCAGTTCGCCCTCGTCAGCCGCCGAATCATCTGAGAGGTTAACAGCCCTCTCGAGGTGATCGACGAGGTCCATCTGAGAACCCCATGATGCAAGCCGCCACTCGGCCTCGGCATGAGCGGGACCGGCACCATGAGGACCAGACGCTGAGCCCCCTTCACTCGAGAAGAGGGCCAGACGAGAGCGGAGCGTTTTAAGAGGAAACCGCTCGCAGTTCGCACAGAGGGTTCCCTCGAGAACCTCCCGTGCGTGCTCTTCTCCCAGGCAGAAAACGCACAGATCGTGAGTGTCAGTCGGTGTCAGAAACCTTGGACACGGGTCTGCACACTTACGAAAACAATCTACCTTTGCTGTGTGTTTCATACTCATACCTTCTCTTTTTCTTGCGTTTTACTTTGAGTAGCGATTCAAACAAACAGTCCCTGAAGACGAAAAGATGATTTGTCATGTTTGCAAGGGGCCCTTATATACTTCCAGGTCGCACGTTAATCATTCACAATAATGATTCACGGGCTGTCGCCAGTCAATGTGATTGACGTGATTTGATAGTGATTTCAGACACCTGTCACGCCTGAGGCGTTCTCCCCACAGCGTCGATGACGTATTGTTGAGTTCCCTTCAAAAGGGAACTATGATTTTCTCAACTTTTTTGTTTAAAATGTTGCCTTTCTTTATGAAACCTACTGACATTCAAGTGTGGATAAAAAAAAGGATGCATGAAGCTAATAAAATGTTTTTAAAATTAAAGTACCAGTTAAGTATAAAAAATAATATCTACATTTGAACATAGTAGTATACTGCAAGTGCAAAAATAATATATGAATAGTAAACTATAAGTATAATGTTATATTAACAAAGAGAACTTACAAGTATACTTAGTAGGGGAGAGCCGGGACGATTGAAACGCGGGACGGATGAAACATTGAGATTTCCTTGAAAACCACTCACGTCATGTACGTCAAATTTTGTCAGCACGTACAGCACGCAATTGCCTACCAGACTCCCGAAAACATTTTTTCTTTACGTCATGCCGTTTTAAAGTTAGAGCCGGAAAGCTGTTTTTGAGTGCGGTTAGTGAATTCTTTCGTGCAGTACTTTTTTTTGACTGACAAGTTGTATTTATAGTTTCATGTGCCATTATAATGATAATACTGAAGGTGTATTAGTACTATAACATATCCTTAAGTGTGTAATATCAGAGTCTTTTAGTTTAAGGGCAAAACAGGTTTAACTGTCAGGAGGCGCTGTCGGGACGGTTGAAACAAGTATTCAATCTTCAATAAATTTAATTTATCGTCTTCTGGTTGACAATTTTCTTCATAATAACAGGCTATTCAACCAGCAAACACTCAATATGACTCGAGGAAGAAATTTAAGAAAACGGATTTGTCTTTATTCATCAAAATAGCTTATTAGAAAGATTATGCAAAACGCGCATATATTGCCTATTGTTTATTGGGCGACAGAAAAATGTTTTCAATATGAACCTTTAAATTAAAATAAATTACAAAATATGTTTGTAACAATATGTATATAAGTTACTTGTCAGGTATTGTTCATAAAAACAAGCATTAGATGAATAGTTACCGTTTAAACTGTTATGTTTCATCCGTCCCACCCCTGTGTTGCAATCGTCCCGCTCAGGCGGGACGATTGAAACAAAGCACTACTACCGTTCAAAGTAAATTTTTACTTAAATCATTCTATATTTGTACCGAATAACAAATGATGCTAAGAGAACACATATGTGAGTTGTTGATCACACACAAACAAAATATCTATCTGTAACCTTATCTTAGAAAACGACGTTTATCTGAAAAGTGTTTCAACCGTCCCGGCTCTCCCCTATAGTAGTTTACTGAAAGTACACTTCAGTGTGTACTTTCATAAACTAAAAAATGTACTACTTGTAAAACAACTAGTATACTTATACGTTCACTTGTAGTAGAGATGCATTACAAATTAGAAACAGATTTTACTATTGTTACACTTATAGTACACTTAAACGTATACTTTAACATTGGGCCAATTTAGTCCCAAGCAGTATTGAAATAGTACAATTAGAAGTTTACTACAAGTACACATTGATATTAGCATACTTACTACATAAAGTACACTTAAAAATATGAACATTACTTAAGTATACTTCATAAAATGAACTTAAAGTATACTTATTTTTCGTAAGGGATTATTTTCAATTCTTCAAGCTAAATGTTTCAAACAAAACATATTTTATTGGGAAAAATCAAAAGGTGGCCCACATGCAAGACAATCATTTTTGAGCATTGCCAAACTTGTAAACTTTTTAAATAATGTGTACAACATGTTGTTATGTATGCAAGACGTAGCACAAAGACTGTTTTTTTTATTTTTTATTATTGGTTGTCACAAAAGCTGACAAAGCTCTGTCTCAGGGGAACACCGCAGAAATAAGACACGCTTCCTTTGAGTTCTGAGAGGACTGGATGTACTTCACATCACCATTAAGTAAAACACACACACACACACACACACACACACACACACACACACACACACACACACACACACACACACACACACACACACACACACACACACACACACACACACACACACACACACACACACACACACACACACACACACACACACACACACACACACACAGAGCTGAAGTTGTTGTGTTCTTACATGTGCATTATCTCGGGAATGACACGTTTAAACAACTTGAGTATGAATCATTTGTGCACAAAAAGAGGGAATGAGCTGCTCAAACTTCTGTGCGAAAACACATCCATGTTTATCTTCTCTCATTTCCCCCCTCACAAACATCTTATCGGTTTATCAACATTTTCAGGGAAGCTGCTAAGTCATTCTCTGGTGAACGTGATTTCACCAAGTACCACATGTTCCTGGATCAACGTCGTTGTTGATCCTGGATAAACTTTCCAATCAACCAATCAGATTTGAGGGACAAGTTTACAGTTTATGTCAGGTTTAGGCTTAAAACCAGGGTGAAGTACTTAAACATCAGTGTCAGTCACCTTTCATTACCCTCTGATTTTAGGGAAAAGTTATGGGTAGGGTTAGGTTTAGGGGTAGGGTTTGGGTAAGGACTACATTTTGGGACGGGAATGTTGATCCAGGATCAACAAAATATGTTGATCCAGGACCATGTCTTACTTGGCAAAATCACGGTGACCGTCATTCTCTTCAGTTATTGGAGAATATTAAAGCTATGCTAAAATCCCATGTTCCATCCATCAAAATGGCAATATCCAGGCAGCCACGCAGACAGTATCATGTCTGCTCTTTCTTAAAGCTGATAGGCCCGTTGGGACGGAGGCCTAGAAACTATTAGATTTAGAAACATCAGTAAATGAGCAGATGAGGGGGGAGAAAAGGAGAGATTGTGTTTAATCTAATTCTTTATTATAGAGTTTCACAGAGATTTCAGGTTGCTGTACGTGAGAGCCAATGTGGGAGGCCTGATGGTTAAAGAAATACACTTCAAACTAATCGAGAAACGAACCTGATGTGATGTCATATTGAACAAAATCAGGAAAAAACAAAGTTTGTTTGATTTCGAAAACAGCTTGCCAAAACGATCTTATATAATAAAAAATGAGGGCTAAGGGCCCGTTTACACAACCGTTTTCAACTAAAAACTGAAAACTTTTTGTGCATTTTGGCCATTCATTTACATGCATTTTCGGGGCCTGAAAACTTTGGAAAATGGGTTTTAAAGTGCATGATTTTTTAAAAACGATATTGTTATTATCTCTGTGTAAACTACAAAAACGTGAATTTTCAGAACAGTGCATAAGTTTTACGGTTTCCAGTCTATAGGCGCACAGTGTTCCTTTACAAAGTGACCAACTCCCTGGTCCTGGAATGAATAATACAATTTTTTTTGTCGGTTTCGCACATCCACGTGAACGGGGATCGCTTCTACACCTCTGTTGTATGTATGTGAAAAATGCAAAATATTTATAGTACAGTACATTGTACATTGTTGTCACGTACTGTAAGTGTACCCTAAAATGACTAAAGTTACATTTTTGCGTGAATTATTCCTCTAAAGAAAGTTTTGCAGTTACTTTACTTTGGCAGTCCCCATAATTTAATAAAGCCACAATCATTTCAATGTGTGACAGGATTCACTGTGTCTAAGTGCACGCTATGGTGTGTGTTTCTGAGACTGGCGTTCTTCTGTTGTTATTGGACTTTTGTTCTCTTGAGTCTGGTTAGCGCTGAAGTTCGCGTGTTGGTATAGTCTTTCACATGTTCCACCCCAACCCTAGAGACAAGGACGCTCTTCTAGCAGAAGCCTTTTCCAACCACAGGCCCGGGAACAGAGAATAAAAGGAATTATGTTTCCCCGTCCTTAAATGCTGGGAGTCCTCTTTGATTCTGCTCAGTTATTAGCCATTATACTTCAGTTACACTTTGTACTTCAAATCAGTTTGCATCAGAATCTCATAAAAGCAAAGAACAAACTGATATCCATCAGTCTCCCTGGAGTGGACAGCTGTGTGTGTGTGTGTGAAACATTACCTTTCTGAAAAGACCAGCATATGTTGGGTTTTGGATGCTGATCCCCACTATGAGATGGCGGTGTTCCCATTTAAAGGAATATCTCACATGGCAATCAAAACCTGCTATAATTGACTTCAACAAAAGGAGAAATTCTGACAAAAGTTCACGCTGTATAAATCATAGGACACTGACAAGCTCTGAAAAGTATATTAAAAAAGCACCAATAAAATTCTATACAATGCATGAGCTACTTTCCAAGTCTTCTGAAGTCAGAAAATTCTAGTTATAAAGTTATAAAAAAAATAGGTATATAAAAAGGAATAGTTCACTTCAAAATGAAAAAGTTGTTCCAAACCTGTATGAATTTCCTCCTTCTGCTGAACACAAAAGAAGATATTTTGAAGAATGCCGGTAACCAAATAGTTGATGGACCCCATTGACTTCAATTGTTGGAAAAATACTATGGAAGTCAATGGGGTCCATCAACTGTTTGGTTACAGACATTCTTCAAAATATCTTCTTTTGTGTTTAGCTGAAGAAAGAATTTCATACAGGTTTGGAAAAAAATTGAGGGTGAGTAAATGATGACAGAATTTTCATTTTGAAGTGATCTATTCCTTTAAAACAAGAAAAAAGGCCAATAGCATTCAGTATTCTCTAAAACAAGTCTTAAAACATTATGCAATTCATCTTTTTAGGTACATTTGTCCTGTTTAAAGAAATAAGAAGAAAAGAATTTCAGTATAAATAGCACATAAGGACAGAATGAACTGTCATTGGTTGTTTTACCTGTGGGACGGACAGTCTCTTCCTGTTTAAGTGGGCAGTTAGAAAGTACTGCAAAGAGGACCAGACTTTATGCTGACAGTCAGACTTTATTCTGTGCCAGCCTAAACACTGCTAGACGGAGACATCTGCTCTTTATTCTAGCAGTGTCAGTCCGAATCCCGCATCCCGCAGTCATCCATCTCACACAGCAGCATTACTTTGTTCTTTGTTTACAATGGTGAATTTTTGGAGGTATCAAACTATTGCACATTCATATTTACTCCAGTAAATTATTAATAAATTTAATAATGTATGCACTGTAGGCTAATGAGTCCCACAGAGCAACAGTAGAAAAGAAGAGCACTGCGCCGTATGGAAGTAAAGTGAGGGATGCATTTAGTTTAGTCTTGAAACTATGGCACAAGCTGATAAGTCCAGTACATGTCATTTTCAACAATCCCACCATTTTCACAGATGCTGATAAGCTAATTCTGCAGCCAATGAGATTGCTTGCTCAACATTAAAATAGCCTGGTTCATTGTTTCTCTGAACCCCTCCACCTCCCCCAGCTCCACCTGCCTAGATCTGCTATAGGATATATGTGTATTCATGCAACAGCAGCATAACTTACATGCAACAGCAGTGTGACTGTGTATCTATTAGCAATAGCAATTCATACTTAGCTTCAGTGTAACATGTCTTCTCTGTCATGCAGCTCTTTGTGAAGTGCACACATTCACTCTTTTTTTTGTAAGTCGTTGAACAAATCTATCGAAAACAGTTATCAAATACTAAATGTTCAGCGACTTACATCTTATTATGCACTTACAATGTAAAATCTAAAGCACTGCATTGGAATTCGTCATCAGTGAATAGTAAGCCCCGCCTTCTTTGATCTGATTGGCCATCATTTTGACATTGACGATCTATTAAACCACTTAGGGCCCTTTAGGGTTACGATCCTGCTTTAAATAAAAGAGAGACCTCAACATAGGACTGGTATGCCGCCATGGACAACAGTAAAATATAAAGTTATTATTATTATACTTACAAAAAAATGAAATACAACACAATTCTGCAACTGACCAATCAGAATCAAGTATTCCAGAGAGCCATTAACTCAAGATATATTGTTTTGAGGGTTATTACGTACATCATTTTGCTTCTCATGTCAATGTATGTATAAGGATGTTTAGATATCTTTTCTGGAAATGATAAAAATACTGATGCAGGTGCAGTGGAGGCTGGTTTACACAGACCACAAACACGGCTAGATATGTTTACTAACCTGTGTTCTGATGAGCATCAAGATGGGGTGTGTGTTTACTTTACAGCCTACGTCACTGCAGTACAGTTGTGTTTATGGCGTCTCTCTCATAGTGTCTTTTTTTCTCTGTCTGGCTCAAGGACAGGAAGTGCATACCACTGTCCAGTCATTCAATATCCATGGAAAACACATCTTATGGTCACATGCAACTCACACTTCCTGTTCACTCCATCTCACTTCCATCTGAATATTCACCCGCTCTTTCATCTCTAATAATACCGTAAGCATTGTTACTCGTTCAACACCTTTAAATTGCCTGCAGACACCTGTATCCTGTGTGGTGTTGTAATGCAATGTGCATCCCTCAACATCCGGAGCCGTCAGGGCTTTTTACCATTGGGCTGTTGCTTTCCCATGGCATACAGTCTTTCTCTATGGGGCGCATGAGGACATATTCATTCCGTTGTTTCACAAATAAAAAAGAACACTGTAACAAAAGCTCTCATAAATTCAGAGTTTACCAATCGGAATTACGAGTTCTATAAGGACATCTTTGACATGGTGTGAACGCACCTTTATTTCAACATACTGTGGTTTATCTGTGCCAATAGCCTCGCGGGCAGTGCGCCGACAAATAGTGCCGTTGTGTTTCGGGCGACCCGAGTTCCAATCCGGACCTTTCCCGATCCTGTCCTCTGCCCGCTCTATAGGCCTTTATTCGCAAACACCGGAAGTAGCTAACCGCGGCCATATTGTTGACATGACATCTGTGCTGCCCCTAGCCGCATGCAGATTTGAGTTGAGGTGAGCAATAGCCTAATGGCTTCATCTCGTCGGTATCAAGAGAAGATACGCTTGATTGGTGTGGACCCATATCAAATAGACCCAATAGCCTTAAGTAAAGATCCGTCCTTATTGCCAGCCGTAACTTATCCGGATATTTATAACGTTAACTAACTTATCTCGTCCATACAGTATCCGCATAACGTTACACTTCGCAGGGCTCCAGACTAACTTTTACTAGGATCGTTTTAACAAAATAACACAGTAGCCTATCACACAAGCTAATTTCCTACCTAGTATCAATAAGGCATATATCAATAACGTTACCTGTGGTAAAATGATGGGAACAGACATTGCTGTGGGGAGTCGGTTGTTTAGCCTGTTTATCCTAGCTAGCCACAAGTCTCTCATGCGCTGGCTCAACTTCTCTGTCTCACTCCCTTCACGTTTTCTGACAGTCGGTATCGCATAAAACTAACTCTGGGGTTCTTATTGCTGTTGTTAGAACATCACATCAGTGTATTACACAACACACCATCGCGCTGTTTTAAAAAATAATACAGCGATACCATGGATAATACCGACGCTGCCTCGCTTGTCAATTGACAGACTGACAGTTGCCGTGGTTTCTGTGTCAACAAAATGGCCGCCGCGAACATTGATGACGCAGATCGAATAACAACTATACTATCCTATCGTAATACAATAAATATAAAAGAAAAAGAACATAACATGTGATTTGAGACATTCTAATTTCTGATAATATTTTGGATGGATACATGCGAATTGGGACGCAGCAACAGTGTGTGTGAGAGAATGAGAGTGAGAGGGCACGGAGTAGCCCAGATAGTGACAAACTTGTGTCTGTGTTTTCTCTCTGGACCAGAGAAGATACAATCTGTAAATGAAGCATGTTGCTCTTGGTGCCCCCTGCTCTTTGAGCATGCGCATGTGTGTGTGTGTGTGTGTGTGTGTGTGTGTGTGTGTGTGTGTGTGTGTGTGAGTCAGTCAGTGAGAGAGAGAAAGACACAGGCTCCTTTCAGCAGAGACCTCCGTTCCTGCTACCGATCAGAGGAACTTCATCTGATGGGCTGACAGAGACGCCCACTCCACGCATCAGCTCCCAAATACAACAATGCGCTATCAGCCCTCATATACACTCCAACATAAACACACCAACACACACACGGTAGCCATATGTGCCATACACAAACACTCAGCTCATTTGATAGAAGCCGACAAGCAGATATAGCTCTGTGTGATTTCACAACCCTCCTTATCACTGTCGTTCAGCATGTGGGCACTGTGTCTAGCAATGTGTGCTTTGACGCCAACATTCATCAATTACTCACACACAATATCCATCCAAACGTTGCGCTGTGACGTGCTGATTACACAGCGAGATCTGTTAGCACAAGTGCTAATAGATAAGTGAGCAGCTGGCGTGAAGTGTTTGATTGGCGCGTGGCACCGGTCACATCTTTCCCCGAGGCCTCGGCTGCTGTACCGCAGTTAAAAGCATCAGACATGACTCAGAAGTTTTCTTTCGTACACAACTTACTCTGTGATCATGGTTCATGGTTCATTTAAGGTGCTTCAAGTGATGTTATTAATCTTCAGAATGGCATACCAGCTAACAGAGAATGTTCTCACGATGTTCTGTCAAAGTTATTTACTAGTAACATTACTAGAATGTTTGTTTAAATAGATCAGGTCCTTAATAATGTTCTCACAACGTTAAAACAGCTATTTTACATTGTAATAATATTTCACAATATTACTGTTATCACTGTATTTTAGATCAAATAAATGCAGCCTTGGTGAGCATAAGAGACTTCTTTCATAAACTCTAAGACAATCTTACCAGCCGCAAAACGTCAACACAACAGGATTTTTTAAAAGGTCCTGGCAGCACTTTTCCATTTAATGAAAGCAAAGGGTTACTTACAGATCCTTCAGGACTGTTTAAAATGAACAAGATCTGAGTCCTATTATAATATTGTGTATAGTGAAGTGATAATGAAGTGGTAAACTCTGAAATCATGTGATCATCTGTGTGTAAACAAAAATGACTCAAATGATTTAATCTTTTTACAAAATAACTGAAGTGATAATTAATTCTAATGTCGATCAACTTTACATGCTCACGATGTCTATCACCACCACCTTCTTCACAAAAAGCACAAAATGATGATCAGTTCAAATATAGAGTTAATAAACAGAGCAATCCCAAACAGTGTCCTCTTACCATCGGTGCATGGGCCCTAAAAATAGTTACATTTATTAATATAAATAACTGAAATAAACAATCTTCTGCCAAAACAACATTTCATTGGCACAACATAGTTCATTGGCTCGAGCCCCTCTCAAATAAATATCAATGATAATATTGTGGTCAATAAAACAAAATGCATTTGATTAGAATTAACATGACAACGTGTACAAAACTAATTTGCCTAAATTCACGTTTATTTTAACGTATCTGCCAGTCTGAAGCGTTGTTGCTAACGCGTTGCGTCACCTCAACTTGAGTGTGTCTTGCTTCGGACTAGAAGGGGTCAGTCGAAATCCTGCAGGTGTTAACACAGTCTCATCCCAAGAAGTCATATATTGACGTCTTGGGACGTCTTTTGACCATACGTCAATATCCGCCTTTTTAGGGTACCCTTAAACGTCGGTAAATGACGATCCTGGGACGTCATACAACTGACGCTTTACCTTTAACGTCAGTAGGTGACGGGGTAGGTTTAGGGGTAGGTTTAGGGCTGGGGTAGAGTTAGGATCCGATAACGTCATCTAACCGACGTTTAAGGGTACCCTAAAAAGGCGGATATTGACGTATGATCAAAAGACGTCCCAAGACGTCAGTATATGACTTCTTGGGATGAGACTGCGCTGCAGGTGTCAGTGCTTTCTGTCCGTCCATGCATTAGATGCACACCCTTGAATGAGTGCGGATTTCTAATGCATTTACTTGAACTTCTGAGGTAACATCTTTGGTTTAATCCATTTGAGAAATTGTGAGGCGGCCAAAATCATATTTTAAAATGGACTGAATAAATCTTTTTTTGAACTTGACGTGCGATGCCGCGCTGACTGACATGTATGCGCATGAATCACTGTCACAAGCTCAGACTCAGAGCAATATTGTAAGTTACTGCATCTGCATTTTTAATATTTAGCAGAATAATAATGCATCACGATACACAATCTCACTTTTAGTTACGTCTTTTAACTTTTATAGTATTTCGAAGGGGAAAAACATGAAATTTGACTGTTGCTGCCACTTTAGCGCGAGGCCAGTAGCACCTCAGCTCCTCTCACGTCCCGCCTCTTTGCCAATTTTCTGTTATCCGGGAGTGACGAGAGATGACGCTCTGCCAAGATGGCGACGGTTGGCCCCGCCCACTTTAGGCTTCAAGAACGCTCTTCAGCATAGAAATCATATAGAGACTAGAAGCCCTATTGGCCGCTGGAAACCGAGAAATCCGGCCGCCATCTTGAACCGGTCGTATTCCTAGTTTCATTGCGTGGCAGCAGATAAGATGCCAGAGCTTTGTGGAGCATTTTCCTGTTCTAATCGCCGGACCATCGAAAATAGGGCTTTTCACAAGTAAGTCTTAATATTACCGTACTATTGGTTGTATTTTGTGAATAGAATATTACCAGATAATTGAGAAGGAGCAAGGATATTTGCTATTACTGTACTGAAATCGTTGTGAAATGCTGTTTACTGCATCAGCCGGTGTTCACCCGGCATGGAGAGGTGAAGATAATTACAAGAGCTTCTAGGTTATCAGATAAGCATTCAACTGCCCTGTTGTATAGGTTATTTGTGTTTGCGCACATGATATCAGGAAGCAATGTAACGTTAATACACGTATGACAGCGATGCACAAATTGAGTTACCCCTCCAACTTCTAGTTTTATTGATAACCTATATCTTATCACATGCGATTTGGCTATTGATATTACAGAAGTCCTGTGGTAAAATTACATCATTAACTTACTCCATCTACCCTTGTAAAGTTAATCCGAATAGGGCTTTGGTCTCGACATTTTCCCCTCCCACATCCACATCCAATAAAAAAAGTATAGGCTTAATGTTGTCCAAACTTAATAGAAATTACTGATGCAAACACGTTGAAAAGCGATCTTCTCAATTTTTATTACAGGTGGCTGCATTCGGTGGATTCGCGGCTGCTGTGTGGTGTGTGTGTGTGTGTGTGTGTGGAGAGAGAGAGAGAGAGAGAGAGAGAGAGAGAGAGAGAGAGAGAGAGAGAGAGAGAGAGAGAGAGAGAGAGAGAGAGAGAGAGAGAGAGAGAGAGAGAGAGAGAGAGAGAGAGAGAGAGAGAGAGACTGTTTGTTTGTGTGTCTGTTCGTGTGTATGTGCGTGTCACATACCATAACTTGTTTCTTCAACTTATTAAAATATCTTACTTTACTGCAACTATCTGTTTCTGCTTCTTTATTATATTTATAGTGTGTGATTTATCAAATACATTATATCCTTCATCACACATATTGTGTCTGGTCACTTTATAACTTATATCAGAATATTATATTACTGTTAAGCCTACTATGGATATTAAAATACGCCGAACCATGTGTCCTGTGTTATAGCTACATGAATTACCTTTGCAGGAAAAAAAACCGCGTGAAAATCAGTTCAGTATTCAGTGAGATATGATTAATTTAATGCGCTGACAGCGCATTTCACCTGCCATTCAGATTACACTGAGCGGAGCGGATGACCGGTTTAAGATGGCGGCTCCAATTCTCGTCCGTGCCAATAGGCAGTAGCACTCAATAGGGCGTCTACCTATATGATGTCTATGCTCTTCAGAAACCTACGGGTGACGTCACGGACACTACGTCCATATTTTTTTACAGTCTATGAAGTAAATGCCCACTGCTGTGGGTGGATAACCGTTTTGCATATTATAATGAGTTTCAACTCACCCGTCGATGCACTTGGGGGAAATTGTTTTGAAAAAAACGTCCAATGTCGTAAAATGGCAACCGGAATGATTCGCCCATACATGTTCGACCCAGAGTCCGTGTGTACAACATTCCTGTCAGATCCAATATAGACGGCACAGCACCGTTCTTTACTCTTAATCGGTCTGCAAATCCAGTCTTGTTTACAAAACAATCCTCTGTGAAATGAAGCGAACAGACAGACAATGTTTTACCTCATCAGCTGGAGTGTAACGTCATTAAAAATAAAGTTTATCTATGCACTCCTATTGGAATACAGAGGAAGCTTATGCAGCGACTGTCTTCTTCCACAACCAGGCACTGCACAATATTTTGTATTGCTCGGTAGCTCGATCCGGTTTGTCATCACAAGGTAGGCATCTATGTTATTTAGCTATGCGTGTAATGCGTGAACCGGTGGGCGGGGCTAACCCGGCCGTGTTGATCCAGGCGTTGATCATCTTCTGCGGGGGTGGTGTTTTATCCTCTTTGTCGTCATAGTTCCCCACTTTGAAAAAGGAGTCGTTTGCTGAGGCTGGTGTCAATAAAAGCATTTATTGGACTAACAAGGACTGTTCAGTTCTGAAACTTACAGGATATTCTTATAATATGATGACCTCTCAGATGTCAAAAGCTCAAGGAAAATTTGATTTCTCAGTTCATCACCCCTTTAAATGTCTTTTTGGTCACTTTTAGACAGAAAATCTAAAGAAAATTATACAGAAAGATAATACAAACAAAATTTCACTCACCAAGCCTATCACATGAAACAAACATCCATCCCTTCTTAAATGTCAGCGAGCGCGTTGGGCCGTTTAGTGAAACTGACGCAGCCTATTTAAAACCATACATCTTCATTATACATCTTAATCACACATACAGTGCATGTTCACAATAATAATTTAAATAAATAAAAGAATGATTTAAACTATGTTTTACTTCTGATATAAACATTTAGATTAAATATGCCATTCTCATTAATGGTGTTAAACACTTAAACTACATGAAATCATTACTGAGAAGTTACAACATTTTTATATTCAATAAATAGAAATATTTGTTGTGGATGCAATGCAGCACTTTTCCTCTGGCATGCTGTGTTTTAATGTTTTAACTACAGAGATTAATTGCTTATCATGATAATAGCAGATTGTCTGAGAAAATAGTTTTGTGCAAATAATGCACAACAAAGTCTATCTTTTTCCATAAAAAATATAAATCAGTTAAAAATAATATTTGGCCAGTGGAAAAGATTGAGAAAAACTTTCTCTGAAATGTATTTTACACTATTTTATTTATTTATAAATAAAATAGTAAGTTTTTTAGATAAGTAAGTTTTTATAAATAAAAACGTATGCGTCAGACGTACGCCTGTTTTGTGCATATGCAACGGTTATAAATGAGGCCCCTGGAGCCGGTAGATACGGCCACGGCAGTTTTACGCCCCTGTTGTTCCTGATGCGTCCAGAAGGGGGATAAGGATATACGGCGAAAAAACATAATTAAATCAACGCTCGAAACTTACACATTAATAACCGTCCCATCCATAGACTTAGACTTATTTAGTGTTTTTTGTTCATTTAAATATAAACGTTACAATGTAGACAGTGTAACGGTAGACAATGGAATGATCTGCACTACGAATTAAAATATCTGTAGATTCAGTTGGGCTTCACTCTCTTCTCAGACTACTGAAGACTGAAGACTACTGAAGAATGTTTTTTGTAAATAATGGCATGATGTCAGGTGAGTGTGGATTGAATCAATTTGCCCCTGATCTTGAATGTACAACGGCACAGGCACTGTCTTGGTGGAACACTGGGAAAAAGTGTCAAGCCACTTTGATTTCTTTTGGCCACTGATGATGGACTGTGCAGAGAAAATTGCAAATTACAATAAAACATATCAATGTATGTTCCTTTAAGTCTTTTATTTACTAGACAAGCTATTGGTTTGGAATGCAGTAAAATAAAGAGATGGGTGTTTATAGTTTATAAGGTTATAAGTGAAAATAAGAGAGAGAGAGAGAGAGAGAGAGAGAGAGAGAGAGAGAGAGGAGAGAGAAGAGAGAGAGAGAGAGAGAGAGAGAGAGAGAGAGAGAGAGATTTTAATTTCCTTAAGTAGCTAAAGCAAACACACACCTTTATGAGATGGAACTTGGTATAGACAGAATATGATAAAACCCACATTAAGTGCATATACCCTACATTTTAGTCCAGATCAGTAAGCTATTTTAAGAAAAATGTATAATCTTTCAAACCATAATGGGAAAAGTTTTTAAATGTGGGTTTTATCATGCATGACGTTGGAAATAATCAGTTAGTGAGAAGTTAAATTCTTTACTTAGAGAGATTTACATAGACATATATACATATATGCCTATTATAAATGTGTATTTTGTGTGTTCACACCATAGACTATAATAATCAAAGGTAGTGTGTCGATTCAATTAAAAATCCGCAAGTTCAAATTTTCTGCATTTTAGATCAAATAAATGCACATTGTCCAATGAGATTTGATCTCGTTGTGCCCAGATGACGAATGAATTATGTCATATTTTAAAATATGTGATATGTGGATTTTTACTTTAACCTCTTAAGATCCAAGCCATTTTTGGGGATTTCCGCCTGGATTTAGCCAACCCAAATTAAAAAGCATATTGTTCCCACATACTTTGGGCTAAACTCACAATTTTTGTGTCATTTTACAGGAAACCCTTTGCAGTTTCATAAAACAGTGCTAAAATTGATAAACATTTAAGCATATGTTGTCTGAGCTTTAATGAACACAAAAAAAAAAAAAGGCGCTTTTTGATTTTTTTATTTTAAATTAATTTTTGAAAGTGTTTAACTCAGGCCATGTAGGGCATAGGGATATGCAGACAAGTATGGCTATTTCCTCTATATGGCAACAAACACTGAAAAAAAGAATTATTTCTCTATAATAAAAATGAAAAAGATATTCAAGCAAATCTGAAGGGAGGAACATTACCTTTTTTTTATGTAATTTCTACCTACCCAAATCTAAACTCTGCTTATAGCCAAACCAATTGGTACATATGCAATATTCCAGTGTAATTTTAAAGAAAACCCTTTAAAATTGTATAAAACACTGCTGAATGTGATAAATATTATAGTATATGTTGTCTGTGCTATAGTAAACAAAAGAAAAAAATAGGCGCTTTTATGATTTTGATCATTTTATTCTTTCAGATGATGCAAGTCTTATCATTTGACAAATGATTTCACTAAAATCTGTGGTCTATTAGCATCTATAAAAGCATCATAATCCTCCAGATGTATTTCATTCATTATATGGGCATCAGTTTTGTCATCTGTGTTGTGTATCACCTCAACATCACCGGCCAGCCTGGAGATCTGATGCCAGCTGTGCCAACTCTGTGCCAACAGTGCCACACATCTTCAATAGAACCTGAAACAAAGAAATCAGTTTAACTATTTCTGCATTGTATAATAATCACTTTCACAATTCAAATGTAGATTTACTGAATTGTCTTTGAATTTGACATAATGCAAAGTAAACTAAGTATTTGGGCATAAAAGCTATAGGTAAAATAGAAACATTGAAAATTATATTTTATAAATAGCTTATCAATTGGTTGCTTGTTTCACATTTCAAACTAAGCAATAACTTAATTAAAATGAATATACATTGCTGAAACTCAAGGATTCTGTTATATTCCAACAATAGTCCCAATAGCCGACTCCCACGCAAACGTCCCTGTCTTAGCTCGAACAGTTGCACCTCAAAGTACGGTTAATAAATGTAATGATGCCTTTTATATTTCTAGATGCATTATAATTATCAAAACAGTTCACAAGTTATTAAATAAATACAAGAGCATCGCAGATATTCCTGTAAACAGACCGTAAGCATTGAACACCGAGTGACCGTGGTTGCGCGTCCGACACTCGGTCTGTTACTGGACCGCGTTCAGTGAACGCGTGACTGTAGTTCCTATAAAAATCCTATACATAATAAAGCTTAGCAATAGCTAGAGTGAGACAGGATCACAGTAAATCAATTACTTGGATTCTGGTGAAGTGCTCGCTACGAGGCGCTCATTGCGCAACTGCTTTCAGTTCGTTCGAAAAGGATTTCTCACCAACAAAAGTTCCAGAACGTGAAATGGTTCATTAAAGAAGTAAATCCTAAGCTAAAACGGTGATGTGATTATATGTGCTGTATGTGGAATGTGATACTATTATCGAGAACTCATTTGGAATGTATTTCACTGGTGATTGTTTTGAAGATATTCGATCTATGATTGACTCACAATGTAATAACACAGCGACAGATTCCTTAGAATAGAGCTTTATTGTAATGTATGGTTTGACTTATTGGAAATAAATAAAAATAAAAAATTTGTAGAAAGATTCTTACATTATCATAAAGCGTGAAAATTATTTGCCTGGGACCAATGCATATTTGTAAATGTTCCTATTTGCGTAGTATCATAAAACCGAAAGTGAATGTATTCTGTGTAAAGTATAGATTCTAACTTAAATGATACCAAGAATTATTATTGATTTTATGGAAGACCAATAAAAACAGTACGAAAATCATACAAAGATTTTTTATCCCGGTACTCGGATTAGCGGATTTTAAAGGGTTAATCGACAACTACTTTGATTATTGAAAAAAAAAGTTTAACAATTGTTGTTTATTTAATACGTCCTACACGTAAGTGACACATATTTGCATAAGCCTAATATTTTTAACATTACTTAAAACATTTGACGAAATACATTATGTTGCACTAAGCAGTACATTATAGCCATTCTAAACATAGTCTCTTCGGAAGCTCCGTATTACATTAAAGGTTGTTTTCACCTTCCTCCTTTTCCTCAACTCCACCTTGTAATTTCCAGATGGTCCTGTGTGGCCCTGTTGGCCCTCTATCCCATCAACTGCACATTGTCATAATCATTCACTCACTTGCTCACACACAGTAAGTTCTAAGAACCTGACAGTGCCCTTCGAAGTGGACTTTAGAGGGTTTTTGATCACCTTGAGTGACTGTGAGAGTCCATATTGTAGGGAAAGAACATGCTCGGTTTGAAACATCAATAGTGTACATAAATATATTACTTCACAGGAGGAGGATAGGGATTACCCGTTAGTAATTGCACAGCAGAATATATTTGGTACAATGAAGGGCATTGCAAATGTACTGAGCCCTTAAAGATACTGATGGAAAAGAAATATAAGATGGGAGGAAAAATATATTTCAATGCTCTCGCGTTCTCTCGTAAACCTTTTGTGTTTCCTCACAAAACTTTTGTGTTCCTCCGATAATCTTTGCGAGCGAACGCAATGTTTCTTGGGGGAACACAACACATTTGCAAGCGAAAGCACAAGTATTGACACAATTTTTCATACTACTAATATTGTCAACTTCTACACATAAGCTGTGTTCAAAATCGCCTTCATTCACTACTCCCTACATGAGTGATTGAAAACGAGTGAGTGAATTCAGACTCTGAGGCCTGGTATTAAGATGTGATTCAGTCGATCGAATCACAAGGGGCTGACGCTAAATACAGGTGTCTAAAGGTCTAAAACGTTTTGAGCTTGTCCACTTTCAACCTCTTCCAAAGTTTATGGAAAACGCATTTGAACGGATTGCTCTTGTAGTGTATGCTCATGTGTTCGAATGCGTTCGAACAGCCTCAAAAGCCCGTCTACTCTCCACCTACTGACCTGATGCGTAAACATAATGGGAAGCGCTCTAGCCAGACGGGATTTATACTTTGTCGGCTGAAGACCCAAGTTTGGTTTGAAGGCAAAAAATGTACCAAGCACAATGTTCTCTCTCACCATTCCTGATTTCTAACACAAACTCACTGCGTTCGGTATGGTCTTGCTGTTGTCAGAGTAGAAATGAAAGCTGATGCTCTCCGTATGTTTTTCCATTGTCTCCACTTGCATTCATATGCAAATTGTGCGAGTTTATTTGGTTCATTAGATCAAAAGATCTGAAAAAAAACCCCATACATTTACTCACCCATAGACCCTCCCCTCGAAGAAATCAGGACATAAATGGTGGAAAGTAGACAAAAGAGGAGGATCAAAACACCAGGTGTAAACAGGTATGTCTCCCTTGTTTACTTGTGATCCGATCGACCAAAACGCATCTTAACACCAGTTGTAAACAGGGCCTGAGTACGCCTGAAGGGCTGCTGCTTTTGCATAGTTTGTGCTTGCTGTTTAATAATCATTTGAAACTTACCTAGACAGCACATAGTGTCGGCCCTGATCAGGCTGGAATGCATTGAATCCACATGTACCAGTTGTGGCCCGGATCTGGGCCGACACTATGTTGGGGTCTGGGCAGCAAACTAGCAGCTCCAGTAGTAATGAAAAGATTTATCCTGAACTCTGTGATGGAAACTAGCATTTATAAACCTTAAGCAATTCAATAATCAATTAAAAATGAATTTATACCTGTATGATGTTATGCTATACCCACATTGGACCATCGTTTTGGAAAATGGATGAATAGATGATTCCGCTTAGGGCGCCATCTTCAGG
This sequence comes from Chrosomus eos, assembly GCA_036326025.1. NCBI lineage: Eukaryota > Metazoa > Chordata > Actinopteri > Cypriniformes > Leuciscidae > Chrosomus > Chrosomus eos. The sequence goes on from CM070821.1 coordinate 12,360,143, forward strand.
TCAGATGCAGGAATTCGGCGCGACCGTCACAATGCATTATTGTTATTCTCTAGCCGTTGAGCATACATTGGTTGTACACTCATTATAAATGCATTATTGGATTGAATGAGTGCACTCAATAACGTTCACCATGGTTTCGGACACCACTACAAATGGTTGCCCCTCAAATAGTGCGTAATTTAACCAATAGGGGACGATTTCGGACGCAGCCATAGTGTGTAACACTATGAAGGGAGTCAGTGGATCAGAACGCTTCAGGCTCTCCAAGGTCATTACTCACGGTCTCTCTTTGATTTGTTTGCCACCGAGACTCAAGATTTGTTTCGCCACTCTTGAGTATTATTTGTGTAATATATAGTATTATTCTTGAAGTAAATGGCGCACAACATGTCAGGATGACAAATGCAGCTACACTCATTCAGAATGAAGAGACGTGGTGAAGGTGCGAGCGCAACATTAGCACAGAGAGCTTCCCAAGGACAAAGACTCACTCAATATCACACAACATTAGAAGCAACACGCTGGGATTTTAATGTCCCTTGTAGAAAGTCTATGAACAGGACTGGTGTCAATGTGATCATGCAGAAAACATTAAAGGACACTAACATTTGCAAAAGAAACTCGTCCTGCACCTAAAAAAGCATTCAATTATACAAACATTATATAAATAAGCTTTCTCTTCCCTCTTAATTGAGTGACTAATATCAGTGAAACAGGTTTATATAACAGGCCCACATATTGTGAAAATGCAGTTAACCTCCTCGCTCCAGCTCTGGCACAGATCAGTTTTACATGTTTCTCTATCCCGTTGGTCTATCTCAGGCTACAGCGTGACTCGTGCTGGACCACCAACAGCTCGGCATGGACATGGAGGAACGCTGGTATAACAGATATCAAGAAACGGAGCCATGCATTCGTTTTTTCTCATCATTTCGAACATCTTGTCTTAGTTTTCTTTCATGTGTTGACATATTTCCTATTTAAAGGATTGATTAACTTAGAATTCAGAATTAAAATTTCCTGGTAATTTACTCACCCCCATGTCATCCAAGATGTTCATGTCTTCCTTTCTTCAGTCGAAAAGAAATTAAAGGGACAGTGCGTAAGAATTTTTGTAATAAAATATCCAAAAATCACTTGCACAGTGATATATTTCCTACTTAAAATATCCCAAAAGTTCCCAAATTTTAATTAATTCCAATTTTAAATAATGGACTACCTGTTCACTTGTCGCCTGTCAATTATGTAATATCCGCGTTATCCCTGGTTTCCACTCATACTGCCATACTAACCATGGCGACAGACGTGGACAACAGCGGGTATCCTTTACATCCGCGGGACTCGCATGTGGCGCTTCCATAATTCTGCTGGAATAATGTGTCATCAACCTAAGCCTTTGTTATTGTAAAAGATTTGTGACCCATAGCTGCGAAAAAATTACATATTGTAGCTTTAAGATTTTTGAGGAAAACATTCCAGGATTTCAATGGGGTCCAACGGTTTGAAGGTCCAAATTGCAGTTTCAATGCAGCTAAAAAGGGCTCTACATGATCCCAGCCGAGGAATAAGGGTCTTTTAAGAAAATAAAATAAATAAATAATATATCTTGCACTAGCTGTGATGCACCACGCATTACGTAATCGTTATTTTTTAATAGACAATAGCTGTTAACATATTAACAATATATTGTTAATAGACACTATATAGCAGGTCAAGCAGAATTAGGGGGTGGAACATTCTCAGTCTAGATGGCATTTGATTGGACAAAGATTTGCACACACCCCTGAGTGCAGGATGAGTCATCATTTTCTTTCCTTTGTTTTTTTTTTCCAGAAGAGAAAATCTGTACATTTAAAAAAAAAAAAAAAAATTGTGTCAGTGTTTAGGAGTGCATAAATAGCATTAACGCTAAACCTCACTGACTAAAAGCCACACAACTCTGAAATTTTGATTTCGTAGGCCTGCATTTGTTCTGTTGAGTTGTGGTGTGTTGCAGTGACAGATGTGAACACATGTGGGCAGTGTGGTGCAGACGCAGGGCTCTCGATGCTCCTTCATGTTCAGCACAAAGGCTTGTCCGTACAGCGTTCATTCACTGAAGTCTGCTGGATGAGACATTGTCTGCCTGTAACCACTGCGTCAACACTGATGCTCAGATCAAACAGACAGCAAGCGTGCATGTGTGCTGGGATGAATGAGTTGTACAAATAGTAACAGTTATTTGCTGGGTAAGTGTATGTATTTATATTTGTGTTGACAGAAGTAGTAGTGGTCATGATAGTACCAGTTAATGGATGAAGAACACGTCCAGGTCATATTTCATCGCAAAATTGAAAGAAAACAGTACTTTTGCTTAGAAATGAAGGCTATTTCAAGTGTTTGTTTAGTTTTCTTTGTGTGGTAAAAACATGTCTAAAAATATATACAGAATCCCAAATGTGAAGTTCCCACAAGGATATCAGATAATGTGTTTGTGTGTTGCAGAAACAGGAGAGAAGTGTGGGGTGAACGGCTGGTCAGAGCTGAACACTCATCTCTCAGTGGGACTACCATGATCAGGACAGCGAGGAGAACAAGTCTGAACGCAGACACACATGTTCTGTACAAGTAAAAGCCCTTTAGAGCTATCTGTAACTCCATAGAAAAAAAAAAGGACATTTTTTGAGACCAGGATTAGTTTTCTTAATAACTGCAAGGCTCAAAAGTCACATTTCATAGATGCTTCGCTCTAAAAAAAAAAAAATGCTGTGTTGTTTTAACCCATGTTTGGTTCATATGGAGCCAATTTTTTTTAATAAAAATAAATAAATAAATAGAGTAATTAAAATATTTGTTTTATCATCACACTTTAGATTAGGGTCCAATTCTCAACATTAATAACTATGAACTACCACTTTTGCCTCAACAAATCCCTAATTAATGCTTATTAATAGTTAGTAAGGTAGTTGTTAAATGTATGTATTGGGTTGGATTAAGGGATGTAGAATATGGTCATGCAGAATAAGGCACATGTGCTTTATAAGTACTAATAAACAGCCAATATCCTAGTAATATGCATGCTCATAAGCAAGTGAGAATTGGACCCTAAACTAAAGTGTTTAAACCCAATGGCTGGGTTTGTCCATATTTGACCCAAACATGGGTTGAAACGACCCAAACATGGGTTGAAACAAACAACCCAGCAAATTTTTTTTTGGTTGCTGTATGTATTGTGGCAGTTTGAAAATAAAATTCAGTGCTTGACTGTTAAAGCTCTATCCTAATGACGTATTATGAAGTTTACCCTAAACCTAAATGATAGTGTTAACAAAAGTCATCTACACATTTTTGAGCTCTTTTATCTTACTCGTGTTACATGGGACTCATACTGTACCTGACCGATTGCAAGTGCAATGCTGTACCAGGTGAGTTAGTGAGCAAGTTTACCATGTCAGAAAAGCATGTTTTACCATATTTTTCCCTGTTTATGTGATGTAATTTTATATGATTAATTATCTATTGGCCAAAACAATGGTTTGATAGCTTTTCCATTTTTGCCTCTTCATGAATCTTACATTTGTCAACCAACCTCTAAGCCACTAACAGTGCACTGTATAATTTTTTAAGTCATTTCTACTTTACATTAAACTGACTTAAATATGAGTTGAATCTTGTGTAATTTGTAAACAAAAGAGTTGAGAATTGCTTAACTTATTTTGATGAGTTAAAGCAAAGTAAAAACAGATGTTGTCATAACATATTCATCATATCATTTTTTTCACAGTGTGTTTTCGAGCCATATTTTTGGTCTGGTGTACCCCACAGCCATCAGCACTCCCCTCATACAACACCAAACCTGCAAAAAAAAATTGTGTTTAAAAAAACAGTATTTGAATTCATATTATCCATTCAGTAAAGAGTTCCTTCCTCCACCCGGTGGTATTTTGGACCATTTCTCTCAGCAAAACTGCTCAAATCAATTTTGGAGGTTGTCTTGACTGAACTGCTGAGTTTGGGTCACGCCACAACATTTCAATCAGGTCAAGGGTGGGTGTTCTTCAAATGCTTAGACCAGTTGGCTGGATATTTACCGCTGTGTTTGGGGTGATGCTATTTTGAATGACTCAAATGCTTTCAGGTGTAATCCGGATTTCACTATTCCCTCAGTGGTTGCGAGACATTCTTGTGCAGATGATCTTCCTTTTCAACAGTGATAGGCTGAAAGCAGTGATTTTCTCCTGTGTCCTCTTACTTTTCATCTTGCATGCTTTTCTTATAGTGGATTTGTGTGATTCTGTGCCTGCAAACTGTTAGTAACCTCTTGACACGTTTGCAGGAATAGTCAGGGCTAGAGATAATTGTATGCAAATGTATACCAGTGTTGGGGAAGATACTTTGAAACTGCAGTTTGTCAAGCTATACGCTACAATCAATCAACTCTCTACTACAAGATACTACCATAGAATAGTCAATTACTTTGAAGCTATTTAAGGGTGTGCTATACAACTATATTATAATGCTAATCAGGGACTTCTGGGAAAACTATGTGATGACTCATAACCAGGGAATCTTTTTTTAACCGGTTCATTGAAGTGAATTGCCTGTAGCAACTGCTAAAATGAATAATAATGTGAACAATACGATGTGACACAAAACAGGGCTGTAACATTTTGTTAATGACAAATGTAACAAAAAGTTGTGGGCGCATTACAGGTGATGTACTGAGACCCTTGTGAAAAAGAAGTGCTCTTGTTTGTATTAAATGTTCACTTGTCTACTTCAAATCTTAAAAGTAGGCTATATTTTAAATACTGTACTTGCAGATAATATTAAGGAATAAAAGGCAACTTATTGACTTTTACCCTGTAGTCAATAATTTTATCCCTTAAAACTCATCTTTGTGCCTTAAAAACTCATGCCTTAAAATAGCTTGATTAACTACACCCATGCCTCATTAAATATTAACACAGTCTCATCCCAAGAAGTCATATATTGACGTCTTGGGACGTCTTTTGACCATACGTCAATATCCGCCTTTTTAGGGTACCCTTAAACGTCGGTTATATGACGATCCTGGGACGTCATACAACTGACGCTTTACCTTTAACGTCAGTTAGGTGACGGGGTAGGTTTAGGGGTAGGTTTAGGTCTGGGGTAGGATCCGATAACGTCATCCAACCGACGTTTAAGGGTACCCTAAAAAGGCGGATATTGACGTATGGTCAAAAGACGTCCCAAGACGTCAATATATGACTTCTTGGGATGAGACTGCGCTGTAAATATACGTGGTTCTATGAATATGCAAATGATCCCCGCCTCCACTCACTCACACCAGCTCAGAGATCCACTCGTTGACGATCACACGTTGACCGATTGGTTACAAGGTAGTTTGTGACGTCAGAAACACCAGCGATTTCAAACCGCGTTTTTGAGATTGTCTTTGGTTCACTGCAGAAAATACTCAGCAATGGTGTTTACTTATGAAATTACACATGGTTTGTCATAAAATTAAAAACACCACATAGACATATAAACAACATTAAAAGCTGGATTTTCAACACAGGGGCTCTTTAAGTGTACTTAAAGAAAAAAACACTTTCTTGACAATGTTTCTTAACACAAAGTGTACTTTGTAATGTCAAATTCAAAGCACATTTTAAATCATTATTTTTGAACAATCTTTTTGCATAATTTAATAAAGTGCACTTTTAATTGATGTGTTGACTAAAGGCCTGTTCACACCGGGACGAATTTTGCGTGCGATATTCGCCAACGTTTAACGCCTCGTGACTAAACAATGGGCGCCAATGTGAGTGTGCACACCGACGCGTAAAAGCGTAATTTTTTTTAAAACGCCTCGGGTTCGTTTTTTTGGTTTGATGCGCCGCGTCAAAAACTATCCGACCAATGAAATTGGCGCTTTTGCTCACGTGTCTGGAGCTTCTGAAGTTACAGTAAAACACAACTTGGGGGCGCTCAAACACAAAACGGTCTTGCTGAGCACACATACGTAACGGCGAAGAAGATATACAGCGTCTACACCAAGGGGGTAATCCATCGACCGGAAGTTGAAGCCTCGCGGGAGTCGCCATCTTGTAGCAGAACTTCACTTGCGTTAGCATTGCCATTGACTCCCATTCATTTTGGCGTCACTTTGATGGCGACTAACTTTACATCTGAGGCGTTTAAAGACTCCATTTGTCCATTATTTATTTCTAAAGAAACACGACAATGCATAAAGGGCTCCATTACCTTCTATGTTACATTATGGCCCCGTAGAAACAGTTTTTGTAAAAATAGGCTAACGATTGCGTCATAACCACTCGACTCTCTGTCGCGCTGTACAGGAATGACCGTACAGACAGGAGGAGAAGCTCACAGGCAATCGGGGGGACGTCCCGTCAAGGGAGAAGCCCATAGATAATGAGTCCATAAATGCAACGGGACAAAATACTCCTGCTCACTCACGCCAGAGAACTCTTTGCTCAAGTTCCCCGTCTCTGCGAGATTAACGTTGGCAGTTTTCATGCACAGGTACTAGAAGATTTACGTCTGTCAGACAGGTTGCTCACGTCATCAAGCTTAGGTTGAGTCGGTTTGAGTCTGCGCGTCAGGAACGGAAGTGCTCAAAAATCGCTAAAAATGGGCTTCAACTGTCTCAACTGAGTTCCAATGAGATGACTCTGTCCACTTCTTATACTGTCTATGGTCTACACTCTGCAGGGAAGAAATAAGATGAGGAAGATGCAAGGCCAGATGAATGTAGAGCTGCTGGTCTTGTTGTTGTCTATATAAAGAGACACCAACGAGAATAAAGAACTATATGACAAACGCGACAAACTTGCTCTCTTCTTCTGAGTGACAAGCGAGTGTCAGAAGCACTTTATGGACCGGGTGTTTCTGTTTTACATTAAGCGCCATCTAATGTCAGGGAATGAATTTGGATGTTCACTCGGCTCATCGTCAGCGAAAATCGCTTGGGTGTGAACACAAAAAACGCGTTGAAAAACGCTGACGAATAACGCGAGCCGATATTCGTCCCGGTGTGTACGAGGCTTAACACACTAAATCATATGTAAAGTACTTGATTACAATTTTAACTGTATGTGTTATTCATTAATTTTAGTTTTTTTTATCATACATTTTTGTCAGTACATTCAGATACTGACAGAATTCAGTACAGATATAGAATAGATAACTACATATAATGATGTACTTAAGTCCTACTTAAGCTGGTCAAAAGCTCTCTAAGTTGCAATTAAGTGTCTGAAAGTTTGCACTAAAGTATCCACCTTATTCCTACGCCCCATGATGCTTTGCGCGAATCATGGGTGTAACTTCCATTAAGCTGTAAACAATCAGTGAAAGGCTCGCTTTATGAACGCAATTATACGTTTTCCTTTTTTTTAATGTTTTTTTTCTGTACGCTGGGTACAATGAGATGGTATTATTCTACTCACTCTTCAACCATCGAACATTAAAAGGACATTTAAAAGTGTAAAAGCATCAACAAGATACTTTCAACAAGAGACTATAAATAACCCCAAAAGAGAGATTTTCCACGGTAATAACGGGTTAAATATCAGTAATACATATTATGTAACACATGTTGCCTTAATAAAAAATGCTAATTTCTTTAGCATTGCGTGATACTATTTCAAAGTTATTTCCGTAATTTTGACAGAAAATAAATTGTGAAAACAAACCTGGAAAGAAGAGACGTTAGGATTGAGGAGAAAAATGAGAGATTCTTCGTGCATTCCAGTGAATTATTAATGAGATGTATCGTAAACTAAATCGGGAGAACAGACCACAAATGTGCAGTAGCCTACCTAGGCTATATGTTGTAATTTTTTTATACTATTACAGCGAAATGAAAAGGGAAAAAAGAAAATGATCACGAGGAAACGCAAGCAGCGACTGAAACGAGCTCTTGCCATAGATATTCTTTTTATAACGTCACGTTAAAAATACCAAGTGTTACGTTATTCTCATGATGTCTGAAAATAAATCATGAAGGAAAATTGACAGCTCATTCAGTCAAACTGACAGGTCAGCTTTATCTGTAAGGCAATCTAATGATTTGAAATTATTCGTTTCAGTCTTTTTGAATGGAAGTTCCCCAAACCGGAAGTGCCACCCATAATTCAAAACGCAGTAAGCTCGTCAGGAATAAGGTGGATATGATTTCCATAACAATTAGACCTACTCTTTTTTTAAAAATACAATCAACTAAGATATTTAAGTAATCTTGATTTCATCTTAAATTACATTATACTGGCTTAAAATTAGTTGAATCTTGTATAACATAACCTATTTTGATGAGTTTAAGCAATGTAAAAACGTATGTTGTCATAATGTATTGATCATTCATTTTTTTTACAAGGGGAATAACTGTGCTACAAGTGCAAATACATTGAACACAACCTTACGTTAAAAAAAAGGCATGGCGTGTGGTAAATGTTGTCTATGCTATTATCTGACCTTATACTTTCAATGATGTATGCCTTCTATAATGTATAAAAGCTTGTATTTAAATAATTTTGAAATGTTAAAGCCATTGCACGATGGGGCAAATACCAAAAATAATTTCCAGCCATCATTGCGGTTCAACACTAATGCACAAACCAAAAATAATCTTGTATTACATGAATGTGTGTGTCAGTGGCACAGCAGAACTATTATGCTCTCCAAATCTCTATTTTGATAAAATAGCAGTACGATGCACCACGAGAATCAGATTAATACCTGCCATTCAGTCGCATTAATTTGCACAGGCAGTTACCGCTCCTGAAATTACTTTCATGCCTGCAAAATCACTTTGTGGGCACAATTTAATCCATTTGCATTGACACTGCCCTGTATCTTGCACGTGTAGAGGTACGGCCCAAATTACATGTTCATTAGCTCCCAAAAAAAACTGCCAATATGCACTATTTTGCACATCTAATTAAATTAATAGATCCAAACCTTCAGTACACCAAGCCTTCGTTTGTAAAACAGAATGAAAAAGCTCTCAAGCCTCTTTCTGCTCAATGAAACGGAGACGACACAATGACCAGACTCAGCAGAGACTGGCCTCAGGGGAGAACCATGCAAATATAATGACACAACCCAAAATACTCAAAAAAAAAAACATCCTCAGATAAACTCTGACATACATGCTAAATCACAATGTGGAAAAACTCTAAAATCACTTTATCCGCTGACAGCGTCTTTCACATGCCTTTTAAATGGACATCCCTGTGTGCTGCTTTTTATCAGCAAATCGAGCCTCGCAGACAAAAGACAGCAGTGCCAAAGTGAAACCCATTAGTTTCATTAATTTACTGCGCTCTCACCTCATGCCTCTTCATACCGTGCTATATAACAGGATCTGCAATTGCACAGCGAAGAGGAACGTCCTCCATTCACTGGTTTTAAAAATGTCTCTTATTTATTCTCCATCAATACACAAAACACGTCAAAGCTTTCATGCACGTCACCTTTAAACCCTCACAAATGTTGAATCCCTCGTCCAGACAAGCCGATCTACATGAAACTGACCGATTTGGTGCGTTTCCAAGGTGGGTAGGTGTGGTGGCCGCTTAAAATGTTTCCTGAGTGGGCGCTGGATGCATACAAAAGCACTTTTTTTTTGCTGTTTGCATGATTTTAGGGCAGAAAAGGGCTGTTTTCAGGAAAAGCACAAAAGAATTGCAATGCCTCATCGCCACAGTTCAGAGGAGCATGTAAGAGTGAATAGAGGCTGCTTGGCTGGTTCATTCTCGTCTTCTGTAGGTGCGCCAAGGAGGTTAAATGTAGCGATTCTGTGAAATAGGATGACCTGCTGGCATCCGTATGAACAAATCAACTACAGGCTTTAGCGCTTCAAGAGTTATTCATTCCCAGAGTTACAACAAGGATATATTTGGATGCAAAGTAAACACCTTCCCACTGTGTCAGACAATAAAAGTTGTTTGTTAGTTTAAAATGTTATACTTAGAGGAAAAAGTAAAAGAAATGGATGATAGCAATAACATAAGGTCTTTCTCTGAGGCATTTATTCTGATGTAATAAAGTGGAGAGGATGTCCTCTTCAGGTCACAACTCAAATTCCCTTCCACAACTAACCGCTGATGAAAGAGTTCAGGGAAACCTGATATAGCAAACAATTGTTGTTCTGCTGCTGCCGAGCTGTAATTGTCAGGGTTTGTGCAGGTGCTGAAGACGAGGACACGAAAGCTTCAATATAAATGTTTTAATAAACAAAATGAAAAACTTTCCAAACTTAAACAGGAACAATAACTCCAGGAAATCAGAAACACAACCACACATGGACGACGACCAACAAACACTGAGGGAAAACACAGGGCTTAAATGAACAGGGACTAATGGGATGATTAACAGAAAACAGGTGCAGGGAATTTCTAATCAGACATGGCGGGAAAACTAACAGGACTGAACCAAAAGTCACAAAAGACGGGGAAACAAGATCTCAAAACAGAACTCAAAACATCAAAACGTGACAGTACCTCCCCCCTCCCCAAAGGCGCGTCCTCGCGCCGTATAACATCCAAAGGGGTGGGAGGGTGGGCGCCCTGGAGGCTGACGAGGGCATGGCGCAGGTACAGGAAGCCTCCAGGGCGGAGCAGGCTGTGGGCGTGGCCACAGCGGTGCAGGCTGTGGGTGTGGCCACGACGGTGCAGGCTGTGGGCGTGGCCACGGCGGTGCAGACTGTGGGCGTGGCCACGGCGGTGCAGACTGTGGGCGTGGCCACGACGGTGCAGGCTGTGGGCGTGGCCACGGCGGTGAAGACACTTCAGGTGGCCACGGCGATGAAGACCCTTCAGGTGGCCACGGCGGTGAAGACCCTTCAGGTGGCCATGGCGGTGCAGACCCTTCAGGTGGCCATGGCGGTGAAGACCCTTCAGGTGGCCATGGCGGTGCAGACCCTTCAGGTGGCCATGGCGGTGCAGACCCTTCAGGTGGCCATGGCGGTGCAGACCCTTCAGGTGGCCATGGCGGTGCAGACCCTTCAGGTGGCCATGGCGGTGCAGACCCTTCAGGTGGCCATGGCGGTGCAGACCCTTCAGGTGGCCATGGCGGTGAAGACCCTTCAGGTGGCCACGGCGGTGAAGACCCTTCGGGTGGCCACGGCGGTGAAGATCCATCAGGTGGCCACGGCGGTGTAATTTTTCCAGGCCTCCGTGGATCTTTGGCCGGCCACGGCGAAGGCGTATAGCGCCCCCCCAAAATTTTCTTGGGGAGGACAGGCTCAGGATCGGGAACTGACTTGACATCAATGGGCGCTGGATCAACGGGTTCTGGGTCAACGGGCTCTGGGCCTGGGTCAACGGGCTCTGGGTCTGGGTCAGCGGGCTCTGGGTCTGGGTCAGCGGGCTCTGGGTCTGGCGCTGGGTCAACGGGCTCTGGCTCTGGCGCTGGGTCAACGGGCTCTGGCTCTGGCGCTGGGTCAACGGGCTCTGGCTCTGGCGTTGGGTCAACGGGCTCTGGCTCTGGCGTTGGGTCAACGGGCTCTGGCTCTGGGTCAACGGGCTCTGGCGCTGGGTCAACGGGTTCTGGCGCTGGGTCAACGGGCTCTGGCATTGGGTCAACGGGCTCTGGCTCTGGCGCTGGGTCAACGGGCTCTGGCTCTGGCGCTGGGTCAACGGGCTCTGGCTCTGGCGCTGGGTCAACGGGCTCTGGCTCTGGCGCTGGGTCAACGGGCTCTGGCTCTGGCGCTGGGTCAACGGGCTCTGGCTCTGGCGCTGGGTCAACGGGCTCTGGCTCTGGGTCAACGGGCTCCGTGCTGGATTGGACCAGCATATCAGGAAACTCGGGGCTGGACGGGACCAGCATATCATGAAACTCGGGGCTGGACGGGACCAGCATATCAGGAAACTCGGGGCTGGGATCAGGCTCTGGCGGGCAGGTGACAGGCTCAGGCTCTGGCGGGCAGGCGACGGGCTCAGGCTCTGGCTGGATGTGGCTGACTTGAACCCCAGCCTCGGCCGCCTTCTTTTGGGCCAGTCGCACCGATATCAGTGGGGGATCAGTCATACCGGATATCAGCCGGGGAAGTCCAGGGACCGATCTGGCGGCAGGGCTGATGCGGTGTGCAGGCTCTGGTGGGCAGACGATGGGCTCTGGTGTGAGCGTGCAGGTGATGGGCTCAGGCGTTGGCGTGCAGGTGATGGGCTCAGGCTCTGGCGTGCAGGTGATGGGCTCTGATTCTGGACTGGGAGCTGGCTGGAGTGGGAGATCTTCTATGAGGTAGTTGGATCCACACGCCCACAACGCGCGATCCACGAACTCCAGGAAGGACAGATGGAGATCCCCGACCAGAACCATCTGGGCCAAGGGGTCCTTCAGACCACCCCAGAAACTCTTCATCAACTCCTCTTCCTCCATCGACCCATCATTGTAGAGGGTTAGGTACCGCCCCGCATACTCCTCAAGAGAGAGCTCCTCTTGAAAGAGGACTGGAACTTCAAAGGGGCTCACCACCATGCTTTTCCTCCTTCGGCCCATATTAGTTAACGGTCGGTCGTTCTGTCAGGGTTTGTGCAGGTGCTGAAGACGAGGACACGAAAGCTTCAATATAAATGTTTTAATAAACAAAATGAAAAACTTTCCAAACTTAAACAGGAACAATAACTCCAGGAAATCAGAAACACAACCACACATGGACGACGACCAACAAACACTGAGGGAAAACACAGGGCTTAAATGAACAGGGACTAATGGGATGATTAACAGAAAACAGGTGCAGGGAATTTCTAATCAGACATGGCGGGAAAACTAACAGGACTGAACCAAAAGTCACAAAAGACGGGGGAAACAAGATCTCAAAACAGAACTCAAAACATCAAAACGTGACAGTAATGACCTCAAATAAAACTGATTATCAGTTATGCTTACAGGAGAATATCTGCACCAGTTGCATCAACAAACATGTCCCTTTTAGACCCTGCAGGCAGATCCCATAACTAGTAGTAAAAACTGTATTTGTCCATTGACGACCATTTAAAAGTGCATTATTACAAAATCTAAATAATATTTAATGATTCCCAATGTCTCTGTTTTCAAGGACTCTTATTTTGATATTATTTTGTCTTGGTTTGCTTGTGTTTTAGTTCCTGGTTCCTCTGTTTCCATTTCTGTTTTGTTAGTTGCCATAGTTATTCATTGTTTCATTGATTTGTGTCTCACCTGTTACTCATTATCTTATGAATTTTAAACCTCAGTTGTCTTTTGTTCTTTGTCACATGGTAACGTTTCGTGCTGGTGTTTCTTCGTTCCTCATGTTTATTAAATGTGTGTTCATCATTCTTCTGCGTCAAGCCTGTTAGTTTGGATTATCAAGTCAGTCCAGCGACTGACAAATATATTTTATACAGGAAAAAATCATTTACAATTTCAAATTATTATTTTAAATATGAAACCATAAACTTATGGGAACTGTAAGCTGTCATTCAAACATTCAAACACACTATATAAAAGGCACAGCTAAGGGTATGTTTACACGACAATGATGTAATAAAAATGTATCACATTTATCGTTTGCATTTTTTTGCATACAGATAACAATGTTGTCAAAATCCCAGTTCATACATATCTGTGAAAACTATTAAAAACTAGGTGTTTTTCATGCCGGGCCAGTAGTTGGTGAATGTCACTTTGTAAAGAAGCTTGTGCTGTCAAACAATTAACATATTTAATCGCGATTAATCACATTAATGTCATAGTTAACTCGCGATTAAACACAAATAATCGCACATTTTCATCTATTCTAAATGTCTCTTGATTTCTTTTTGTCCCACCATTTTTTTTTAATTTTAATGCTCTTATTAACATTAAAAAGTGGATCGGCTTGCTTTGTGCAAATGTTTTTTATTGAAAACAACATTGACAATACTGTGTTCAATTTCGCACTAAAACAGTCTCACTTGGAGCAAATAATCTCTCACACAATGTAACACTGTCCATCAATAAAAGGGTGGAAGAAATAATACGAGGTCCTGATATTGCCGACCGGGCGGAGAATTTGCATCAGCTGTGTGTGTGCTTGGCCATCAAGTGGTATTTCAGACTGGACGTGCTGTGATGATAGCTCAGTTCACAATGACAAAACACACAGATCACTGGTCTTGTCAAGGGAAACTTTCAGTTCAGAATCTTATTGGCATCTATTTCGGCGTCTCACGCTCGTCATCCACTCAAAACTTAACGTTTACCTACTATTTGGCCGGCTCGCAACAAGTGTGTTTCCGGTCTAGCTAGATCCGGTGCTTCAGACAGGACGCTGAATGCGCGGCGCAACGCCAGTTTTCAAAACTTTTTGGATGCTAAAAAGTTTCTATTGGCCGTGCTGGTAATCATCACAGCGGCAAAAGTTTAACTATTTTGAATTTTGACGGCGGTGTGCGCGCCGCTGAGCTTGCTTTTGGTCGACAAAGCAACAAAACGTACTTGCGCGGTGCAAGCCATTGAAATGAATGGGTTTCATAGCGCAGCGCCGCGCATGCGTCCTGTTGCAAAAGCATGTGAAAAAAACTACAAAGTTTGCTAGGCCAAAAAGCGATTAATCTCGCGATTTATCGCGTTAAAATGGGTTTGCGTTAATGCCGTTAATAACACGTTTAACTGACAGCCCTAAAAGAAACACTACGCACCTTTATATAAACACATAATATACATGTGCATGACATTTTCACAAATCAGACACAATTATTTGTTATATTTAAAATTCACACTTGGATCTTTGGTCCCATCCCCCCAACAAGGACAAGAAGGGTCTTGGTTACCATCACTATGATCAGATAAGTTGGTTGTTAAAAATGTGGTCACGTGGAAAAAGCAGAGGCCATAGCCCTTAAAACAGACTTTCCTGCATTAATTTATGGACAAACTGAACATGCACCCCAGGACAATGTGTGAATGATTTACTGTCTTGTATAGTGTCTTTTGATACTGTTATGTCTTTGATACTATGTATTTTATGATAGAACCAACGGTCAATGTAACCCTACCTGTATCGTGTCTCCTATCTAATTAATCCTCATTTAATGACTCACACTTTAGTGTACATCATCTTCTCATAGAATGTAGTGTGTGTTTGTAATATCTATCTGAGTATAAATGAACACAAACAGCAAGGCCTATGTCTAACCAAACTTGAGACAGAGCCATAAATCCTCCCAATTGTGGAATTTACTGATTGGAAATTCCTTTTTCTTTTTGGTCGAGCCAACCCTGAGAGGTGGGTCCTTTGTTAGATTTAAATGACCTCTACACAAGCTCTTACCTCTCTTGGCCTTCAGTACGTTTGCATAGCTGTCCTGCATGGCCACACTAGGCCCCAGGGCAACAGGCCTTGGCCCACAACCAGCCATGTGCTCATTCAGGGGAGAGAGGACTCTCTCAACCAGAACAGAATCAAAGGACAACATCAGGAGTGTGGCACAATGTCTTCATTCAATGCAGAAGAAGTCCATTGCAACTCCCAACCATCAACTCTTCCGAGTTCCTCCCTTCTCCTGTTTTCTCTGCTAGTTCTCTCCAGCCCTGGGCCGGCAGGCCACAATCTGAACTCCAGCCATGGGAACAGAGTCAAACCAACCACGCAAGTTCATCACCAATTCTTCAGTCAACGCCGAAGAAATCGATTGAGACTCATGGGACCATCAAAATCCTTCTTCAGGAACTTCACGAAATGTTTCACTGCAAAGGCCATGCAAGTTTACATTTAATGAGGTGCTCTGAAAATGATAAACTGATGGTTCTTTTCATAGTTAAATGTATCTTTTCCATGAATGTATGTATATGTGTTTAGTTTAGTTATGTTTGTGATTTAGTTAATAAACACTTGTGCCCAATACATATTTGGTTCTGATTCTCTGCTTGCAACAAGGTTTATTTTACGATTTAGATTTTTTCCACAGGCTCTTAGCTGTACAGTACAATTAGAAAGACATTTCCCTTCCCCGCAAATGAACATTTCTTAGAATTAAGTGTTAGTGTTCACGGGACGAACAGGTGGATTGATTGTAATATTAATTTTACTACATTAAGTTAATTCTATTAACTGATCCAAATATTCATAATCAATTACAAGTTATGATTGATTTTTAATATTTATTTAGAGCTAATTTACTAGTAACTACATGTAACGTGTAACAAAACCTGCAAAATAAAGCATTACAGTAATTTCTTGTAAACTTGAACTCCAATCTTTGTTTTATTTACAAGTTCGAAAAAATGCAATGTGCAACCTTTTAACATTAAACAGGGTTATTTTCATTTCTGCTATTTTTGACCTCACAACTCAGGATAATATCCAGTGAAATGTTTAATACTGTGTGTGTTTTTGTGGAGCCATCAGCCAATCAGTTTTGCCGTAATGTAATTATGGGGCTCTTGAGGGACTGACTCAGACAACCTGCATGTCTACTTACCTCATCTTTAACCAAGGGCTCGCATTATGGAAAACACAATTTCCATTTTATTTTACAATGAAAGGATCCAGTATAGGCATCTTCTAAATTTAGACATCTCTTAGTGGGTGTATCACAGCTAATGAGCCACAAGCACACTAGCATACAACCATATTTTCACACCTATTCGCTAGTCATGATGAAGTAATGAGGAAGTAAGACACTATTATTATTCCTAAACACCAGGGGCCATATTACAGAAACATCCTGATACCATGCTGATTTCAGTTAGAAACCTGTCAGATTTTAACTTGAGATATGAGGCTTCAATAATTTAGCACCAGATAAAGAAGATACTACTATTCATATTAAAATTGAGAAATCCAGTGAATGTGAATGTGCTGTTCCTGGTTATTGGGAAGCCACTTTGTCTCTGCATAGCTTTCTGAAGGATCTCAATTTTACACTGTAAAAATAATAATAATTAAAAAAAATGCTACAGTAAATACCTGTAAAAAATTGACTGTACTGTACCATATATGGTGCAAAATTGTAAATGGTTTAACGTCAAATTATATTTTACTGTAAAATACTGTGAAATTGAGTTTTTTTTTTACTGTGAAAAACAGCAAAAAGCAGATTCCCAGAAGCCCATATACATGACCAAGCTTCAAAACTGCCTGTGTAATTCTAAAGGTCACAGAAGTTTGAAAAGAGTCATGTAAAAAGCAATTACATTAATTTTTTGTTCAAGAAAACCCTGCCTGACATTAGATCTCAGGGCAAAACAAAAGAAAAAGAAAAAGAAAAAAATAGGTTTAGAATATGGTCCCTTTAATTTGCAAAACCATTTAGGTCGGTGGAGAAAGATCACACCTGAATGTTAATTTTCCAGTGATTTTGTGCTTTTTTTGATTCACCACAGATATGAAAGGACCAATGTTCGGTTTTAGTAATTTTTTATTAATATGTGCTGATACAGGGTCGTACTGACCTGCAATGACGCAAAGCTTACATAAAACCATCCCCTTTGGCCCAAACAGCTGTCAAAGCAATGACGGTGAGAAATAAAACACATATCATTCTTCAGTAAAAACAGTAAATCACATTAACCCTCCTGTTACACGGGACCCAAGCATCATAATTTAATCAAAGAGTTGTTCAAATAAAACAATGAGTTCAGAACAGAAAAAAAGGATCATTACCCTGGACTTTGATGACTCGTTCCCTCCCATGCTTGTTTTATACAATGTCTAATACTGCCCGGTCACAAAACAATGTACTAATATGATAGTCCAACTCAAGAAGGCCTAATACAGGGTGATTCTGCCCCTGCCCTCTTTCCCAAAACCACCCAACCCTGACAGGAAATGAACAAAAAGACTGGGTGTTTCTTAAGAAACTTGCTGTATGTATGATAAGGCGGTGATTCTCCTAGAAGACCATTTTACACCCACCCATCTCCTGAGTGCTGGCCCAAACAGCTAAAATGCAAACATCAGTCAAATGCATGCCTAAAAGAAGCTATAAAAAGCTTCAGATCGACCAAACTTAAATATGTAAAAATGCCCTTACTTTAAAATTTCTATATCCTCTTAGAATTTCTGTACAGAGTACAAAAAACTACACAGCTCATGTGTTAGTGTTTTGTGAACACTGTTTAGGGAGTCAATATTACCAGAGCTCTGTGTTCTGGTGTCACCCTGCTTGACCGAGCCGTTGTTAAAGACTGACAGACAGCTGGTTAACAGTTAACGGCACGAACCTCCCCAGTGAGCTCTTGTCACAGTCTCAAACTACAGTACAGGTGCTGTTTCTAGCACAGACACACTTCAAGAGATCAATGACAGAATAATACTACATTATTAGTGTGTAGACATCGGTTTAAAACTAGTGCTTGCCTGTGCTCTCCATGTTTGTGACAGTTACCCATTTTCCATCGACTCAGTGCTGGTGCCAAGTCTTGCCCGATCCACACGGTGGTTCTGGGCTTCGCAACGGCCCCTTAAATTGCAAACCAAAAACGCTAATGTCATTTTTGTCGGACCCAACAGCCTATTTAATAAGTGTAATTTCCCTTTCAAGCTGAAGTAAAATGATTTTCAAAAACGGATAGTTTCTTTGTTTGCTGTAGTTTGTTTTGTTGAAAAATGCTGATACTCCTGCAACATATAGCCTATTCTATATTAGAGCAGAAGTTTGAATTATTTTAGCAGATGAAATATTTATTCAGATTATTTTAAAATTTGTATCTTTAAACTTATTGCTGTCACCATCATTTTCAACAATAAGCACTAAACCTGTGCGTTACACTGATTTTACCACGGTTAATGGAGTTTTAGGCACTCTGCCTCATGTGATGCACGATTTCTTGTGGCTTATTGCTCTAATTAAAAATATTGTACATGTAAAATGATGAATTTTATTTTCTATAAATTTAATATTACTAATCACTGTTCAAAAGATTTCTCGGACCTTTACCTTGACTGTTCCCTGCTGGTGGAATGATCTGCCTATCTCAACCATTTTCAAGAAACGGCTGAAGACGCATCTTTTTCGGCAGCACTTGATCCAGTAATACTAACACCTTCTCTTCTCTTCTATTTATATCTTAAAAAAAATTACATGTACTGCGTTGGGTTAAACTGAGAGGGGTCATAGAGCTTGCATATTGATGTCCTACTGTTAGTTTAACTGCTTCTATTGTTCTCATTTGTAAGTCGATTTGGATAAAAGCGTCTGCAAACTTGTAAATGTATTTAAAAGAACTTCATTTACATCAAACTTTCATTCAAAGTTATGTGGTCTTTAATAATGCTCTCAAAAAGTGAACACAAAAAAATGTATACATTGTTCAAGGAATGTTTTTACCTGAAACGTTTAGTTGGATGTTCGTCTTTTTTAAAAAAAAAACGTTTTTTTTTTTTTTTTTTTTTTAAATGTTGCTACTGTACCTGTTTCTAAATATGTTCAGAAAATATTCAGAAGTAATAAGTCCCATAATGTTTGCTGAATGATAAAATTGAATTTTTCCTTCAGGTTCGTATAACCAAAAAAAAAAAAAAAAACATTAGCTTAGATTCTGAAATAACGTTTTTAAAATGGGAACGTCGGCGAAACATTCTTAGAACATATTTTGGTTAGCTATGGGGCCGTGTGCAAAAAAGTTAGTCAATAGCGTCAAATCAAGCAATGGCGAATTTGTGTGAAATTTGCAAGGGGAAAAGTTTCACCCTTGCAAATCCTATTGAAATGACTGGATTTCGCAAAGGTAACTGTGACTGCACCTTAAAAGACAGAAAAGCATTGTTTGTTCATAGACAGGCTACGTAGCAACATAGTCAGTTACGTCATCTTTCAGTTCTCAAACAATTGGAAATGTGGGCCAGTTGAGCGAAAGGCTCATGCATTCCTCTAACACAATCACCATTTGGTTGGAACAAAGGGGGTTGGTGAGATCTGTTAGAATGGTCTCTCCATTGGATGAAATGCAGCCACGATACAGGAAAGTGCTGATCGCTCAGTAACTGAGGGATCCCAATAAAACATGTCAGATAACTCCAGGGGTTATCTTTGCCTGTCAGGCGTGGTGCGGCCGAGCAGGTGGGGTGCTGATGCTTCATGTTTTGACAGCAGGGAATGACTTGATCATCACTCTCTCCCTCTCTTTTATTATATCTACTATCTGGACATCAAGTCAACATGTGTCTCTAAAAGCGAAGGGGACGGCTCGCGATCAGAGATCATGACTCTGGCTCTCTGGTGCCAGGCCTCGGCTGAGGATTGGGATGACAGCAGGGTGAGAGACTGTCAGATCACAGGAGTGTAGGGGTATGGAAAGAGGACCTTTATATATCCTCTGTTTCACAGGCCCACGTGAAATCTACACTCAAGGTTTTTCAGCATAAAATCCAACTTGGACACATTATTAAAAGACCATTAAGACTTTATGTTTAAGTCGTTTTTCTACTCCTAAACACTGACCAAATCCACTTTTAGAAGATATACGCTAGTAAAATGTACTTTCTCTACTGGGAAAACAGGCCAAAATATATTGATGACTCATCTTGCACTTTTATGGGCATTTATTTTCCAATCAACTGCTCTAGAATCAGAATATTCCTCCCTCTGATTTCACCTGTCAGCAAATCATGGATCATGAGTGATGTCAACTAAAGGCTACTGGTTATATAAAAAAGGGACATACCCTTTTTTATATAACACATCCAGCCCCAACTTTCTGTTTCAAAAGGAAGTTCATCAAAATTGGAAAGAAAACCATATTTGACAAGCCATTTCAGGAGTTCTTTTCCTATTTGGCAATCTCATTATGGTTTCAGCCAATAATCTTATCGTTTTTAAACTCATTCCGTATAAAAATGGGGGGAAAAGCAGCAGATTCCGTCTTAGCCTACTCATCCAGTATCTATTCATGCACTCTTAGCCTCTCCTTGTGAATGTGAAGACATGAAAACGAGGCTGATATGGAGAGTGGATCAGGGTGATTCCTTTCATATCTAAAGAACAGCAAACACAAGTGCTCTCACAGAGCGAGAAGGGGAAAAGACAAAGGGAGAAACCCAAAGCGCAGGAACATGGTGGGTTGACTTCGCTAGATTATAGCTCTTAGTATTATTATGATAATCAGGGGTTGTATGGGGATTTTGGAGGTGGTAGCAGTCCCTCGGAGCAGGCTTTAGTCTAGCAGTTTACTACAGCGCATAATCACTGTCATTATCACCATATTCAACACTGCACTATATTATCCCCTCAGTCCCATGTAAACAAAGCCTTTGACTAACATAACAAATCTTCCCACATTAATGCTCAGCTAGGAAAGCCATGTAAATATAATTCGGTGAGCTAATCGGGCAGGGAGAGAATGGTGTAGGCAGGGGGGATGCGGAAAAAGGGTCGATGGGAAATTAAAGCAAGCAAGGGCAGAAATCAGAGAGATGCAGAAAACGTGATGCACATCGGATGTCTCCAGGGATGGAGGGGGAGAGGTAAACAGCCTCTCCCACGGGCCGGTGCAGCAGGGTAAGAGGGTAAAACAGCAGCGGTGTGGTGCCAGGTGGGAAGAGGGCCATGAGTCAGGAGCAGATCTCCTTAGAGAGCATCCTAAGCTCTAAGAGAGCCAGTTCACAAGGGTGTATGACAATACATTCAAACGGTCAAACCTGCTGACCAGTTGAAACTGGTCCTACTTATCAACATGGAACATTTTTGCAAGAAAAGCATGAAAACAAAAAAACTGTTCAGGTCATTGCTTTAAATAAAAGCTGATCATACATGCCTTGGGCTAAATATAGAACCGGGTGTACTAACCACCTTCTGGCCAGCACACAACGGTGAACATACTGACCCTGTGTCAATCAGTACAAGTTTCCATGCAATGGATTGCACACACGTCCCCTTAGAAGACTTACAGTAAGAGATA
Source organism: Chrosomus eos (assembly GCA_036326025.1). Classification (NCBI taxonomy): domain Eukaryota; kingdom Metazoa; phylum Chordata; class Actinopteri; order Cypriniformes; family Leuciscidae; genus Chrosomus; species Chrosomus eos. The sequence continues at coordinate 12,381,980 of CM070821.1, forward strand.
GAGAAAGAGAGAGTGCAGATAGGACATACATTCAGGATTCACAATGTTCTCCACCTCTGACAGCGAGTGTTGCAGACCTTCTTTAAACCAGCTGCACACTTATGTAGGTTTGACATCACCTCTTTCATTAAACATGGATACTCACCCCTGCTCTCTCTCTTTCTCTCCATGGCTATGTTTGTAATGGCATACTAGCTTACTACATACTGCACAGTATACACTGTGTTTCAAAACAATGACTGTCGTCACATGGCCTTGCATGTTGAATTCAGTGAGAGATGTCTAAATAGCATTGGGAATAAAATAAGTGATTTGGCAAATAAAATGTCTTTAGTTTTAGTTCTCATCCATCACATATGAAATGGTCAAGTAAATCTGCATATTTTGCACAGGATACACAGTATATACTTCAGCAGTAGTAAGTGTAGTATATTAGTATGCTCTTCAAAATATAGCACACTCTAGTTACCTTCACATATGCTCTGTACACAGAATGAAAACCACACTGAATAAATGAATATGTGCATAAATAACCAAAACAGACAAATAAATATTAATAAATAAAACATCAGACATGAAAGAGTTGAGCAGACTTCAGAGGGGTGGAGCACTCATGAATACCTCTCTTTTGTTCAATAGGCTATGCAGCTCATTTGCATATGGGGATTCTAAACCACAGAGGCCATCTCATTGGTCAGATGTTCCTTTCGCCCAATGAATGCCATTATGTTTTGTTTTAAATCTCAGTGTACCTGACTGGCAAAATAACATTTAAAATACCTTTAACAAAGTCTTTTAGATGGAAGCTTATACCGAGCTTTTATATAGATATAGATTTACTCTGCTTCCTGTCCTTCTAATGCGGGCCCATGTTACCCAGTAAAAATAGCCTCTGAGACACACGCACACACTCTGGTTCACAGGCATCCAAATGTTCACGTATAGACATACACATACAAACTGTAAATCAACTGTCACACCAGGTTCAGAAACAACTGCTGATATTGGTATGTAAAAACAGTCAAATACAATCTAGGGTTTGCAACTGAAACTTTTCCGAATATGCCCCCCCCCCCCCCCCCCCCAATTTGTTTTTCTTCAGCTAAATATCTTATATTCTATTAATCTAGTCATCTGATATCTATTACATCCTCCCGATAAAATATAACCAGCAATACATTATGGCAGCTGTCAATCAACCCACAATGCACCAGTGCACCCCTGAGGCACAGTGTATTCCCCTTTCATTCATGTCAAGCACTTCCTGTCCGGGAATGTTGAAGGTCAAACATTACCAACAATGTAATGGGTTATATTACACAAAACTTGTGCCAGGATTTATCTCGTTTGTATGTAAAATCCTTCACTTTCTGTCTCTCTCTCTCTGTCTCTTGGCAGACAATTAGATTTCCTGGCACCACAGTGCTCAGGGCAAGACCGAATGAGGGCCGGAGAGAAAGAGAGCGAAAGAAAGAAAGAGAGAGAGAGGGAGAGATCGGTGTAGTCTCCAGCTCACAAACTTCAAACATCTTATTTCATATTTTCGACTCTTTTCAATTTCTGTTGCAGTACAATAACTGTTTTTCATAGTATTTGATAATTTTTTGTTGCTTTTGTTCATCTATGTACAGGAGACGAGTAGAATAAGACTTGCTGTCGCTTTCGTGTGATTCATATGTACAGAGGTCGGACTTGAAGAATGGCTGGAGCAGTAGCAAAAAAATTCTTCTAGCCACATTAACACAGGTGATACAGCACGTCCACCTACAACATCCATCTGTGATTCGGAGAGCAGCTTCAGTCCTTAATCTGCCCCATCTGTGGATCTGAGACGAAACCCTACAGAGTTTCATTCATGAGATGTCCCATGGTCGAGAGGCTTCAAACGACCCAGCTGACGATGGGTTGTGTCCTAAGGCCCCCACCCCAAGTTTCCAGTCTCTGTGGTTGTTCTGTACAGAAGAGTCAGTTCAGAGAAAGAAATAAAGGCAACTCCACTGAGGCAGCTTCCTGCTACCTGTGTCTGAACAATAGTCCTTGTTTTCCTTTTTCATGAGCATATGTTCACACTCTTTATGTTCAGTAACAAGCACTTCTGTGAGTGTGTGTGTGTGTGTGTATAGATTCCAGTTTGTGTCCTGGCTCAAAAACAGTTATTTTTGGCAACACCAAAGAGCTTTCAGAGAGATTTTTGTCACTTGCAGTATAATGGCATACCCCCATTTCCTCATGTAACAGCTCTCATCAAAAAATGATGGAGAAAGGAAAGTGAAGGTAAGGAGTTACGCAAAAGTAACATTTTAAAGATGTGACATGAAATAAATACAGAAATAGAAGGCCGTGTGATTCTTGACGGTATTCTTGGAACAGAGAGAGCTGAAAGCGGTGCCGTCCGTTGAGAGAAGGCAGATAGTAGGACTTGCTGTTTCTGTATGTGTGTGTGAGGAGGGAGGAGAAAATGACGCTGATGAGAGAGCAGAGTGGTTACACAGCACTTCAGAGAGCCTGCTGCCATGGAGACTAACCTCTCTGTCGCTCTCCCTGTTTAGGCTTTCCTTACCTCTTACTTCAAAACAAATGAAAGAGCTAAAAGGCAACCAGACATAAGGAGGGAGTCAGAGACAGGAGAGGAGTCCATCATCGGCATCTGCACTTCGCATCAAACCCTGTGGTGCTCTTACTCCTCCACCTCTTCCTTGTAGTCACAGGCTTGTGACCAGCTGCATCTGTCCATCTCCCTCGCTGTGGGGGGGCTCAGGGGCGGGGTGGGCTTCAGTGCTCGGTCTCCTAGGTGGAGCCTGGTAGAAGGTCTGCATGGGGGCTCCGCGGGAGCCTATGGCAGGCCGACCCGAGCTGTAGTAGAGCTCCTCCGGAGGCTGGGCTGAGCGTGGAACCACTTCTAGAGGCTCTGGGCTGCTGTCAGGGTAGGGTGAATCTCGTAGGTTGGTGATGCTGGTGTAGAGGGAGTCCCGTGCAGGCGAATCAGGAGCTCCATTGTGGCTGTGGTGTGCTGCACTTTGGCCGCTCTGACCGCTGTGGCCCAAACTCTCTGTCAGGTCGGCCGTGTAGCTTTCGGACTCTTCGGGGTCACTCTGGTAGAGCACGGACTGGGCACGCTGAAGCAGCAAGGGCTCCTCCAGAGCCTTGTACAGCAGTTCCACGTCCTGCGGTGTGCGCTGACGTGCTTCTCTCGAACAAAAGTCTTCGTCGTCCTCTATGCCTATCACCGGGTCGGGCCCGCCTCCACCCCGTCCAATACCCATGTGCCCATGTCCTCTGACCAGGCTGCCACATGTTCTGTCACCTCCCCCAACCCCTCCACCGCCTCGTAGATTATTATGCACAAGTTCAGATATGATCATCTTCTCGAATGCCGCAGCATCCGAGAGGTTTCTCCGTATGCCGCCGAGAGTTTCTGAACCGCGGGGGTTGAGAAGGGGAGGGGGGCTATCTCCACCTCCGCCTCCCAGGAAGTCACAGCTTCCCCCAGGAGCACCCGGACCCCCGACACTCCGCAAGGAATAGCTGTTGTTGAAGTTCCCGTTCAGAGGTAGAGTCTCCATGCCTCCATGATCTCGGCTCTTAGACAGTGTGCTCTCTGTTGAGGGAGCAAATGAGAGGAAGTAAGCAAATGAAAAAGAAGAGGGAGAAGTGAGCACTTCATTACCTATTTTAATCAAGACGGGGATTCAAAGCAACAGAATCCAGGATTAAATCAATAATGGGGAAAGCAACTTCCATCACAAGATTAATAGGCTTATGGACAGAGGCAAGTTATTACCAGGGACGTAAATTGCTTTACCAGGCACACGCGAAGAGGATATCATGCTGCAAAATTAGCCTATAAAACACTGAAAATAGCCATATTATCATTAAAGTGAAAAGAGTCTTACTTGGGTCACGGAAAGTTCCTGTGGATCCATGGTGAGGCCATGTGAGGGCAAAGTTAGGCAAAAGAAAGACAACAAAAGTGTCATGTATATTTCTACATTGAGTTTTACATGGAACTGCATTATTTGTCTTGAAATCCCCACAAAATTAATGTCAGCATTAACTAATGTCACACACCAGAAATCTATTGTTGAATTACTGTAACAGCCATGAGACAACAATGGAGATCTATAGAAAAACAAATCCCACACAGCAGTGCCTCATTTACAGTGTTGGGCAGAGGTGTAAAGTCCAGGGGTCAGAAAGCAAAAGTCCTGCCATATGTTTATTCCACCCATGAACTCAACCAGCTGAAAAACTGTGTAATTACAAATCCGGTGATTGGAACAAAATACTGAGAAGGACTTTTACTTTCTGAACCTGGACTTTACACCTCTGGTGTGGGGGAAGCTACTTTGAAACTGCATATTGCCATGCTACAGGCTAAGCATAATTGGAAATATATAAAATAAAACGACTGTTTTCAAAATGTAGTTAGCAACAATTTCAGCTACAAAACAAGTAGCTAACTATAATGAAATTATTCAAAGGGGTGGTAGTACACAAAATGACAATTTTTGTCATTATATAATGTTTCAAACTTGTTACTTCGTCTTTATTTTTTAGTGGAACAACAACAACAACATTTTTTTGAAGAATGTTTTTTGGTCAATACAGTGAAAGTTATAAGCAAAAAGTGACTTTGATTGTATGAACAAGAACAGAATTCTTAGAAAACGAAGGCTTATTGTTTGGTTTTGGCATGATGATTATTCAGCGAGACGTTATTCACACTTCAACCTCATAAAGTCAAGATGATGTTTATTTCACGCACCCTTTCACACTCCAAAGATGTTGTGATATTCTTTTAACTCGTCGGCGTCTATTGAACGCAGAAGATACGTGTGGCGGCACAGAGCAAGGCGTGCGGGGGTTTAAATATTAATGCCCGGTATGATTTTAATCAACGCTTCTCTGTGCAGAGAGAGAGTAATTAGACATTCTAATGAGGCCCTCCTCCTACTTCCTCTCCATAAGCATTCTAAAAATGTCCTCTCAGCCAAGCCGAGCTGAGCGCCGCACCGTCAGCCTGACACATTACACAGAGAGGGAACGTTTAAAATATTCAACAGAGACGGCGTCTTAAATTTCATCCCACTGACATGGGAACCGCAGCTATCTTTCTCTCTCGCTGCCTCTCAATCGACACATAGAGGGGAACGGTATGGCAAGAGAGTGAAGCCCGGGCATATGTGTGTGCGGCACACGGGCAGAGCCATGCCGATACTCTCTGGCGAATCTCCAGGGATCGCTTTCCTCTCTCGCTCCGTTGTCAGTCACTCAACTTCAGCCCTAGCTTTAATCGATGCTCTGGTCTGTCTTTCCAACAGGAGGGAATGAAACGCTGGCCAGATGGTCAGCCCCTGTCCACCCCTCTGAATCACACTGACAGACCGACAGGGTGTAAACTCACATGCAGAGGGAGACGCACAGACGCATACACACACAGCATATGTGCACATGAATACCATCAGTGACACTCACACACACTGCGGCAGAAACTGCATATACAATAATAATAATAAAACATCCCAGAGGCTTTTTTTTGTTTTGTTCAGAGGACAGTCGTTCTAAGCTAAATAAACCAAGTTAAGTTAATTTTGAGTAATCAACTGATGTTTCTTCTTTTTTAATTAAAAAAATGAACACAAAATACTCCCTATTAATTCTCATTGCTGTCTTGGAGGGACAATTGTGATTTTAAAGAGATCTCTTTGTGATTAAGCTTTCTAAAAGAGCTTTCTAAAATATTTTTCATTCAATTGTATATACAGACCGTTCAAACGTTTAGGGTCAGTAAGCTTTAAAAAAATACTTTGAATACTTTGACAACAATAAATACATTTATGTTACAAAAGATTCCTATTTCAAACAAATGCAGTTCTTTTGATCTTTCTGTTCATCAAAGAAACCTGGGAAAAATATAATGTATATAATGTATAATGGACAGTGTTGGGAGTAACGCGTTACAAAAGTAATGCATTACAGTAACATATTACTTTTTGCTGTAACGCAGTAGTGTAAGGCATTACTAATCAATTTTCAGTAATTTTACTCGGTACATGTTCAGTAAGGCTTGCGTTACAAGTTACAACAGACTTTTAGTTTTAATTGTAAAAAAAAAAAAAAAAAAAAAAGCCTACACAGCAAGACCGCGAGACAAGCAGGCAAAATTACCTGTTCGTGGTCAGTCAATAGCCGCGTGTGGTGTCCAAGTCTGTTAATAAAAACTATATGGCAGCGTCTGATATATTTGTATAGCGATTTATTTTTTACAGGAGTGCCGTGAGGTATGATTTCGGCCTCTGTGCTCGCGCTGGCCAGTGGAGAAGCAGCTAATGGTGAAGATGGCATGAAGAAGACTGTGCATTAGCAAGATGGACGTATGCGCATTAGGCTATTCGTTCTGTGTTTTCTTTCTAAACAGTTAGGCTATGTTTATGTGGTATTTTTCATGTTTTTATCATGCAATCATGTTTTTGATGCGGTGGTGACGCGTTCATTTAAGGGCAGCGGCGCTGCCGATAAAGCACCTAAGAGCTGTCACAAAGAACCGGCAAAAGCAATGATTATGAATATGTCAAATATAGCAAGGAGACATTTTACTTGTTTATTAATAAAGGCAGGATGAAGTTGACGATGCTGACTCGCGATCTTCGCAGTAGGAGTGCGCCAGAGAGAAATGCACATTTCATTTCATAAGCAGAGAGCAGTCTGTTTTCTTTCGTTTTGAATTGTTCTGTTTTACAAGTAGACATTTCAATATAGATATATTTTTCAGGTCCGTGAATAGGCTAACTTATACGCTGAGTTTCAGTTCATTTATGAGTGAATTGTCCTCCGTGTCGTGATTATTTATAATCGTCTGCTATATTTAAAATCCAGGCAATTGGTTGATGAAACATAGATTAAAATTAAGATACAATTAATACAAAACGAAATTCACTTTAAAGAAAGGCTTTGTGTCTTCTGTGTAAGGTCTTTGTGAAAGTTTTAAAGCAGTCTTTTAGTGCCGCTTCAGAGCGCTCGCGTCCGTAACGGAGAACTGTCACGTCTGTAACATTGTTTTTTCCTCATAAATGCGAACACGAAAAATAAAATAAAATAAATATTTTATGTTCGGTGGAGAGCCAACCCTTCTTCATCCGATTTGCGCAGTGTAATTCACAATATTACAACAACAAAAATCGTTGCCTCCTAAAAGTTTAAGATTTTTTTTGTCACGCATGACTGTCTATTTCCCTAAATATAAAATGCATGTGTAGACTGATATTTTTCTAATGTCTGGACTCCTTTCAGGGAGGAGCCTATGGATAAACAGACGTTTTAATATTATGGTATTAATGCATTTTCTGAGAATTTATTTTTCAAGTTTTGACAGTCATTTTTCAAGTTTTGACAGACATGACAAGTCATGTCCATAACGCTGGAATTCCCAAATTTTAAATAATTTATCCTCAACTTGTTTTGTGGTGTAGGTCTACGTATTTTATAATGTTAAGTTAACTTCGAATAATACTAATAGTAATTTAAAGATGTGGTAGCATTGGATCTGAACGGTATGGATAACTCTTGACTTGGAGTTGGAAGGGGTATGTCGCGATTCTGCAGGTTTGTGGATCTGAGTGTCGCGATTTTGGTTTCATATCGCATATCGTTAAAGCCCTAGTCATTTTAGAATGTTAAGTTCTACTTCTGTATATTTATTTTGGTGAAAGTAACTCAAAAGTAATACAGGAGTAATGTAACGCATTACAATTCTGAGACAGTAATATTGTAAGGTAATGAATTACTTTTAAATAACAGTAACATGTAATATATAATGTATTCCAGTTTGGAAGTAACTTGCACAACACTGATAATGGATTACACAAAAATATTAAGCAGCACAACTGTTTTCAGCATTATTAATAATAAGAAATATCTCTTTGCTTTATGATTTATGGAGGATCATGTGACACTGAAGACTGGAGAAATAATTCTGAAAATCCAAATCCAAATTAAATTTTAGAATTTATTAATATATATATATATATATATATATATATATATATATATATATATATATATATATATATATATATATATTTTTTTTTTTAATTGTAATAATATTTCACTATTTGTTTTTCCTAAGAGGTTTTAGAAGAAACATCCAAGACAAGTTGATTCTCACAGCACAGTATGCGCAACGAAGGTAACACCATTAAAGGTGGGGTATGTAATTTGGAAAAGGACCGGCAGATTTTGAAAATACACAATTCAAATGGTCCTACCTTCTTTCCTCCAACACTGGCCCTGACTGGGTCACGCACGCTGGGGGGAGAGGGGTATGGGACGACCGTTTGATTGACGAACTAACTGTCCAATGATTCTAGGTGGTCCTGGAAATGATTGGCTGGAGTTTTTCGAGTCCTGCCCATTCCACAGATGATTAAATTGCTTAATTTTCATTTCAGTGCTTCTAACTCAGTGGATGTAAGTGGGTTAGGAATAGGATTTCAAGTTATTTTGAAAAAATTGAAAAGAGAATCACATACCCCACCTTTAAGTATCTTAAGTTATAAAATAGCAATCTTCATAAATACAATCTGGGTGGCATTTTTGGCACACTTTGAGACAACTCTTCTGAAAAAACGTAGATATTAAAGGGATCTTTTCTTTCAAGCAGGCACATACTGAAATCTACACACACTTACCGGTAGAGTTGAAGACTCCAGGCGACGGCGGGGTAAACGTCTCAGCCAGCAGCGTGTTGTAGGGAGAGCTTCCTGTTCGGGTTTGCAGCACAGGGTTGGTCAGAAGATGGTTCCCCATTGTGCCTTAAAAGAAAAAGAAAAAAGAAAATCTTAACGTAAATATCATAATTTTTTGACTCTGCCTGTCAAAATCACACTTTATAGCCATTATTTAAAGTCACCATGAAATCAAAATTGCCAATATTTTCTTATGTACTCTACCTGTAGTAAGTCAGTCTTACCAATAGTAACCTACTACAAGCTTTGGAATTTGAAAAATTTAAATGTTTTCAAATGTTAAAAGTCATTTTAATTAATACAAATTACACGTTTTAACCACTTGATGGAATTGGAAAACGTTCATTTAGGCATTATGCTCTGTGGTAGCGCGTCAAATCATTCTCAGGTAAAAATATGCAGCTATAATGCACATAGGATATTATGAATATATATTTTGTCGATATACAATGGTTTCATACTGTTAAAACTAATCGTGGTATTGATATCTTTGTAAGACTGCCGACTAAAACAATGGCACAATTTCGTTGTGTTGCTTGATTTCGTTGTGTTGTGGCTTGATTTTGTTTAGGATCTGGCTTGATTTCGTTGTGTTGTGGCTCGAAATTTTGTTGTGTTGTGGCTCGATTTAGTTGTGTTGCTTGATTTCGTTGTGTTGCTTGATTTCGTTGTGTTGCTTGATTTCGTTGTGTTGCTTGATTTCGTTGTGTTGTGGCTTAATTTTGTTTAGGATCTGGCTTGATTTCGTTGTGTTGTGGCTTGATTTCGTTGTGTTGTGGCTCGATTTAGTTGTGTTGTGGCTCGATTTAGTTGTGTTGCTTGATTTCTTTGTGTTGCTTGATTTCGTTGTGTTGCTTGATTTCGTTGTGTGGGTTGATTTCGTTGTGTTGTGGCTTGATTTTGTTTAGGATCTGGCTTGATTTCGTTGTGTTGTGGCTTGATTTCGTTGTGTTGTGGCTCGATTTAGTTGTGTTGGCTCGATTTAGTTGTGGTTGCTTGATTTGTTGTTTTGTGCTTGATTTCGTTGTGTTTGCTTGATTTCGTTGTGTTTGGCTTGATTTCGTTGTGTTGTGGCTTGATTTTGTTAGGATCTGGCTTGATTTCGTTGTGTTGTGGCTTGATTTCGTTGTGTTGTGGCTGATTTTTGTTTGTGATCTGGCTTGATTTTGTTGTAGGATCTGGCTTGATTTCGTTGTGTTGTGGCTTGATTTCGTTGTGTTGTGGCTTGATTTTGTTTGTGATCTGCTTGATTTTGTTTAGGTCTGGCTTGATTTCGTTGTTTTGTGGCTTGATTTCGTTGTGTTGTGGCTTGATTTTGTTTGGATCTGGCTTGATTTCGTTGTGTTGTGGCTTGATTTCGTTGTGTTGTGGCTTGATTTTGTTTGGTTGTGGCTGATTTGTTGTGTTGTGGCTCTGATTTAATTGTGTTGTGGCTTATTTTGTTGTGTTGTGGCTGATTTCGTTGTGTTGTGGCTTGATTTCGTTGTGTTGTGGCTTGATTTAGTTGTGTTGTGGCTGATTTAGTTGTGTGATTGTGTTTGTGGCTCGATTTAGTTGTGTTTGTTTTGTTGTTGGCTTGATTTAGTTGTGTTGCTTGATTTCGATTGTGTTTGTTGTTGTGTTGGCTTGATTTAGTTTGTATGCTGATTTTTTGTTGGCTGATTTGTTGTGTTTGTGGCTCGATTTAGTTGTGTTGTGGCTCGATTTAGTTGTGTTGTGCTCGATTTAGTTGTGTTGCTGGATTTCGTTGTGTGCTTGATTTCGTTGTGTTTGGCTTGATTTTAGTGTTGCTTGATTTCGTTGTGTTGTGGCTTGATTTGTTGTTAGTTGGCTTGATTTGTTGTGTTGTGGCTCTGATTTAGTTGTGTTGTGGCTTGATTTAGTTGTGTTGTGGCTCGATTTAGTTTGTTGTTATTTGTTGGTTGCTGATTTGTTGTGTGTGCTCGATTTAGTTGTGTTGTGGCTTGATTTAGTTGTGTTGGCTTGAGTTTGTTTGGCTCGATTTAGTTGTGTTGTGGCTGATTTAGTTGTGTTTGGCTGATTTGTTTGTGTGGCTCGATTTAGGTTGTGGCTTATTTGTGAGTTGGCTGATTTATGTTTGTGTGTTGTTGTGGCTCGATTTAGTTGTGTTGTGGCTGATTTAGTTGTGTTTGGCTCGATTTAGTTGTGTTTGTGGCTCGATTTAGTTGTGTTGTGGCTCGATTTAGTGTGTTGGCTCGATTTGTTGTTGTTGTGGCTCGATTTAGTTGTGTTGTGGCTCATTTAGTTGAGTTGTGGCTCGATTTAGTTGTGTTGTGGCTCGATTTGTTGTGTTGGCTTGATTTGTTGTCTGATTTGTTTGTTGCTGATTTGTTGTGTTGTGCTTGATTTGTTGATTGTGGCTGATTTAGTTGTGTTGTGGCTTGATTTTGTGTTGTGATGTGTGTTGGCTTGATTTAGTGTTTGTGTTTATGTGTTGCTTATTGTTGTTTTGTTTGTTGGCTTGATTTTGTTGTGTCTGGCTTGATTTTGTTGTGTTGGCTTGATTTGTTTTGTGGCTTGATTTTGTTGTGTTGGCTTGATTTTGTTGTGTTGTGGCTTGATTTTGTTTGTGATCTGGCTTGATTTCGTTGTGTTGTGGCTTGATTTTGTTTGTGATCTGGCTTGATTTTGTTGTGTGTGGCTTGATTTGTTGTGATTCTGGCTTGATTTCGTTGTGTTGTGGCTTGATTTTGTTTGTGATCTGGCTTGATTTTTTGTGTTTGTGGCTTGATTTCGTTGTGTTGTGGCTTGATTTCGTTGTGTTTGGCTTGATTTTCGTTGTGTTGGGCTTGATTTTGTTGTGTTGTGGCTTGGCTTGTGATTTGCTGATTGTTGTTTGTGGCTTGATTTGTTGTGTTGTGGCTTGATTTTGTTTGTTGGCTGATTTGTTGTGTGTGGCTGATTTGTTGTGTTGGGCTTGATTTTGTTTGTGATCTGGCTTGATTTTGTTTGTGTTTGTGGCTTGATTTTGTTTGTGATCTGGCTTGATTTGTTGTGTTGTGGCTTGATTTTGTTTGTGATCTGGCTTGATTTCGTTGTGTTGTGGCTTGATTTTCGTTTGTGTGTCTGGCTTGATTTCGTTGTGTTGTGGCTTGATTTGTTGTGTTGCTGGCTTGATTTGTTGTGTTGTGGCTTGATTTTGTTTGTGATCTGGCTTGATTTTGTTGTGTTGTGGCTTGATTTTGTTTGTGATCTGGCTTGATTTTGTTGTGTTGTGGCTTGATTTTGTTTGTGATCTGGCTTGATTTCGTTGTGTTGTGGCTTGATTTGTTGTGATGCTGGCTTGATTTCGTTGTGTTTTGTGGCTTGATTTGTTGTGTTCTGGCTTGATTTTGTTGTGTTGTGGCTTGATTTTGTTTTGATCTGGCTTGATTTTTGTTGTGATTTGTTGGCTTGATTTCGTTGTGTTGTGGCTTGATTTTGTTTATGATCTGGCTTGATTTCGTTGTGTTGTGGCTTGATTTTGTTTGTGATCTGGCTTGATTTCGTTGTGTTGTGGCTTGATTTTGTTTGTGATCTGGCTTGATTTCGTTGTGTTGTGGCTTGATTTCGTTGTGTTGCTGGCTTGATTTCGTTGTGTTGTGGCTTGATTTTTGTTTGTGATCTGGCTTGATTTTGTTGTGTTGTGGCTTGATTTTGTTTGTGATCTGGCTTGATTTTGTTGTGTTGTGGCTTGATTTTGTTTATGATCTGGCTTGATTTCGTTGTGTTGTGGCTTGATTTTGTTTGTGATCTGGCTTGATTTCGTTGTGTTGTGGCTTGATTTCGTTGTGTTGCTGGCTTGATTTCGTTGTGTTGTGGCTTGATTTTGTTTGTGATCTGGCTTGATTTTGTTGTGTTGTGGCTTGATTTTGTTTGTGATCTGGCTTGATTTCGTTGTGTTGTGGCTTGATTTTGTTTATGATCTGGCTTGATTTCGTTGTGTTGTGGCTTGATTTTGTTTGTGATCTGGCTTGATTTCGTTGTGTTGTGGCTTGATTTTGTTTGTGATCTGGCTTGATTTCGTTGTGTTGTGGCTTGATTTCGTTGTGTTGCTGGCTTGATTTCGTTGTGTTGTGGCTTGATTTTGTTTGTGATCTGGCTTGATTTTGTTGTGTTGTGGCTTGATTTTGTTTGTGATCTGGCTTGATTTTGTTGTGTTGTGGCTTGATTTTGTTTATGATCTGGCTTGATTTCGTTGTGTTGTGGCTTGATTTCGTTGTGTTGTGGCTTGATTTCGTTGTGTTGTGGCTTGATTTTGTTTGTGATCTGGCTTGATTTCGTTGTGTTGTGGCTTGATTTTGTTTGTGATCTGGCTTGATTTCGTTGTGTTGTGGCTTGATTTCGTTGTGTTGCTGGCTTGATTTCGTTGTGTTGTGGCTTGATTTTGTTTGTGATCTGGCTTGATTTTGTTGTGTTGTGGCTTGATTTTGTTTGTGATCTGGCTTGATTTTGTTGTGTTGTGGCTTGATTTTGTTTATGATCTGGCTTGATTTCGTTGTGTTGTGGCTTGATTTCGTTGTGTTGTGGCTTGATTTCGTTGTGTTGTGGCTTGATTTTGTTTGTGATCTGGCTTGATTTCGTTGTGTTGTGGCTTGATTTTGTTTGTGATCTGGCTTGATTTCGTTGTGTTGTGGCTTGATTTCGTTGTGTTGCTGGCTTGATTTCGTTGTGTTGTGGCTTGATTTTGTTTGTGATCTGGCTTGATTTTGTTGTGTTGTGGCTTGATTTTGTTTGTGATCTGGCTTGATTTTGTTGTGTTGTGGCTTGATTTTGTTTATGATCTGGCTTGATTTCGTTGTGTTGTGGCTTGATTTCGTTGTGTTGTGGCTTGATTTCGTTGTGTTGTGGCTTGATTTCGTTGTGTTGTGTTATTGCGTTAATGAGATCGGGTTGTGTTGGACCTAGTTAGGTCAGTGTCTTATTGCTCTTACTGCTGTAAGATTTTTTAACACAAAATGTTTGCTAACATGTTATTTTTGTTTAGAAAACTCATTAAGTGATTCTGCTTAAGAATATACAGTCGCGGACACATAAGTTAAGACTAACAGTTAGCCTTTGCTTTGTAGTGATATAATCGCATTAAACCTGTTATATATATTGTGCTGAAAAGCTGTATTCATGAGCATCCAGGAGGCAAGAACTATCAGTTTTAAAAGGGGTAATACGCAATATGAACATTATGGAATTGCTGTTTGCACTTCACATTAAGGTTAAGCAGAAGCCACTCTACAGTATGATTATTGTGTTTGACATTTCATCAAAAAAAAAAAAAAAAAAAAAAAAAAAACATGGTGTGTGTTGTTGTAATGGCTGATTTGATGAAGTGTTTATTTGTAGTCAAGTCTAAATGTATTTGAAGAGTAGTTGTGGAGCGTAATTCTATGCCTCACTGTCAGATGGAGTCATTGGGAGGGAAATTGTAATATTTGCCATTATGTAGTTTCACAGAGCAGTCGCTGAAATGTGGGTTCATTTCCCAGTGAAATGTGAACGCTTGCAGTAGACAAATGTGACTCAGAGAAATGGAACATTCAGTATGGCCCATAATGCAGGCGCAGAGCTCCAGCCCGGGGCTTTCAGACAGAAATGCCATGAAATTAAAAAGAAGCCAGTATGACATCGAGTGGACTGAGGCAAAGTGCAACCCTGCACTCTTGCGCTATCATCTATCAGAGAGGACCGCCTCAAGAATTAATTTTAGACGTGCGCTCGCTCCACGCTCGCCTTACTCACACACATTCAGTACTACGCGCATTTCTTACCTCTTGCAGGAATGTTTCAGGTTTAATAAAAGTAAAGCTGTGCCACCAGCATCTGTGGCATAAAATTGATTATCGCAGAAAATAATTTTGAATTATTCCTCAGAATAAAAAAAAACAGACAAAAACGAACATGTAGTAAACACGCTGTTAATCATAGCCACATGAGACTAGTGTGACCTATTCAATCTGTCATGACAGTGTAATACCGCTAAAGCTCACAAACCCATTTAAGCTGTGCAAATGATCTACTAAACATGATTTGATTTGAAAACGTGTTAACTTCGTATAGTAGGCGATACCAGAAGGAGACTATCTGTCAAGCATTGTTTACACGGCACAAACTTCACTCCACCCACCAAAATTATGTTGGTAACACATAACCAGATGTTCATCCACCTACAAAGTATAGCCCCACCTGAAAGAGTTTGATTTCCCCGCTGTTAAAACCTTGTTGGTACCAACAGGTCCTCTGCTGCTACCAGCAGTCTCAAGGATTTAGTCTACATTATGCCATAAATCCTGTCAATAAGCTTCACGTGAATTAAACATTCCTTTAATTCCTGTAAACATCTCACAGGACTGTCTTGTGTAAAACGTGAGGAGGGAATCTAGGCCAGCGGGAGGGAGTTGGAGGTACGGCGGCGGCTCTTGGAAGCACAGAATAGACTTCACACAGCGGTGAAGTGGGAAATGAGAACGATAGGAGATGAATCTGATAAAAACAGCGGCGTACACATGCACGCGCCCTTTCATTACCCTCCGTCTCTACTTCTGACTGCCATTCACTCTTGTAACATCAAAAAACTTTTCTCCCGCGGCACAAAACCCTGCCGTTTCCTCTCCCCAGAATCTATTCTTCTCTACTTTTTTTTTTTTGCCGCTATATGGTTTAGATCTGATGGCTGTCTTGTAAATTCTCTCTCTCTCTCGGCTTGATTAAAATCCCCGGAAAGCAACAATCGGCACACTGCAGTGAGGACGCTACTGTCATTCTCCTCAATTAGAGTAATTACCCCCCGTTCATTCGGCGGCTAATCACTTCATTAAAAACAAAATGGATAGAATTAGCATAAAGAGTGGCGGTTGATTTAGCTGCAGCTTCTCTGTCTTCACCCCCTCTCCTCCCACAAACACTGATCCCTGGGATGATCAGAGTGCTGGTGACGCCACAATCCTGATCCGGTCCTGGAAATAGTTTGCTTTTCACATTCTCTCTGTTCAATATCGCTTAAGGCCTCGATATACTCACAGAGAAGTTGTTTTTAGTTCTTTGCTTTGGGGTAAAAATACGTTTGAAATACGTGAGCAGCGATATACTGTTAGCGGACATCCTAACGCCCCACTGAGAGTGACGTTTAGATGAATATGTAAATATGTGCCATTTCAGTAGAAAATAATGACCAATCAGAGGCATTTATGATACCGGTAGTAAGAATCCACCCAGTTTTTCTCAAAACACTGTATGGTTATGTTTAGCGCAATTTTACTACGTTTTATATGCGCACAAATCCTCTCGTTATAACAAAGGGGAGATTAATTGTAAAGTTTAGGCAGATACTTTGATTTAAACAGGAGTTTTTACACTCAGTGAGTTTGCGCTGAACTGACTGACAGCTTCAGTGATTATAATGGAAGCACGCTTTACTCGCTGTCTGTGTAATTTGACTTGTTTTTTTCACAACAATTTGTGACCTTTCCAACAACTTTATCATATAAAGTGATTAAAAAAAAGTTGTTTGATAATCTTACAGACATGTGCAGTTTGGAACTGCTCATGCACATTGTGTATATCTCATCAATGTTAAATATATGCTTTTTAACACTATTTGAGTATAGAAAAAAACATTTAAGGGACAGTTCATGTCAAAGTATGTTTCTGATTTGAAATCTGTTATTTAAATGTGAGTTTGGCCAGGTTTATATTTCAGTATTTCCCCATTCAGCTAGAAAAGATTTGGTCTTGCATGCCTGAAATAGAGGAATTGCAAATATGGCTGCTGATTGAACTGACTTTTCTCAAAAAAATTTGACCCCTTTAAGCACAGACACATTTGTAGAGAGGCACTCTGGTGCATGCTGGGACATTTTGAGGCTGAAAGAGTGTCTCACCACGATTGAGAGTAGGAGTGCTGTTGATGTCTCCAGCCATGAAGGATGACTCTGTCTGCTTTCGCACCGTGTCGTTCCACATACGTCGAATTCGGCTCTGAAACCGGTGAGTGAGGTGATGGAATTGTTAAATGGAAGAGAACAGCAGTCTATAAATAGTAATGCTGTAAGTGTGCATGTGTGTCACCTGTCGGTGTATGGCTGCATGACGTGCCTGGCTGCCGGTGTAGTAGCGGTTGTTGGCACGCAGGGCAGAATTCTTCAGCGACCCGTGAGAGCTCGTAGTAGAGGTGCGACTGCAGCAGTACGAATGACGCAGGCACTTGCTGTACTCCTTATGAACCTGAAACACAGAGCACTGGCACTTACACACACACTACACATGTTGACTGATGCAGTAATGCATCTAAATTATAGTATAGACCCCTTTTCAGTTGGTAAACATGGGGATGTTTTTTTTGTGGGCGGAGCTTAGGTGGAGGCAGAACGATCCCTCTGGCCGCTTCCCTAACGCTAGTTAGCAAGTTTTGTTAGCTTGTTTTTTAACAATGACTGGAGAAAATCAGATTTTATCTTAATGTGCAAGGTCACTCACTGTCCAGGACCGCGATTGTTATTTTCAAAAGTAAATTTTAACGGACGGAACCAGATTGGCTGACCCTTAGCCTACACGCTCACTCCATGCATGGACGATCTGACAGGATTAACGTTACCTCGGTTGAGTGGCCTGACTTCTATACCTACCTTATAGAGAAACCAAGCTTAAAGAAAAACTGAGGGCATATAAATCTTTAGATGCCTATAACTATGTGATGAATGGTCACGTACAGTACAAGACTTGTGGTAACGTTACATTGCGCAGTACTGCCAGCCAGTGCCAAGGCCAGAAGACCACAATGTAAAGAGTGTCATTACAGAGCAATTTTAATGATGTGAATATTTTCTAGAAATATTTTTTTTTTATGTATTAAAATTATATTAATGAACTATGTATTTGATTATTCTTTCTTACCAGCTTCTTCAAAAAGTCTATCACAATATATCACAACAATGTATACAATCATAGATGATTCACAAATAATCACAATAATTTAGAAAACATTATGCGATAAAATTTCAAATTGGAGCCTGTAGGCGATTCTTGCACCAAACAACACAACAAGATGACATTTAATAATAATAAAAATTTAAGCTCCTTATTATGTAGCCAAATCTGTGCTGGTTTGCATTGGCCGACTCCAGTTTTCACTTTGTTTTGCCTCCAGCTAGCGCCGTGACGTAATTGTGAAGTCGGCGCAAAAGGGGTCTGTAGACATATATTGTCTTAGCCTGACTTCGTCATACTCATATTCTAGTCAGAATGTGAGTCTGATACTGCTCCATAGGGCTTTGATTATGAGGCGTGTCTTAACCGAACCAGGAAAACAAAAAAACTCTGCACTCAATTGGATAGACCTACAACCAATCAGAGCAACGCAGTAAGTGATGATAGACATCCCTACAATTGACAAATGCCTTGATTGCAGTTCTCGGTTCATCTTTTAAAATTAATGTGCTGTCGATTTCTTTTACAACAGACGCGATAGCGGAATAGATACATCTCAATTCTCCAGCTGCAGTCATCTTTGTTGTAAACCAGTTCAAACCAAGCGCTCTTTGATGGCGTGATGATTACGTAACTGCAGATCATCTGTCCATCATCGTATAAAGCCTGCCCTGGCAATTTGATTGGCCAGACGATTTCTGAACCGATCATAATTACTCCTCAATGGATCGAGTCCAGACCGAACTTCCCGACCAAAAAATGTTGTGGACGGGGTTCGGGCTGGCATCCAGGCTAGTATTGTCTATTAGGTGCGAACTGAAAGTAATGTTTTCAGGCACTTAATTGGATGTTAAAGTCAATTAAAAACAACAATTTTTATAGTTTAAATTTATAATAAATGCGATTAGTTGAACTGTACTCTCTCTTTCAGAAAAAAAAAAACACTTGAATTTCCCATGTTTATTCACATGTTGTCCATATGTGATCACATGTGGACAACATGTCACAACAAGAAATTCACATGGGAGTTGTTCTAACACATATTTACCATGTGCAAAGTATGTGTTGCACATGTGTTTTCGCAGATGTGAAACTCATGTGGAGTTTTTCTGACCCACTTAAGTAGGAAATCTTTATATGTCATTTCATAATTACTTCTGTTGTCTTTGAAATATGATTAAAGTGTACTACTACCCAATACTGACTGCAAATTATGATAATTATCTTTAATTATAATATCTTTATAATAATGATAATTATCATGATACAAATGAATTCTAATCCAAAGCTTTATATATATATATATATATATATATATATATATATATATATATATATATATATATATATATATATATATATATATATTCATATTTAGCTAACTTCTGAGGAAATTTAGCAGCAAATGTGTCCCCAAAGTACTATCTAGGTATGAAATATTAATGAGACCGACCTTTTTCTGTAGAGCACAGTGGAAGATAAAGATGAACATGCCCTGGAAGGCATTGAAGGTGGTGAAAAGGTACGCCATGATAACAGTGTTCTCATTGATGAAGAGGAGGCCGAAGGCCCAGGTCAGGCCCAGGAGGAAGAGCAGTGCGATAGCCCCCAGAGCCCAGGACCTGAGTGAGAACATGCACACATTCACAAATACATAAACATACAGCAAAAAAGGCGATTATCATATGTATTTTTGCAGTGGAAGACACTCACTTGATGTTGTCCAGGCGGCTGGAGTCGGGTTTGAGAGCGGACGAGTTACGGATCATCTTGTGAAGTGTTATCATGAGGAACACCAGGTTTAACTAAAGGCAAAAGATGAGACAAAGGAAAAGGCGTTAGGAATGCAACTTAATGATTTCATGAAGACAAAAATGTCCACGTTTTTGTGACATATTAAAACCTATTGGTCATTCAAAAAAGGACAAACCTTAGGTCATTCTTCCAAACAATAGAGCTCATTCATAAAACACAAGCAAAAACTTCTGTGTAAACTGCTCGTGAAACCATTCTAGCTTAAATTGCTGCAATTAAATGCACGATTTACATGAGAATGGTGATACAAACAGTTGCACAGAAATTTGCTCTGTTCGTGTTAGATTAGAGACCCAATGCAAGAAAGAAAGAAATTTTTTTTTTTTTTACCCACAAACTAATAACAACAAAAACAGCGCTAGCGCATTAGTAAAATATATTGTAATTACGAAAATGTCAGCAAGTTCCCGTATCTAAACCTAATCTAAACTCCACACTCATATAAAGCATATTACAGCCAAAACATAGTCGTCAGCAGCAACAGATCCATAGGTGAACAAAAGTGCTTTGTTTGATATGACTAGCGCAGCACTTTTCAGAGGGAAAAAAGAACAAACTCTGTGAGCAAAGTGCGCTGAATGTTTGGAGAGAACAATACCATGATAATGAAGGACACAGGGCCGATAAAACTCCAGATGAAGTAGTTATCCACCCTCAACCAGCACCTACACACAAAACACACAATAACTTTATTGGTAACATTTCACTGTTCAAAGAAAGATCACTTCATTACAGGCAAAATCGCATGCACTTTTATTATTTAGCTAATTATTGATCATTGAATCCACTGAAACAATGACAAACTATCTTAAAATATTATTACTATAAACATCATGATACATTTTTAGCATAAAACAAGCTAATAAAAGAGCAATCAAAGTTTAGTTGAAGGTTAAGCTCAGTTTTTAATCATTATCACACTGAGTCAGCGTCTCATTTTCTGCACTGTAGTCAACATTCAAAAGTCTGCAGCTGTGCTATTTTTCCTCACTCGCACACACATAAACACAGACCAACACACACTCGCATGCACACAAACATTCAGAGCGACACACACTCGCACATGCAGTAATCAGCTCAGTTGAAGGGCTGTAATTCGGTCTCCATGCCGGAGACGACGGTTTGAATCCCGCTCTGAACGGGTCGAGTATGACTAGTTGCATTTGGTGCCGTGACCCGGATGGGTTTAGGGGGGTGAGTGTAATGGAGGGAAACTAGTAAGAGCTGTGTGTGTAAACCTCACCCCCCTTGCCTCAAGAGGCATTCTAGAGATCTTTAGTATCCTTGTTAGCATGCCCACCTCCCGACGGAGATGCCGGTTTGAATCCCACTCGGAGCGGATCGAGTTGGACTGGTCACACACACATATACATAAGCATATAGCATAAGGAAAAGCACACACGCACACACAAAAATGCACACTTAAGAAATTTTACTTTTTAATGTTTTAATTATTTAAAAAGTTTTCCAGGCCTGGGAATTACCCTAATATTTCCATGGTTTTCCAGACTGTTTTCAAATTGGCTAGTTTTCAGATAGCTAAAAAACAATAGTGAGATGCTCCCTTAAGACGTGTTCTTTTAAAGTAATTTATCAGAACAAGATCTGTCAGATTTATGTGTGCTATTTCAAAACAAAAAAAGTGCTTGCAACACTGGCTTCATTTATAATTCACATGATGACCTTGGTTAAACCAGGATCACATGACAGCAACCAATCTACTGAACTCCACACTACATAATACCAGTATACGTTTCCTAGTGAAAGACGATTCTGCAATTGGAATTTAAACTCCCAGAGAGCCATTTTGCTGGAATCCATTTAAA
This sequence comes from Chrosomus eos, assembly GCA_036326025.1. Classification (NCBI taxonomy): domain Eukaryota; kingdom Metazoa; phylum Chordata; class Actinopteri; order Cypriniformes; family Leuciscidae; genus Chrosomus; species Chrosomus eos. The sequence goes on from CM070821.1 coordinate 12,403,284, forward strand.
TGAAACAAATGGTTTAAAGAGGGGTTGTGCCCCCTGCTTAAAAACCCAACGGCCCTTGTATGGCCGAGTGCAAATAGACTGATTCACACGTACGCTTTTTTAGTCCCGTAGCTGCGATAGTCAATGGCTGCCGAGATGCCCACCACCAGGGCGGGAAAGCAATAGCCGCACAGGTAGTAGTATTTCTTCCGAGAGTACTCGCTCTCGAAGACCTCCACCAGCATCAGATACAGCTGGATTCCCTCCAGACACATCCAGGAGAACGCAGCCAGGAAGAAGAAATGCAGCAGGCCCGCAAAAATGGGGCATGCAATCTACATTCGGACAAAGAGAAGGAAGAGGGGGTTAGCGAGAAACTTATAAGAAGTACATTTGATGATACTCACTTGAGTAACTATGAAAGGGACAAAGGCAGCCAAAAAATGAAAATCACCCTTCATGTTGTTCCAAAAATGTGTGACTTTCTTTCATTTCAGGAACACAAAAGAAGATATTTTGCATAATGATAACATATTTGCAGGTCCAATTGACTTTCACTGTATGGGGAAAAACACAATGGGAACCGAAACAACAACATTCGGTAACACTTTATAATAACTGCACGCTATTAATCGTTAGTTAAGCATTAGTCAACAGTTAATTCATCATTTATAAAGCATTAATAGACAGTAATAAGCAGTTTATAAATACAGCTATTAATGCTTTAATCTTGATTTATAAGCATATCTATAATGGGTTTGGTAATTGTATTTTCATACTTTATTAATGATCAACTTATCATTTCTAAATTAAGTATTGCATTATTTACAAACCAGTTATTTAAGAGTTGTCAGTGGTTCATAAGATCACTTAGAAAGTGTAAGTCAATGATAAATAAACGATTTAAATGTGCATTTATCCTTTGTGTTTCACAGAAGAAAGAAATTCATACAGGTTTGGAATAACAGTAAGGATTAGAAAGAATGTTCATTTCTGGGTGAACTATCTTTTGAAATCTGGTGCACATTGGGTTACCCTAGTGAAAAAAGTATACTTTATTGTGTTTAAAATAAATTCCCTTTTTCAATAGTAAATTGCAATTATACTAGCACAAATTGTACTATCTTTAGCATCATGCTTTTACCTATTTTCACAATACAACTTTTCAACACACTTTAAAATAATTGTACTTTAGTATATTTTCTAAAAATATATTTTAGAAAAATATACTTGAGGTGACAATTCAGTTTTTTTTTAAAGTGTATTTATTTGTACTTTATTAAAAATATATTTTAGGTATATTTTAACTGTGTGCTGGAAATGATCATTGTAACAATGCAACTTTCAAAATACATAGTATAGCTAAGTTTCATTTGTCTAATAATGTACATTTGTTATTGAAAACATTTGTAGTATTTGGATTGAGCCAAAGGTATTAATGAGCCTATACTTTTTACTCAAATATATCACAGCACGATAGCCTCATGGGTGAGTGCGCCGACGTCTGCTTTACGAGACCCGAGATTAAATCCCGGCTTGTGGACCTTTCCTGATCCCTCTCTCTCCCTCCCACCTCATTTCCTGTCTAGCTACTGCCCTATCCTAAAAGGCGAAAACACACGATTTTTTAAATAAAATATATATACACTTATGGTATATTGTCTGCATGTTTCGAAGACACTCGCAATGTATTTGTAATGTACTTGAAACACACATTAAAGTACACTTTAATATCACTAATCAAGCATGTAATTAGTCCCTACACAGTATAAAGTATACTAAGTACACTTGAAGTTGGTCCAATTTAGTACACAAAAGTACACTAAACAGACTTAAAGTTATGCTTTACTACAACTAAAATATACTTAGTTCAAAATTAGTTGTTTCAAAATAGCACACTTCAAGTTAACTAATCTTTAACACACTTGAAGTATCCTGATAATTAGTCTGGCTGCAAGTATACTTAGCATTTTTTTTTTCACCAGGGTACACTTCATTTTGATGGTCCAACTACATGTCAACTAACTCTCATTAGAGTATTAGTAGACTGTAGTAGACTGTTAGGTTAGGGTTCGGATTAGTGGAAAAAGTTGATATGTAGTTGCAAAGTTACTTATAGTCAGTAGAATATCTGTTGGTGGACCATCAAAATAAAGTGTTAGCAGATATTAGGCAGACAGTCTATTAATAGGCTACTCTAATTACTGCTAGTTGACATGTAGTTGCAAAGTTACTTTTTTTAATAAGTAAAATGCCTAAAGTCGACCATCGAAATAAAGTATTGCACTTTGTTTTGGTCTAGAATCACCTATACATTTACACAACAACCATGAACTATGATCCCCATTCACACAGATCAGTGAAAACAATTAAAAACTCTGTATTATGCTGCCAGGCCAGTAGGTGGCAATGTCACATTGTAAAGAAACACTATGCATCTATAGACTGAACATGTGATAAACATGCGCATGATGTCACCGTTTTCACAAATGTGCGCTTTTGTAGTTTAAACTGAGACGATAACTGTATAGCTGTCAAAAAATTACACTAATTTTTAAAAGTTTGTATTTCCAGGCCTCCAGGATGCCATTGACATGTAAATGAACAACCAAAATGCATAAAAAGTTGTGTGTTTTTAGTTGAAAACGGTGTCATGTAAATGGCCCCTTACACAGGAGGAGACCCTCTGACTGATATGGAAATTACAGTTTACTTTTACATGACATTTTGGATAGAACTCTGTCTCTTAAAACCTCAAAAACATAAATTCATCTCTCTCCTTTTCTGGATGATAATCACATTTGTAAATGTTTTATTGTGCTGGGCTGCAGAGGGAAGGAAAAGAAAATGTAGCCGTCGCATTAAAAGGACTCCAAGCAGAAGAATCTGCCAATCGATTGGCTGAACGAAATGCGCAGACGGTAAACAGTGATCCCACTATTGCAAGCGCACTCACCTGAAAACATCCACCTTTCAGCAAATCACTTATAACTATATTAATATTCATGACTCAAATTGAGCTTGGCACAGTTTGTGCATTGAGCCTGACAAGAAATACATTCTGAGGAGAGAAGACGTGAACAACAGAAGATAAATAATCTTTGACCAAAAAAGCCCCCACATATATATACGTTTAGTTGTTGCAACAATGTTTTAGCCCTGATATTTAAACTTTTTATGACTTGCATGTATTTTAGAGTGACTGATGTATCTGGAAAGTTTGGTTATTAAACTTTCAAATGATCTTAGTGTATCCATGGAAACTAGGTATTTAAACAACCATACTTGCAAAGAGAGGCTAATGAGATTCATAATGCACCCCACACACTCTATGTATTGTTCGCACGCCCCTGCAAAGTGGAAGATACCGATTTGCTCATGGATTTATCATTTACTTGAATGTTTCAAACAAGACTCTTATCTTCCATAAAAGAAACAAAAAATCAATGCCTTAAAGCCTGGAAACATTATCCAGTTCTTCTTCTGACCAGCTCATTGAAGCAACATTGGTATCTTGTCAATGATTTTGATTCCCATCATACTGATGCAACCTGAACTCTGGAAGACGTATTAAACCACCACTGCTTTCAATAGGAAACTTTCGGTGTCAATACACTGATGTCAAGGGCATCACAATTAGTATGATCATGAACTAATGTCACAATATCCTAATTATTTTGCAGGCTGAAATGTGTCCAAGCTAATTCTCATTTCTGAAAAGAGCTATATTGATTATGCAATTAATCAGCTGCTCTTGAATCTGAAAACACAGAAGGGCTGATATACTTAAGAGCTGGTACTTGCAAGCATGTATAATTTTCGATCTGAACTCAGCAACATTAATTTGTTCACAGTGGTTAATGTTTTAATCGGTTGTTCTGCTCTGCTGAAGAGGTTTTGATTTTTTTTCGGCTGACTAAAACATAAGCCTCATAAACATCAACTATCATCCGATATACTGGTCAATGTTAAACTCTGTTCCAGGCTCAAAGAATCACAATGGGTATTATTTTAATTGGCCAACCAAAAAAAAAAGAAGAAGACATGACACTTCGATACAGCAGGAGTACAGAAAAACAGTAACCTCAAAACCAACCTAATTGGCCCCAAAGAATCAAATACAGGGGCAGCTGGTTAAAGGCACAGAAAATGCATAATCAACATATAATACAGCTTTCTTCCAAAAATCTGGAGCATGTAAGCAGAGTTGCATAATATTGCCTGGAGGCATTTTTTTGGGGCATTTTTTTCCCCAAAGTCAGATTGAAAGTGTTTTCTCTAGCTACATCATGTGCAAAACACCAGCTAACAGGCTAATATTTGTGTTTCTAAAATGTATTGTTAGAATTTACACTACAGTTCAAAAGTTTGGGTCAGTGCATTTTTGAAAATCTTTGAAAGGATTCTCTAGAATGCAGCTCATCAAGGCTATATTTAATTGATCAAAAATACAGTAAAAACAACCATATTTTCAATCTTAATTTATTTTAAGATTGTGCTTTTTCAGATATTACCTTTCATGTAGTGTGTAATATCAGTAACAACCAATGTGATGAAACCACTGACAATATCAGTAAATCCAGTCTTACTTCCTGCTCAAATCTACATAGGTCTGTAACAAATTTGTATAATGCCCAGTATGGTCTTCATTGGCTGCCTGCAAACAATGTCTATTTTGACCCCCTGTCAAACACTGTAGTTGTAGCTGAGGCCTGGAAGAGTATGGTTCAAGAAGACGCTTTGCTGCTTTGTGAAAGCAAATCCACATTGCATGCCCTTCCAAAGGATCTATGCCATTGTTACTGTTCATATCACTGTGTATCAAGTGCTGAGGAAGCCTCCGGAGCTGAAATTCATATATGGGGATGGGTATTTCGTTTCTGACACCCACTGTGACCAATCAGAATAGACTGGGCTATCTGACCAATCAGAGCAGAGTAGACCAATCACAACAGACTGAGCCGCCTGACCAATCAGAGCAGACAATTCACAACAGACTGGGTCATCTGACCAATCAGAGCAGAGTAGACCAATCAAAAATTACTGAGCCATCTAACCAATCAGAGAAGAGTAGACCAATCACAATAGACTGGGCTGTCTGACCAATCCGAGCAGAGTACACCAATCAAAAATTACTGAGCCATCTAACCAATCAGAGAAGAGTAGACCAATCACAATAGACTGGGCTGTCTGACCAATCCGAGCAGAGTAGACCAATCACAACAGACTGAGCCGCATGACCAATCAGAGCAGACAATTCACAACAGACTGGGTCATCTGACCAATCAGAGCAGAGTAGACCAATCAAAAATTACTGAGCCATCTAACCAATCAGAGAAGAGTAGACCAATCACAATAGACTGGGCTGTCTGACCAATCCGAGCAGAGTACACCAATCAAAAATTACTGAGCCATCTAACCAATCAGAGAAGAGTAGACCAATCACAATAGACTGGGCTGTCTGACCAATCAGAGCAGAGGAGACAATTCACAACAGACTCGGTCATCTGACCAATCAGAGCAGAGCAGACAATTCACAACAGACTGGGTCATCTGACCAATCAGAGCAGAGTAGACCAATCACAACAGACTGGGCTGTCTGACCAATCAGAGCACAGTAGGCTCTCAGAAGGAGGGGTTTAGAGAGATGTTGTATTTATCGAAGGATTTCAGACACTGTGAGAAAACAGGTGATGCTGCAAGTTTTCAACAGTAATGTATTGGTATATACGGGAGTGAGCAAGAACATGAGGAATAGAAACCAGTCCCAGTAAAGCACATCAGATTGTGATAGTCTGCTACATCCTTAACAACTGAGCGCTCAGAGCAAGCACTCATCTGCACGATGGGGAATTGTGCCATGCAAATGAATGCAAATTACCTGCACTTAATGCAGTTTGCATTTAAGGGCTTTAGTTAATCAAATGCTAAAACAAAGCAGACAGCACGTACTATCAGTGGGTGCACATTAATGTCACAATCAACATGTGAAATTCATACTCAGTGCGCTCTGCCCTTTATATAGATCAATAGACTGCTCACGTGATACTGCGTCTTGTCGATGCCGATGAGGAAGAGGAGCTCAGCGATGAAGAGGTTGATGCAGAGGTTCTTGTGGATGGTGTTGCGGTCGGTCTGTAGGCCTCGCAGGAAGCAGAAGGTGGAGATGCATATGGCGAGGCATACCAGCGAAATGACGATACCCACCCACGTGATCACAAAGAGGATCAACTCGTGCATCCTTCCTGGATACTGAGAGAGCGAGAGATGGATAAGGGAAATGGTATAAATGGATAGGCTGCTGAGGTAGTGTGACTTCTAAAAATCCAGTCAATATCAAGCTGAAACTGCTGTGTGTGTATTTGTGTAATTTGCTTTTGTGTGTATAGATGTGTGGTGTGTGTGTGTTACAGACTGCATGGAAGTGAAAAGGTTGTTTATGTGTATGAGAGCTTTATTCAGATTTGTTTATCAGCCAGTGATAAATGTAAGGGAATATGTGTGTGCGTGCGCTTACGTCAGGTTCGTGGTGTACCATCAGCACAGCGAAGTTGGTTAGATGACTACAAGAGCAGGTTGTGTGTGTGCTGTTGCTGTCCATCAGCCTGCAGCCCTGAGATGACCACTGGCCCGTCATCGAACGCTCCGAGTAGTTCCAGAACGAACAGTTTGGGGTTAAATGATTCTCCAGCTGCGAAGATGTGGGGACATGAGAAAACAACAGAGAGGCAGAAAAATACTCAAAATCAGTGGCTTTCACAAATAATGTTTTCTTGGCATGTTATGGGCTTGAGGAATGGGTTTGTCCATGAGGTCCCATGTCAGACCTGTCTGAATTAGCTAAAGTATGGCCGACATGGAATGCATGGACAATCCTATTTATGGCCCATACTGGGCTAATTCGTCATGGAACCCATGGGCAAACCAATTTCAGGCCCTTACTGGGGTTAATTCAGATAGAGCCGACATGGAACGTATGGACAAACCGATGTAGCGCCCTTACTAGGGCTAATTCAGATCAGGCCGACATGGAACATAGGGACAATCCTATTTAGGGCCCATACTGGGCTACTTCGTCACGAAACCCATAAAAAACCTCACTTAAGGCCCTCACTGAGGCTAATTCAAAAGAGCCATTATGACACCCATGAACACACTCATTTGGGGCTCATACTGGGTGATAATTCAGATAGGTACTGACATAAAACCTATGGACAAACCCATTTAAGGCCCTTACAGGGACTAATTCAAAAGAGCCGACATGAAACCCATGGACATACCCATTTGGAGCCTATACTGGAGGACACCAGGAAGAGTAGCGATGCATCTTATTGCATCAGCTAATGGGGATCCTAATAAATAAATAAATTAATACTGGGGGCTAATTCAGATAGGGCTGACATGAAACCCATGAACAAACACATATAGGGCCCTTACTGGGGCTAATTAGATAAAGCTGACATGAAACCGACAAATCCATTTAAGGCCCTTACTAGGGCTAATTAGATAAAGCTGACATGAAACCCATAGACAAATCCATTTAGGGCCCTTATTTGGGCTAATTAAGATAGGGCCGACATGGAACGCAGGAGAATCATATTAAGGGCCCTTACTGGGCTACTTTGTCATGAAACTCACGGAAAACCCCATTTAAGGCCCTCACTGAGGCTAATTCAAAAGAGCCATTATGACACCCATGGACACACTCATTTAGGGCTCATACTGGGGCTAATTCAGATAGGTACCGACATGAAACCTATGCTCAAACCCATTTAAGGCCCTTACAGGGACTAATTCAAAAGAGCCGACATGAAACCCATGGACAAACCCATTTGGAGCCTATACTGGTGCACACCAAGAAGAGTAGCGGATGCATCTTATTGCATCAGCTAATGGGGATCCTAATAAATGGCCCTTACTGGGGCTAATTCAGATAGGGCCGACATGGAACGCAGGGACAATCCTATTTAGGGCCCATACTGGGCTACTTTGTCATGAAACTCATGGAAAACCCCATTTAAGGCCCTCACTGAGGCTAATTCAAAACAGCCATTATGACACTCATGGACAAACCCATTTGGAGCCCATACTGGGGGTTAATTCAGATAGGGCCAACATGGAACCTATGTACAAATCAATTTAGGTCCTTTACTGGAGACAATTCAGATAGGGCTGACATGAAACTCATGAACAAACCCATTTAGAGGACATACCTCAAGCCCATATCTTGGCTACATTGGGGGCCATGCAATTTTGGCTTGGATAGGAGTCATGTGTAAACCCATCATGGTCAGGAACCATATTTCTTGCTCTTAAAAATTCATTTTCACTGTATTGTCTGAAATAGCAGTTTCTGCACTGCAAAGGCAGTAGTTAGACTGAATTAGACTGAATTTTAAACAATAAACAACCCAGTTAGACTGAATAATAAACAATAAATATCTCATTGATTCTCGAGTAGTGAAACACGTTACAGAACTGAACAAAGGAATTATGTTTGTATTCATCTGTTCAACATGTTCAGAAGAATTCATGTTTAAGGGGCATGAACAATTTACTGCTGTGTTCATTTTCTCACAAATGTGTTTTTCTGTCACAGCAAATGTTCATTATAGACACATGTACCAGTCACAACGTTGAATGAATTGAGGCTACAGGATGGTGGTTTCAGCTTACAAGTGTTGACAAAATGCCCGTACATTATTATGCAAATCACACATGTGTTAAACGAAGGAGCTATTTTGTTGTGTTGTTAGATACTTACTTAAAATAAGTTTCTTTACAATTTGAGAAAAGTAGTTTACAAATGATTTACACAAACATCGTTCTGCTGATGTTTAATGTAAGAGACCCCATGTGTGAGAGTAGCTAATGCAAGATGGCTTGATAGTTTATTGCTTGTGTGTGTCCATGGGAGTTTAATGTACCTGTAAATGTCTAAGCGTGAACACCACAGGCTCGGTCAGAAACACTCGACTGGACTCCTTATTGATTGACGCTGCGATGACGTGGAATTCACCGCCAGGCCCCGCCCACCAAGCCCCGCCTCCATTTCCATCTTCACGGTGGCGTTTTCAGTGGACAGGAACGGGCCCAGGTTCTTATACAGAACGAAAACCACTTTTACCTGGCCTGTATGGAGAAACACAGCACAAAAAGAGAGCGGCAGGAGGATATGAATAACAACTAAGAGGAAAAAGGGAGCGGTGGAGCGAGATGAGTGAAGGTTAAAATGATTTTTACTGGGAGGGGGTGAGTGAGTGATCAGGGGATAAAGGAATTTTAATATGGAGGGCAACGTAACATTCATCTCTTCAGCGCTCACTCACTCGGTTTCTTCCGTATGAATATTTCATGTGCGTTTGTTTCAATCATACTAATCTCGCTTCCCCCGCCCGACCTGCCTCCGCAGAGAAGCAGCGAACGAAGGCGTACCTTCAAAAAAGAGTCAAAACGCAGGAGTGGCGGAAAAAGCCACGAGTAGGAGAGATGATGGCGGGATAAGATGGTTAAGAGATGGAGGGGACAGAAGCAGGAGAAAAGAGAGCTGAGATTGCTCCGTCAGCCTGAAAATGATAGTAATCTAGTCGCCTCTCGGGCTGTTCGATTAAGAGTGCCGTTAAGAAACCATCAGGGAAGAAATAGTCTCAGCGCTTTTGTTAATCTGATTAGGTTTATTATTATCAACTAATAACGGCGTAAACCAAAGTGGAAATTTGGCAAAGCTTCAGTGAAACTGCTCGGGGAAGAGCGATGGAAGGAGAGAGATGAGGCTGTGACTGACCGTTACGGCTGTACTGTTTGAAGGTGGAAGCCGAGAGCTGGATGCTGCTGTCACTGGGACCGTTCTGAGGGAACGACAAATCCTGAGAATCCGTCTCCGTGTTCAACACACGCACCTCTAAATCTAAAGACACACAAAAACACACACTTTGAGCGATTGAACTGTAACGAAACAGCAAAAAAAAAAAAAAACTTACAATAAAGCTACTCATTTGGAAAAGTTAAAGCAGTTAGAGTTACACTACTGTTCAAAAGTTTGGGGTCAGTAAGACCTCAAGTTTTTTGTTTTTTAAAGGAATTAATACTTTTGTTGGTGACAATATTTCAATTATCGTATTGCATAACTGTTTGGGGTCAGGCCAACCAAACAACAATTACACCCATTAGGTCATTATATAAACAGGCACTAAACGTAATGGACCAGAAAGCTGTAAGATGGCACCATTGTCTCATTCAACGGAAGCATAATATATTGAGTTTTGACAGTTTTGTAAATTTTTCATTTCTAAACCTAACTTTTAAGTGTGTCAACAACCTTGCACCAGAAATAGTTTGTCAACTATTAGAGAAACAAAAGAGCGGAATGAGAACTAGTAGCAGAATGAGTGGAAACTGTATAGCCGCAAAACGTAGAACAACATTTGGTCAGACATCATTTTTTTATTTTCCGAAATTAAAACATTGACAGAACTCAAGGTTTTTAATACACATTTAAAGCAATGGCTGAAACTGAAACAACTCTGTGAACACTGACTGTACAGGATACAACACAATGCATACAAACATTATGTTGCGTATGTTAGCACGCACAGACATATGCACACTTTTGTGTTCTTGTATTGTTAAAAGTGATTTCTACATCTACTTAAGCCCATATCTTATTTCATGTATGGGATGTATTTATTGTATTTTAATAGTTATACATTTTAAACTCAATACTCTGTAATTTCTGTTTTAATTTTATAAGCCTAACCTGGGTCAGGGGTTGAAAATTAGTCATTTTTTTATGCATTTGTCCCTGTCAAAAAAACATTACATAAATAAATAGTACGAAATAAGTAAATACAAGTACGTTTGCAACTAGGCGTAAATCTGTAACCAGTCCATCAATCCACGAGCGGGATTCGAACCGGGTCTCCGGTGTGGACAAAACAAAGTCCCTTACAAGTCAACTACCATTCTTAAGAGTGTTAGTAGACTGTCTGGTTAATATCTGCTAACACTTTATTTTGACGGTCCTCCAACAGATATTCAGATAGTCCTACTGATCGGATAGCTATGATTTGTTAAAATGCTTCCATTTACACTTGGCTGCATAAATGTGTCAATTCCTGCACTATATGCAAATCCAACGGAGTTCACGTCAACGGAAGTAACAGATATGAGCTGCATTTTTTTATCATCAGCTAATTTGAAGATCAAAGACCGCAATAGGAGAGAGAGCGGCGTCATTATATAAAATAGGGAAATTATAGCAGACCCCTCCTGAGTCCTGCATTCAGAGTACAAACTGCTCCCATCAGGTAGACGCTATAGGGTTCCAATTAAAAACAGGAAAAGATATCTGAATAGGTATAAAATTATTTTAGCCCTTTATCTCTGAATCGTCTAAACTCCGGATATAAGGTGTGAAATGAGGGGTTGTGTTGTAGGTGCTGAATGCACTTATGTCCGTACTTGTTCATGTGTTGTTAATGCACTTTAACTGTGTGTATTTTTATGTGGTAGCCTGTATGTCCAAGACAAATTTCCCTAGGGACAGTTAAATTAATCTTGAATCTTGAATCAGCACTGGTAAGATCATTTAGTCTCACTACTTTTAATAAAGATGATTGTGTTTTGAGCGTCTGTTTCATTGGTGGCAGTTTGCACATTGGCTTGCTGAAGAGATACTCAGCTACTCATCTGTGGCGATGCGTGTTGCGGTAGCACTGTCATATCTGGCATTAATAACATGTCATATAGTCTATAACACGCTCTCACACATTTATTTTTTATAATTTTGGGAGGAATAAAATGTACATGTGGTTTCAACAACCATATGCATTTACACTTTCGTCTGGAAATCATCCTGAAAGAAAGAAACGTATCTCGGTTTCCACAAAATATTGAGCAGCACAGCAGTTTTCAACATTGATAACAATAATAAATGTTTCTTGAACATCATATACTCATATTAGAATGTTTTCTAAAGGATCATGACTGGAGACTGGAGTAATGATGCTGAAAATTCAGCTTTGATCAATTATATCTTAAAATATATTAACATAGAATATATTTATTTAACTTATAATAATATGTCAAAGTATGACCATTTTAAAGTATTTTGATCAAATAAATGTGTCTTCTTTAAAAAACATAAAAAAATCGTACCAACTTCAACTTTTTAACCGTGTTGTATATTTATAGAACAAATACTAAATACATACTAAATACAAAATCAAAACTAAACAGCAGAGAAAAAGTTAATAAATAGCAGTATTTAACGATAAAAATGTGTGCAGGGACTCGAGTAATGACTGCTGAATTGATATTTTAAACATATCAATTAAATGAACTATTATAATGAATAATTCCCTATAACGAATCAGATTTCTCAATGCTACCTGAGGGTGAGACAACATTCTAGGACAGTGTGTTTGCTTGACTGAACAGCTGCAAACAGAGATGCAACATTAAGTTGCGCTACACTGCTACTAAGACACTCGGGAACTAGTAGCTTGTTACCGGAAAAAACACAATCTTAAAACAAAATATTGTAATGCTTTTGAAAGAGCCATTAATACTTTAATTTAGTTACACCGCAACAGAAACTCACCGACATTAGCAGCATGGTCTGAGAAGTGATTATTGTACATGTTATTGGCCAACAGGAAGGCGCCTTTCTCCATGACGTCCAGTAGCATGGTGGCGGTGTGCGCCTGCTCCGTACTGTTCATGTCCTGCCATGACTCTAAAGCCTCGGCGCGCAGGAGATTATCCACAGTCTGCACAACCGCCTGCGCACACAACCAAACAAACATGCAGTTACACTTCATTATGATTACATTTGACATCAAAGATCACAAAATATGACTCTCTGGGAATCTTATGTAACGGCTGAAATTTATTTCTACTAAGGAGCAACATCTTATAGGCCATTATAAATGACATGAGTGGTAAAAGAAAGCCTTGGGCAAGACATACAGTATTATCATTGCAAGAAGTCTCTCTCTCTCTCTCTCTCTCTCTCTCTCTCTCTCTCTCTCTCTCTCTCTCTCTCTCTCTCTCTCTCTCTCTCTCTCTCGCTCGCTCGCTCGCACGCACGCACGCACGCACGCACGCACGCACGCACGCACGCACGCACGCACACACAGTGCAGATAAAATAAATCTGAGGTAGGCATATGCAATAAAAAATATGGATGGCACTTTCTATGAAGCCTGTATATGTTATGCATTATGAACGCAGTCATAATGCCACATTGTAATGCATTATATCTTTTCATTAAAAGTAACCGCCAATATAATATATTATAGAAATTCCTGGTACCATTTTAAAAGACCCCATGAAATCAAGCATTTTGCTCTATATGTGACTTCACTTTTAAACATTGACAAATTTTCTTTTAGAAGATACACTGCCATTCAAAAGTTGGAGATTTTTTTATGCTCACCAAAGCGTAATTTAAAAAAACAAATATTTTTTTTAATATATGTAATATCTAAAATGTATCCCTGTGATAAAAGCTGAATTTTTAACATCATTACTTTAGTCTTAAGTGTCACACGATCCTTCAGAAATCATTGTATTTTGATGATTTGATGCTATTATAATACATTTTCTTCTTATTATTAATGTTGAAAACAGTTTCAGGATTCTTTGATGGATAGAAAGTTCAAAAGAACAGCATTTTTTCGAAATAGAAAGCTTTTTAAACATTATAAATGTTTACTTTCACATTTGATAAATGTAATACATCCTTGCTGAATTAAAAAAATTCCTTGAAAAAATTACATCAAATCTTACTGATCCCAAACTTTTAACAGAGATGCATATGCATTTAAAATGTACATCCTCTTAAAGGAAACTGAGCTGAAAATAAATAAATAAATGTTGCACCACATGTTTGTCCAATCAAAATCTCCCAAGAATGAGAAATAATACCACCTGGACCTAACTGTTTCTTTAGAGTATTTTAGTACAGTGGCCGTTGAGGACCACAGCGGAACAGCCCAAATGAAAGCCCAGGTAAATAAGGAATGTTTTCTGAATGTATATTAATATCTTTGAAAAGCATTTTTTACACACTAGGCTTCCTAGAAAGTGTTGTAATGACATGCTTACAGTCAAGCACAGGATAGGAGGTCGAGCATCAGTATATGTGTGCAGTGTAACTGAGGATAAGACTAGATACGAGACGAGAGGTGAAGTGTCTCATACAGAGATAACACTGCACAATACCTGAACATAAGCCCGGCAGGTCCTCTCTCGCTTCTGCCACTGCAAGACACAACAAAACAGCTTCAGTTACACACACAAATTCATGTAGAAGAGTTATGGCCATCATTTATAATGCAACAAACAAACAAAATCAATATAATAAGAGTTTGCATCTATGATTATTAATTTGTAGGTTAAAAAAAAAAAAGATGTGTTAAACAATCTTTCTTAATGTGTTAAGAAATCATCCATCTCTTTTGGTTCATAAAAAAAATAATATATATATATATATATATATATATATATATATATATATATATATATATATATATATATACTTTATATATATATACTTTATATATCTACTTACAGCCAACAACAGCAAAAAGATCAAAGCCCACATAGACCTCGACCAATCAAATATATATAACAAACAATGTGATACAAATGACAAAGTATTTCCATGTTTTCCCCATGAAATTACGTTTAATTATCTATGGAAAGCACATACTGTCTTTCTCCCGCAGCTGCTCTCTTTCCCATACAAACGCACAAACATACAGTACAGATAGAAACAGACACATTTACGTGCACAGAAAGTTGTTTTCAGCGCTATCCTGCGACTTTATCAGTAAAATAAAAGTTTCGTGAAAAGCTACACCACATTTATCTGTATCGAGGTAGTAGCAGGTTAAACGTACAGCTTTGCTATTAGTAGAGACGCTGCTGCCGAACACTGTTGAGTCGAGAGATGCACAGACTCAGGTTATTCACACGCTTTATCTTTCCCTCTCTTTCTCTCTCTGTAATAATTGCATTAATCAATGACTCGAGCTTCCGTAACTAGCCCTTAAATTACATTTTGGAATTAGTAACAGAGGCTTGGGATGAGATGCGTAAGCAATTAGTCCTACACACAACTAGGCCTACAATAACTAGGGCTGCAACACCTAATCGTTAATAATTATTATCGATAATGATAATAACTGACAACGAATTTGATTCTCTATTAGTTTTGTCTGTGCGCTGTGCTCGGAAACCATCAGCCAATCACGTCGCTTAAAGGGATAGTCGCAGAAGGCCTTTATTAACACAACCCCGCCCCCCCCCGAGCCGTGTGGAGCACTTTTATGATGGATAGATGCAATTTTAAAAACTTCCAAACATAATTAACATTAATAAATGTAGGTTTCTCATACCTCGTATAATTAAGCACATTCTGTGCTTTTGTTTTTGTTATAATTTTTAATTTAGTCGTTTTGATTTCTGCTTTAACATAAGCAATCAGTTGTTTTTAGGTTTAGAATGTAATATTTGTATAACGTCTGTCAGAGTTTGAGGTCTGCCCAGATGAAGACTAGGAAAAACAGTGCAAACGAACTGGTAGTTCCACGAGTCTTTTTATTGCTGCTTTCCCCCAGTTAAGCACACTCTTCACATACATGTCGAAAGATGCTAATGTGGAAAAGAAAACACTCCGCAAACGCCACAAAAACAAAGTGGAAGCAAACACGTACATTACAACAAAACAATAGCCAGCGATAGAGCGGTCATCTTCCTCTTTGCGCAAGCATTCCCCACTCTCACTGAGCTTGCGCGCTCACATCAGAACAGCACGCATACAATAACGTACGCCATAGAAGAAGTCATCTTAAAGGCATATCAACATGTCATGAACACTACTTAAAGGTACAATATGCAGAATTTTTGCAGTAAAATATCCAAAAACCACTAGGCCAATGTCATATATTTTGTTTAGTTGATTACTTTCAATATCCCAAATGTTTCCATCTATTTGTAAATCGTGAGATAATTGTGATTTTAACCAAGGAAACGGGGCGTGTGAGCAGAGGTGAGGAGTCGCCAGTCATTGGCGTCATATCCACGTTACCCTCGGTTTCCGTTTGACCTCGTACTGCAATAGTAACCATTGCGACAGACGTTGACCACTGGGTTATGCCGGTTATTTAGTTCAACATGATGAAATGTTAGAATATGATCTGTATGTTATTCTATTGTTGATCTAGCTTACTTAGTCTCATACAGCCAACAAGCAACCTAACTAACAACATTCAACACACTCAAATGCCGTTTAGTGTGATAGTGTAACTGTGAGAGCAAGTGAAACAGCGCTGCGTTACCTCAAGTTTCATTCGTCTAATAAACTGAGCTGTGTGAATAGTAATTCAGCACTTGCGTGTTCGGTAGAATGAAATGTCCTTATTCCTTTATATCCGCGGGACTCGCGTTGCGTGTGACTTGGGATGGGAATCGAGAACCGGTTCTTCTTCAGAACCGGTGCCCAGTGAAACGATTCCTTGGAACCGTTAGCATGCCTGCTTAACGATTCCGCTTATCGGTTCCGCTTGTTGCAACGCGCTGCGTTGTTTTGGTTCTGAACGCAGCAAACATGGCATCGAGGCAGAAGCGCTCTAATGGCTCTTTTCCACTGAGCGGTACGGTACGGTACAGTACGGTTCTGTTCGGGTCAGTAAACTATGATCCGGCTAGCGTTTCCACCAACAACAGTACCCTACTTGATAGGCGTGGCGTTTGCTGGAAAGAAGCGATCAACGTAATTTTCGTGCGAAGGAGGAAGCGACAAAGTAAAGTAATGGATGGCATACAGCAGATCTTGTCCTTGCTTCTCAGCATGTTTATCACAAGAAGATGCCGACATTAGGCATTTCTCAATACCAAGTACGCAAAGTTCTCAGCAGAAGGAGTCCCGAGGACACGAGTGCGGTAATTCTCTAAATTGAACAGCGCGTTCTGAAAGCGTCACTCAGCTCGCTCTGCATGTATATTTTAGGCAACAATAAAACGAAATATGTTATAAAACACAACCCTGCATCTTTTCGTTTAAATTTTAAAAATATTAAACATATTCCAGACAATATGCATTTGTACAAATGCTGCAATAAACAACATTACAGTGAAAATCTTGTAATAAAATAAATAATGACAAAACTAAACCCTATCTCTTTTTGTTAAATTTCAGTTTTATTAATAATAGCCATTATAAAAGTATAAGTAAAAGGTAACGTTACAAGAAGCTATACAATAAGAAATAAAGCAAACAATTCAGTCAAAATACAAATTCAGCGCTAGTCTAACATTAACGTTACAACGGATCCAAATTCGTTATTCGCTCGTGATGGTGATGGCGCAGTGGATAAGACACAGGCCTTGGGTGTGAGAGACCCGGGTTCGAATCCACTGTGTCGAAACCAATGTGTCCCTGAGCAAGACACTTAACCCGTAATTGCTCCAGAGGCGTGCGACCTCTGAAATGTAGCAATTGTAAGTCGCTTTGGATAAAAGCGTCAGCTAAATGAATAAATGTAAATGGAAAGATCAAGCGTTAGATATACACAAGACGAATTACCACTACAGAGTCAGCGGGCAAACCTCAGAACGACCAGCCAAGGAAAGGCTGTTCTGGGCGGGGAACATCCCAGCTAACAAAAAAAGGTCCCCAGAACGTCCCTAAATGGCCTGTGCGAACGTCCCCCCGAACGTCCCTGTGTAGGGTCTGCTTGATGTCCCGCGGACCTTCGCGAAGACGTCCTCCGGACGTTCCCAGGACCACCAGCAGCCATTCGGGACGTTTATAGGACTTACGCGTTTAGTCCCCTGAATATCATTTTATTTTATTTTACTTCTGGCTAAACAAAGAAAACAGACACGGAGTAAGGAACAAAGTAAAGGTGTTGTGCTATTTCCGTAGCCTGGTAATACCAGACTCTGCTACTTCACTTTGCTTCGTAGACAGAGTCTGGCATAGCATAATAGAGAAGTGTTTTCTCTCTCGCTAGGGGGCGATTTCTGAAGTTTAAAATCATTGGTTACCCGTAAGCCAATCAGATAAGTTTATTCATGACGTATGTTATGCGCTGACACAGCCGCATCGATCCACAGACATCATGCATCGAACTCAAATCTATGATCGAACTTCCACTGTAAACACTTGATGATGCGAGCGAAATACCGGAGTGAACATGGCTGTAAACGACTTTTTTGATCGGTGAGTGATGTAATAGAATGACTGCTGCACTTGACAGGGCGCAAACAAGCAGAGAGAGAGAGAGAGCGAGCCCCGGCCGGCCGCGCGCGCGCGCGCACTATCACGTCTTTAAACAAACAACACGAGCACTGTCTTGCTCTCTCTCCCTCGCAAATATTAATCAAAATCAATCGACTAGTAAAAGGTCGGAACACCTCAGTTTCACGTGGAGCATTTGGAGATTTTTAGAGATTAGAAACTCTAGGAACAACATCTCAATGAACAACATCTCAACACTACATTATAAAGGCCTGTCTCATATAACGTTAGACGCCTGTCTCAAATACAAGCCGGTGCAGTTCGACGATTTGGGCAAATAAAAGCCCGGGCTAATATTTGAAGTTTTACGGTATTTAAGACCTGGAAAAGAAAGGAGACACTGACCTGTCAAAAGGCTCCCCAGTTTCTCGTTGACGATCGGTAGTTGATAAATTAAACTTTTCCCAAAGGGAGTAGGGCCACAACATCACCTCCATTCAAAATGTTTAATACACACTCTTCTTGTTCAGGCTTCAGTTTGCTAATGCCGGGAATATTCTCCACAACAGAGCGAATTGCATCCGTGTCTCGTCCGCGGTCGTTTTCGATTTCTCTGACCTAATCTTAAACTCGGCGCTTGGCGAATACGTCACGGCTTTCAGCCCGCCTTCTGTTCGCTGATTGGCCCGGCTGTTTTCAGGCCGGTGGAAAACAGAAAGATAGGCTGCTATCTCAGACTGACTACAGGAGTGAAATGAAATTAGCGGAAGTAGGAAGTCTGACGTAGTCAGGCTACTATTTCCGTGTGTGTGTCTTCAAATGCGCTGGCAGCCGTGTGTGTGTTTATCGGTCAGCTGTGGGGTTAATCCAATGGCAATTCTTCCCCTTTAGTATCTACCTAAAACAACAAAATGAACATATTCAGTTGCGTTATGATTTTATTTGTCTATATATCCATATAACGAAATATATCGTCTCATTTCAGCTTAACATATAACGTTAGCTTTGTAGTGTTACTGTTAGCATAATAACGGTTATCAGCAGCAATGCGGACCACTCCAGCAAAAGTTTTAAAAGGTAACATTTTCATATAAATTAAAGACGGACAGTGGTTATGGTAACTAATAATAATCTAAAAATTAAAAATACCTTTTAGACAGACGAAAGAGAAAACACAAGGCTGCGCCCATAGACAGTATAAGAAGTGGACAGAGCCATCTCATTGGAACTCCGCTGAGAGAGTTGAAGCCCATTTTTAGCGATTTTTGAGCACTTCCGTTCCTGACGCGCAGACTCAAACCGACTTAAACTAAGCTTGATGACGTGAGCAACCCGCCTGACAGACGTAAATCTTCTAGTAGCTGTGCGTGAAAATTGCCAACGTTAATCTCGCAGAGACGGGGAACTTGAGCAAAGAGTTATTTGGCATGAGTGAGCAGGAGTATTTTGTCCCGTTGCTTTTATGGACTCATTATCTATGGGCTTCTCCCTTGACGGGACGGCCCCCGATTGCCTGCGAGCTTCTCCTCCTGTCTGTACGGCCACGCGACAGAGAGTCGAGTGGTTATGTTGAGTCGTTAGCCTGTTTTTACAAAAACTGTTTCTACGGGGCCAAAATGTAACATAGAAGGTAATGGAGCCCTTTATACATTGTCGTGTTTCTTTAGAAATAAATAATGGACAAATGGAGTCTTTAAACGCCTCAGATGTAAAGTTATTCGCCGTCAAAGTGACGCAAAAATGAATGGGAGTCAATGGAAATGTTAACGCAAGTGAAGTTCTGCTACAAGATGGCGGCACCCGGCCGACTTCAACTTCCAGTCGATGGATTACCCCCTTGGCTGCGCCTGAGGAGGACCGTTAACTGTCACTACACAGCTGAGTGTTGCCATGGATACGGATACAAACCGCGTACCATAAGGAATGACGTCACTCGCTTATTTGATCCTATGATTTGATCGTCACTTGCTTGTTTCTCCAATTTTTTTGTTTTGTTTATTGAACAAATGTGAAGCATGTGCTATCTTAAGTGCAATAATTAGAACAATATTTTTTCTAAAATAAATTATTTTTAATAAAACCAGTCACCTTCGCCTGACCAACAGTTTGAAAGGTCATGTTTAGGATACTTTTATTTGTCTTACCGGTGTTATTTTCCACTTTCTTTCCAGCAATTTTTCCATTCTTCACGTTTCCCTCGGCTGCATTCATCATTTGAAGTCGATGCATTCTTTTAGAGCTCCTGGGATTCAACCTCTTCGTGCATGTATAGCTTTATAAATTCTAGCTCATATTTAATTGAATCAATTATCATGTTTAAATTATAACGGGTGAAAACAGACTCATGATTTTATTACATCTTTAGGCTGATTAGTGATAGAATTTAAATGAAGTAACATGATTAGTTATCTTAACATTAAAACACTAACATTTTTAGCACAAACTTAATTTTACAATTAATGCAAATATTTGCATTTATATTTTAGTTTAAATATTCGTTTGTCTGAGTTGCAAAGTGTCAGGTTTGATGAGAGCAAACGCATGGGCGACTGGATTTTCCAAGTGTTGTCATGGACAGGTGAGGGACGAAATAGGGACGTTCGCAAACTGGCCCGGACAAATGTCCTCAGAACGTCCGTCAGCGAACGTTACAAAATGGACCAAATGCGGACGTCCTCCGAACGTCCTCCAGCGAACGTTATGAACCAGACCAAATGCGGACGTCCTCCGAACGTCCTCCAGCGAACGTTATGAACCAGACCAAATGCAGACGTCCTCCGAACGTCCTCCAGCGAACGTTATGAACCGGACCAGATCCGGACCTAATTAGACGTTCGCAACGTCCGGAGGACGTCCCCTGTTTGCTCATATGAGCGTCGAGCGCCCGGTGATCGCCGGGAATGGATCAAATTATCATAAATCACTATGAATAAACCACAGATTTGAGCTTTAAACAACTACATTCTCGCCTGAAAAACTCTTAAAACTACATTTCGTGAAAGAATAACCGCCGTATTTTATTCCAACTGTATATTAAAAAATGGCGCATCTTATGTTGTCATTCCTCTTGTAGCACGTGCAAGTGACGATACTCTTTCAACCAATCAACGTTCTGCAGTGAGTCTAGCTCCACCCTTTAGTACCGTACCATTGTGCTAGGTACCCCAACGGAAGGGTACCCAAAAAGTGGTACGGTACGGTTCGGCTTTTTGGTACTATTCACAACTTTTGACAGTGGAAACGCAAAAAATTGCGTACAGTACCGAACTGTACTGTACCGTACCGCTCAGTGGAAACGAGGCATAAATTTAGGTTATAGTTCACGCGAAAAGACGACAATGAGGTGCCGTCTAGAGCTTAAATCAAACTTCATTCACGCACACATGAAACACTTGCATACACTACGTAGTCAAACATACATGCATACTGCTGAATGCGCAAACAAATACATATGAAATGCAAAACGACACACCTAAAGTCGCTCACGCACATACTGTACACGCAAACTCTACACACACGAGATGCGCGGAACTCCAGGCACATACTCATGTGAGACGCACACACACAAACTCTCCACGCACATACTCATATGAGACGCGAGCACACACACACAAAACTCTCCACGCACATACTCATATGAGACGCGAGCACACACACACAAACTCTCCACGCACATACTCATATGAGACGCGCGCGCGTGCACACACAAACTCTCCACGCACATACTCATATGAGACGCGCGCGCACACACAAAATTCTCCACGCACATACTCATATGAGACACGAGCACACACACACATAAACTCGCGCACATACTCAATGAGAGTATGACAGCGCCTCATAACAATACGGTCAATTGCAACACGTGTAAAATTCATAGGTAAAATTTCCATTTCGTCAAACGGGGGATTCAACTACCTCCAATAGGCTATGCAGAAACATTGGGCCACACATCAACGCGTGTAACATTATACACTGATGATGAATGAGCGCTGCTTTTAAATGAACATTCTTTTTAAAACAAAAATTGGCAGAATTTCATTTTCTTAATGGCATAAACAGACTTTATTCCCATGAAACTTAAACTGGAATGTCACTGTTTCTGTCACTGCGACTTCCCGAACAGGCGAACACACTCGCGCGTGTGCGCACACATCACTTTTGATGACATGATAATCGTAATCGAAACGAACCGAACCGTGAGACCAGTGTAGGTTCACACCCTAATACTCTGTAGTTTGTCTTCTAATCAGATATTAAAACAAGTTAATACAAACAAACAATTTGTACTTATTCCCTCACCCAATGAGAATAGATAAGAGAATCGATAAGCAATATCGATAATGGAATCGGAATCGTTAAATTCTTATCAATTCCCATCCCTACATGTGGCGCTGGTATACGTCTAGCAATCGCGCCCTGCTTCACACCACAGTCATGTTAAAAACATCAATGTATTCACTCATCCATAAAAGATCCATCAGCTTGACGACAAGATCCATAATTACGCTTAATGCGGAATATACGTCATCAATATACGCCTTTGTTATTGTAAGAGGTTAGCGACCCCTGGTGGCAGAAGATCCTACATATTGTACCTTTAACTCTAGGTGGCCGTTACATGTTTTATAGGCTTATATTACAAGTTGTTTGAAGGACAGCATTGGGCTGGATGTTGAATAATATTGATTTAAGATTGTTCATCTAATGAATCGATTAATCAAAAGAGAGAAAAATTAATTGACAGATTAATCGACTATCAAAATAATCATTAGTTGCAGCACTAATAATAACTTTTTTCAATTTATTATTGTTTTTTTTTTTCAATTGAAAATGAGCTACTAAAGCAATAAAAAGGGGGAAAAAGTGAGGCAGAAATAAGTGTATTCATGTCAAGGCTATGAGTTGGGAGGGTACACCGATGTGGCAGCAAACAGAACATGAAGGGTTTGTTTAAAGGGCAAATGTGTGTGTGAGAGCGTGCATGCGTGGATATGTCACCTTATTATAGTTCCTGGCTGCCGATTCCTTATTCCCGGGTCTGAGTGCTTGCAGCTGTGCGTCTAATATATCCAATAGCTGCTCGATGAGTCTGACAGAGGAACTGACATCACCAGCGTGAATGCGGCCCTGCGTGTGGTTCACCAGCTCAGCAGCGATGTTTGCAGCATTCTCTCCGCTTTTTATCTACACACACACACACACACACACACACACACACACACACACACACACACACACACACACACACACACACACACACACACACACACACACACACACACACACACACACACACACACACACACACACACACACACACACACACACACACACACACAAACACACACACAGTCTGGTCTCTAAAGCTCAAACCCCTGCTGTGCGCTGTGGGGGTGTGAGCTGGGGGTTTCTGGGTTTATTCTGCTGAACGCACAGACAAAAGACAGCAAATCTTTAATGACTCTCTAAATCAAGCTATTACAAAAAAACAAAAAGGGAACAAACGAAAGCGTGAAACGTGATACAATTACTCACTTGATTTGAAAGCAGAAACATATATGTCTGCAATTGCCCTGAAGCAAATGTGTCACTTAACATTTAGTAAAAGAAAAAGAACATTTACCATTGTGCTTTTAAGGTACTTGAAGGTACATTTAAATACACTACTGTATTACCACAAAAAACACATGCTGTTTGCATAGTACTGTGTACAGAAAAAATCACCTTAATTTAATGTGAATGTTTTAATTGATTGTGAATCTTTGAAGAATGCAATTTATTTACTAAAGCCTTTTACATTTGAGAGTCCTTAATCATATTCTGTAAACAAATAGTTCAGTAATTTACAATAGTGACAACACCATTATAACATCTGCATAATGTGTTTGCTAATAAGTGCAGGACAATAATAGATCTGAAATCGCTAACATTACTTTGGTCAATTAAAAGAATATAGCCAAAAAAAAAGGGTTTAAATTGTTGCCATCCATGTTTATAGTCTGATATGTCAAAATGTTGCTGTGTTTGTCTTTATGTTAATCATTACACACAAAAAACTACACATTTGGTAAAATTGTATTTATTTTAGTGTTTTAGTATTATCTATATACTATTACATTTTAAAAAAGCTTTTTATTTAATATCTTCATTATATTTTACATTTTATTTTAAATGTAAGGCACTTTTGTGCTTTTGTAGATGTTATTAGTTTTTTTTTAAAATATTAATACTTACATTTTACTAATTTGTATAATTACATTTTTAGTTTGTATTTATTTCCAGTTAGTCATTTTAGTGCATTAACTTCGATTAATTTCATTTAGCTACAATGGCAACATTTCTAATTTTAGTTTTAGTTAACAAAATCTGTTATTGGACTGTGTTGTGAATCTGTCACAGTGTTATTGAGTCTGTTATTGAAGTAGGAGGTAGTGCAAACTATATAAGATCTGAGAACAAACCTGCAGTACAGAGCAAAGTCTTAAAGTAACAGAAGTCCATTTAATTTTTACGGATCAAAGAAAGAGTAACCAATTAACACAATTGTAACTTTTCGGTTCAGCAATTTTTGACTAATATATAGAAAGTAGACAACAGGGGAAAAAATGGCAAAAAATTGTATATGATGCCTTTAAAATGGCAAGTTTTGTAATATGTGAAAAGCAGAACAAACAGTCCTTGATGTGTAAGTGCAGTGTGACTTTCACCTGAGATGCTTTCAAACTCTCTTTTAGAACTAGGTAGAATAGAGAGAATTTGTTCCGAATCATGTCAAAAGAATGACTCTGTGTGTGGTAATGTGAGCTGAGGCCGGAATGATAATAGCTGAGGTAGCGGACAGAGCAGAACAGGGAATGGGGGGGTCGGAGCAAGCTTTAACTTTTTAGTGGTCTCACCTTCTGGGCCACCTGGTTGACCCACGGCGAGGTGCAGTTACTTAGATCAGGGCCGCGAGGGTTCCACAGCACAGGAGACGATAGACACTGGAAGGAGGCAATGCCTGGAAATACAAACCCAGATGTTAGGAGGGAGAGAGATGTTACTACGGAAAAAATGGTCGGCGCACCCGGCACATGGTTTAAAAGGGTTGTCTCTATTCTCTTAATGAGTAATGGGTGTGTTTTGGGCTTAACGTGCAATAAACCAATCAGAGACTCATCTCCCATTCCCTTTAAAAGCCAGTTCCGCTCGTGCCATGGCGGATTCGCTATTTACATGGCAGAATTTGCAAGCGGAAAGACTGATCGCATCTCCAGAAAGGAAACGGATCTTCTTGTGTGCAAGGTTAAAGCAAGCAGACCATCTATGGGACAAGCCAGATTCCACCATATCTTTATGTACACAATATTAATCTTTTACGTTGTAATCCTTTTATTTTTTATATCTGGCAAGTTTGTGTGCTTCTGCGTGCACCCTGTGTGAGTGTATGCAAGTTGTGGACCCGCCTATGCGCCCTTTAAATAACAAAGAAAAATAATGCGCCATTGACTTTAGACTAGGTTTCAGTTGGTCAATGGCGCAGTCTATTTCAGTTGACTCAAAATAGCAATGCGCCAACAATGCGCCTGAACACACCTGATTTTCAGACCAGCGCAAATGCATTTGCTATTTAAACAACATGGCGCAGGACGTGAAAAAGATAACCGCGCCAGGCTGAAACTAGCAAAAAACACTTGCGTCATGCCTGGCACCGCATTGCGCCGGGTGTATAATAGGGCCCATACAATAATATAAATCGTAAGTTACCGTGGAAAGAAAGAAAGAACGAGAGTGCTACTCAGAGCTTCACTGTGAAACCTTGCACATTTTTTTCTGTGGAAATGAGCTTGCTGACACATGAACGCCATCACAAACTCTTGCACACACTTGTGTAAAATCCCACACCAGGCACGGCCATCCCATCAGCACCTCTGAATGCTGAGAAAACACCTAGAGGGAGACACCTTCTGCCACTCCTCATTTTCAGTTAAGTTGGGCTGTTTAGTTAGCCGAGTTCACAGAGAGGACAACATGCTGTGATCAAACAAACGGCAGGCCTTTCCAGCAACCACAACACAAAAAAAGCTCAAAAGAAGAGAGGGAGGCAGAGAAAAAAGAGAGAGGAAAAGCTATGGAGGAGTGAAGCAGCACTACAGCAGCTACAGCAAGATCAGAGACACCGGGAGTTTTCCTTCCTTCGCTTTCTCTCTCTCTCACACTCAGCTGTTGTCTGCTTTTCTCTCCACTCCACTCCTTCATCCACTATAGATTGGCTTTGAAGGATCTGCCAGGATTCACCAATTAAAGCCGCTGCTAATTTAACTTGTCTGTCATTTCAGTGATGGGGGAAAAAAAGGTGACAGAAGAAAGACAGCATTCTGTCGGTGGCTAGGAGAGAGAGATGCTAACAGAGGGAGGAGACGCTTTTCTCCCACGACAAGAAAGAGGCATTTGATGCAGCGGTTGTATGGAAAAGGAGGGGGGACTGGGAGGGTTGTTGTCGTCTGTACTCTGTCTAGCGGCTCATTTTTTAATTCGGCAGTTTCTCAGGGATAACCCTTGCTGAGTTTGAAGATCACTCTTTCATTTGCAAGGGACTGCCTTTTATCTATGACTCCCAAGAGGACCTGCCAGCTGGAGAGAATACTGAGATGAGGAGGAAAAGGAAGCAAGCTCTCCTACATATACACATAGATGTATACATAGAACATAACAAAATAAACACTTCTCTGAAAAGCTGTCTCCAAAAACATTGCATGACCTTTATGTCATAAATCTCATGCAGCCTTCCTTCCTGTAAAGCTGTGATTCTGTCTGACATAACATCATGTTGTAATCAAGTGCAACACGCTAAAACATCAAACAGCACTGAGACATTCTGCTGTAATGTTTTTACCCTGGTAGATATCCATGCAACTAACAGTGGGTGGAACCATTTTTTTATAGAATTTCCAGCAAAAATAACTATTTTGTTATATATACATCTATAATGATGTAAAATAACTCATACCTTGAGGATTTTGGTCGAAGCCTTTTGGTCCCTTGTGGCAAAGAATAAATAATTTGAGTCTGTGTTATAACCAGCTGTGACCTCGTCACTTTAAATGAAGAGACGAGGTCACAACTGGCAAGAACAAGGACTCAGATTGCCATAAGAGAGATAAGTGATGTCGCATTGGATTGTCCCATCCACAGCAAAAAGTATTTGGTCAAAAAACCTGCTCCACATAGTTGTTTATCTATAGCTGTATATTAGATATGTTCTGATGGGCTGTGATTTTGGGTTACACTTTATTTTGATAGTCAACTTTAGACATCATACTAACTGTAAGTAACTTGCCAACTACTCTCATTAGAGTATTAGTAGATTGTAGTAGACTGTTTGGTTAGGGTTAGGTTTCAGGTAAGTAGAATTAGTTCACATGTAGTTGTAAAGTTACTTATAGTTCGTAGAATGTCTGTTGAGGAACATCACAATAAAGTGTTAGCAGATTTTAAGTAGACCATCTACTCATACTATAATGAGAGTTAGGAGACATGTAGTTGCAAAGTTACTTGTAGATAGTAGAATGTGTAAATTGGACCATCAAAATAGTGTTACCTGATTGTGTGGCTACATCCAACATTTTCACAGACAATTTTCAATCATGACACCTGGTTAGGACACCCCACCACAAGACACTTTCACACATGAAGCCTGGTAAACTTCTTCATCGCATCAGCATCAAAATGCAATCAAACTTGATGTAATTTGCCCGGATAGATCAGAATTAGAGAAATGTCATTTTGATGTGCTGTTTGTGTCCGGTATAGACAGGATGTTTAACAATCGGAGCATCATAACCTTGTACATGCTCAAATTATTTACTTTATGGCTTTGTTCACACTCACCATTGAAACAGAACTCCATCACTTATGTTAATACTTCTCATCCTAGGAAATTCCTAGACCTGTATTTCCAAAAATGTCCTGTTCACATTATATGACCTCTAACCGAAAAAGGCATTAATTTTATGGAAAGGGCTGCATTTATGAAAGCATCTACATTTATAATCTCTCAACAAACAGTCACTATCATCTATTACTCACCCAGTGATCCTTTAGGGCACGGTCTGTCTACGGTCTCCCCCCTCTGGGTGGCGGGCCACTGCACCCCTCGGGATACTCTGGCTTCGCAGACTTGGAGCTCAGGGCCCTGGGGTGGGACACGCAAGGGTCTGCGCGTCACCGGTACAGTGGCAGTGATAGGTCGCAGATCTGGTGCCTTGTTGATGGCCCCTATCGGGTGAGCGGTGGGGGGAAGAGGTCGTATGGTTGAGGGGATGGAGCTGGAAGTGACGGGTCTTGCTGCAGTGGTGGTGCTGCTGCTCATCTGGGTGGTGACGAGAGGACCTGAGAGCAAGAGAGAACGACAGACAGGAATGCAAAGAAAATTGAAACTGAGGCAACAAGAGAGTAAGAGGCAGAGAAGCAGATTCCGAACACCTACGGAGTCAGCGAGAATATTGTCAGATGTTTGATGAAGATGAAAATAGAAGAAAAAATAGAAGAAAATAAATCCTAAACGTTTGATGTGTCTTGCAAAAGGAATATGAGAATTGTTAAGAATATAACTAAAGCAGCAGGAGCATTTGCTAGTCTTTAATGCATGACTATATGTTCACACAGTCCCCTTGAGAACTGGATAACGTGAAATACATGAGGAGAATGAGATAGAGGGAGAGAGATAGAGAAAGAAAGACAGACAGACAGACAGACAGACAGAGAATGTTCATGGCAAGAAGATGAGAATGAATAATTGATTAGAAATCTTTTTCTGACCTGACAAAACGCTAATGACCACAGCTAATTAAACCATAAAGACAATGTATTGAAGACACAGAGGGGAACACTAACAGAACGTTGACACTTAACAGATCAAACTGTCTGTTAGTCTCTGCCTCCCGCTGATCTCGCTCTTTCTCTGTCACTTACCAGCAGTGGGATCCGGTGGCCCGAACTCTAGGGGATAGCGCACAACATTGTAGTTATTCCAGACGTAAAGTTGATTGTCTCTTGGGTTGTAATCCACAGAAGACACATACTGGTAGGGATTGGGAAAGGGAATATGGACGGACTCTTCCCGGGCTCGATTGGTGTTGTACGCGTACAGCACCAGATCTCCACCCGCTTCACTGTCATCATCCTGATAAACAGAGCGCACGGCATACAAAACACCACACGCCATGAAGGCGTTGGATGCCAGTCGCTTATCGAAGCTGGTTTCCCAGGTTCCTTCGAAGCGCAGGGTGTAAGGGTTAACCTGAAAGACAGTGAAAAGGAAAGGATTCAGATTTTAATTGTGTTCGTTGGATACAACAAAACAATTTGATTACTCCACAGTTCTGGAAAATGGAAGATAGCTACAATGTAACCGAAATTCTGATCTCAGCTGAAATCCAATATTTTAAATTGGACTGTTCAGTGACACTGACCTGACTGACCACCAATCGGCCATTGTTGTCCTCGGTAGCGTAGATGACCCATAGACCGTTTTCATCCACTGCTAGGTCAATATCAGACTTGCCCCCCCAGCGGTATGGTGAGGTGTCATGGTAGTTGGCATTATTGACTATGGCTTCTCCACTCTTGATACGTGTGCGCAAGTCGTATTTCACAATATTGCGTGTACGTTCCTTGTTGTAAAAAACAGCACCATCATACACGACAAAACCTGTTCCATCCACACGATTTGGCAGCCTGTGGGAGAAGAGTGCGTTATTTGAGATGACTTGCCTTACATGAAAATTTTTTGTTTTATATAAATTATCTGAAATCAGGAGTCTACATTCTTATATTCTTGTCAAGGAAGGATATGGAAAAACAATATGTTAAGCTGAAATGTAATCAATATATAATGTAAAATCAAGAAGAAACTCAAGAACCCTTCTTAAGAACACAAGAACTCTAAACAACAAAAGCACTTTGCTGAACGTAAGGTTTAAACAATATATAATATATATATACACAATATATTGAAGACTGTACACAGGGATGGTTATTGGTTGTAGACCCAAGCTGTTGTCCTCACTCACTTGTAGGTGGTTGTGGCTCGATTCTGCTTGAAGTCTTCCCATGAAGCATACTCAAACAACATGTCTGTGCGGTACGGAGTCCAGGGCATGACGTAAAGGCGGTCACCAGACTGCAGGGGATCCTTACACCATGCCCCCGACTGATGCTCCGCCTCCTGCAGCAAACTTGCTGCCTGCACCCTTAATAGAGTCCCAGGACATACAAAGACTGGAGATGTGGAAGAGAGAGAGAGAGAGTGAGAGAGAAAGGGAGAGAAAGAGAGGGAGAGATGAAATAACAAGGAGGGGACAGCAAGAATTCACAGAATGATGGTGTGATAGGATTAAAAAGAGGAGAAATTTGATGGGAAGACAAATGGAGAAATGGAGGATAAAGGAAGAAGGGGAGTTGGTGTGAGACCATGAGGGACAATAATATGAAAGAGAATGAGGCAACAAGAAAGAGGAAGAGAGAAATGGGAGAGAGGACATGAGATAAATGACCATTCTTCTAATGAAAGAGTGTTAATGTTCATTAGTCAAGTATCTGCACACTGGACTAAAGGCTGGTGAGGGGAGATGACACAATCCTGGCTGCTTGTGCTCATATATTGCTGGGAATCATTTATTAAACCCTGCCCCACTTCATCTTCCCTGCTGGAAAATCACCAGCTTCTGATGGTAACTGATATTACATTGTTTCAAGATTGACCAATCATTTGAGATCATTAACCGGTCTAAATTGGAATAGATGGTTTGTTAGCTGGACTTCTGACTGGTGTACCTGGTTTCAAGCTGCTAGACCATCTTTGTCAAGCTGGTCAGAGCTGGTAAACCACATTGGAATTGCAGCAAGTCCGTTGGCCTGTTCCACCAGGAGGGAAACCAGGTTCTGATGCTAACTGATTTCAAATTGTTCAAGCCGGACCAAGTTGATAATTTATGGTCATTAGCTGGTCCAAGCTGGTCTAGATTGTTTTGCGCAGTTTTCCAACCATAATCCTGGATTATACAGAACAGTTCACATTTTGGATGTCACCATTATCTAACACCATTTCAGGTCTTGAAAGTCACTCCCAATAACTGAGTTGAATCAGGTGTTTTGGACTAGAGAATCAAAATGTGCATCTTTTAGGGGTAGCCCATGACCAGAGTTGGAAAACAGTGTTTCGGCAGATGCACCATCACCGAATCCGAATGGACCTGGTCTAAACTAGGTAGACCATCTTGAACAAGGAAGTTAGACCTAGTAGATCACTTAATCCAGCAACAAATCAGCCTATCCACCTTCAACTGGTATGTCACTGAATTTCCAGCAGGGTTTTCTTACATCAATAGCCCAATTGGTACCCGCAGCCTCCCTTTAAATGTATATGTGAACAGATGGTCTGTTGGGTAATATTGCTCTGGGAAGTCCACACCAGTGCAGGGAGGCTCTGCGAAAGTAAGCACTAAGGGTACATAGCAGTCTTAAAGGGACCATGCATTGCGACCATTTTCAAACCTAATGGAATACTCTATTATCTATAGAAAACTAATGTAAGCCGCATTAAGTGTGCCATTTGAGACTGGGCCTCTGTATAAAAATTGGTATTTGCTCTGACACAAAGGACTGCTGTAATGTCAAAATGTTTTTTTTATGTATAATGTTGAATAAGGACGAATGTTGGGATGCCAGTCATGTACAAAAAAAACTGCAGTGTTCAACTTTTATGTGCTAGGAGTACTTGATCAAGACACACACACACACACGCATACACACACCAATCTGTATATGTATCTCTGTACTCTGAACAAGGTCGTTCACCTGGGATTGGTGTGAATTAGCTGGCTGACGCAGTTTCTCACTCTCAGACTGAGAGGGCATTGCACCTGAGAGAATATATCTACTGCTTGGGGGTGTGGGGAAAGGGAGCTGGGGGCGTCTATGGAAAAAGAAAGCAGACATCATCAGTACAGTGATGTCACAAGGGACAGCTGTGAGCATGTGTGGATGGTGAGGACACATCAAGTGGGGGGAGAGAAATAAGCTAGTGGGGTTTTCCTGCCATAGGCTATGTGTGTCCCAGACAGCCAGTACTTACTGTTGCTACACAATCACACACATATACACCAAAAATAAGACACTGAAAGACAAACTGAAAGGATTTTTGTAATTAGTAAATTATACACATGGACACAGAGACACACATCCATGCACACCACAGTATAGATAATTGTTATAATTTGGTCAATAGCTATAAAAATACATTCAAGTTAAGATAAATTAGTTTCTAACCTATCAAGTGCAGTCTTCATCCTGAAGGAGCAGTAAAAAATCCCATAATCATAATGTAGAAGAAATAAGCACTAACTCTTCTTAGAAATGCCCTGCTAAGAAAAAGAATATAGCTTCACCATTTTGGTGCTAATCTCACCAAGCTTCATAACTAACTTGACTAGCATTACTGTCTCGCTCAATCAGATTAACCAGAATGATCATGTTGTACGAATAGTTTCACCAACTGGTAAACTGCATGGCTATGGTCCAAGCTAGTCACAGTAGTTTAGACTGAGTTTCTCAACCCTGTTCCTGAAGTCACATCAACAGTACACATTTTGTCACATTAGCCTAAGTCTAATCTAACCCATCCATTTCAGGTTTTGGAGTTTATAGTTAATGAGTTGAATAAGGTGTGGTTGATAAGGAAAAGTTAAAAAACATGTACTGTTGGTGTGCCTCCAGGAACAGGGTTGGGAGACAATGGTTTAGATAGTCAGAGAACCTGCTTTTACCCTGGTAGACCATTTTGGTCAAGATGATAAACAGCCTTCAACTTTAAGATGCTGAAGTTGTTTTTTGTAGAATGATAGTTGGTTTCATGTTCTAAAAAACAACAACAACAACAGACGGATCACCGTGAGATGGTATGACCTTTTTTCAAGCAAGGTTTTCCTAGGTTAATGTCTGAAGATAGCATTTACTTGAACACAAAGTTCTGTCAAACTGAACACATATTAGAATCCAAGTATTATTCAAGTATTTTAAGAATTGTAACTTTCACACATGTGCTGGTGAACACAATTACAGTGTATTTACAGTTTACACAATCTTGGTAAATCAACTTTACCAGAAATATCATAATC
The DNA here is from genome assembly GCA_036326025.1 of Chrosomus eos. Classification (NCBI taxonomy): domain Eukaryota; kingdom Metazoa; phylum Chordata; class Actinopteri; order Cypriniformes; family Leuciscidae; genus Chrosomus; species Chrosomus eos. The sequence goes on from CM070821.1 coordinate 12,436,674, forward strand.
CATCATCCAGCTTCACCAACATAGTTTTGCAGTTAAAAAATATGGCTATGCTTATCCTCACACTTTGCCAGACCTAATCAGCATAAAGCAGCTTGTGTTAAGCAGCGAGATGGTTTAAATTCCACTTTTTCTCTACAGGTCCAATACAGTGGAATTTAAACCACCTCTGTCTGAAAATTTCTAAATAAAATACAAAGACAATCCTATTACATACACCAGTATTTAGACTACTAATACCATTTTTCACAAAAAAATGCCAATTTAAAAGAAGAACTATGAAGAGGAGCAAACAAATCAGAATCTCTGAACTAACGCATATTAATAGACTCATCTAAGAGCAGGGAGGCAGAGCCTTCCGGAGAGGAACGGCAACACACTATATTGACCTGTTCTATATGGGTGACCCATAAAACAAAGAACGAGTACCCTCAGTTTCAAAGGAAATTGGGACAAATGCAACATCAGACACACACAAGCACACACTTTCCCCAAACAGTCATTGAACAGAACAGGCTTAGAAGGGTCGTTCCTATATAGACAGTGAGTCACAGAGTCTATGGAGGAAGTAATATTTGAGCCTAACACATCAGGTTGTAAACTCCATACCGTGTCAAAGGGTTAAAGCTTTCTTTATGCAGTATTAATGCCAGGGGCTGTAATCTAGGTTACACAGAGAAAAGCTCCCAGAGGCCAGTGCAAGTGTCTGCTCAACTACATGGAGGGTGATACAAGCAACTAGAAGCAACTCACCCACACAAACACAACACACACACAAACACACACCACACACACACCCACACGCACGCACACACACATCGACTCCAGCTGCTGTGCTATCAACGAACAAGCGATTGCTATCCACAAACAGCTCAGCATGCTCTAATTTAAGATAAAGGCTTTGGCTCTCTCTTTCTAGATGTCTTTCTAGACTAGAGCTTCTTTATTTCCTTTATTAGGGATGTAACAAAGGGCTTATTATGGTGAATATGATAATTACAGAGGCTCAAGATAGGAATGAGTATGTATGTGTGTGACTTTTCAGTCCACAGAAACACACACTCCCACACACACAGTGTGACCTGGGAGAATTCATTAAACCCGACCTGTGCTCTCTGGCAGCTCAGTTCCCTACTGTATACAGAGCTCTGGTTCGCTCTCTTTCTTAAACAAGAATTTGAACACAATCCTATACCAAACTATTGGAAAAATGCCCAACATACAGTGTGCAATTATCCTTGTCAATCTACACCAGGCTGAGGTCACTATACAGCTCTCACCTCGATATCTTGTGGTGTTCACTGCAAAAACAATGTCCTGGTAAGTCACACTTACCTAGGACTGAAACCAACTCCCTACTGTTTAAACCCTGAGTAGGAAGATAATTAGCACCTCCATCTCTATGAAACACTAAAAGACCCAACCTGGGCTAGGCTTCTGTGTGCTGTCATTCATAGTGCTAGAGAGTTTTACCTATAGACAGAACTATTATTCATATTATAGTTGTTTTCAGTCACCTTTACTGTTCCCTTTATCCACCCTTAGGACAGAAAGAAATATCACAAAAGACATCTCTTTATCATCTCAATTTTGTATCCTTCCCAGCTAACACACAAAGTACCAGTTACATTGAAGCTACAATATGTTATTTTTCCGCCGCTTAGGGGTCGCTAACCTCTTACAATAAAAAAGGTGTAAATTGATGACGCAGTGAATAAGGGGAATTATGGAACTTGTCGTCATGGCGATGGATCTAATAAATAATGTAACGTTAATAGAAATAACGTTTATGAATAAGTGAATACATTCATGATTTTTAACATGACTGTGGTATGAAGCAGGTAAAAGCAGGATAAGCATAGCAGGTTGCGATTGCCAATGAGAGACAGATATCAGTGCCACACACGAATCCCGCGGATATTAAGGAATGAGGACATTTCATTCTACCGAATTACCCGCAAGTGCTGAATTACTACTCATATTGGTCAGTTTATGTATCAAATTCAAATTGTGAGGTAACGCAGCGCTGTTTCACTTGGTCTACACAGGGGATGCACCAATACCACTTACATTAAGTACTTACTTCTGAGACCTTCTGAGAAAACCAGGTTGCTGCTGGAAGAGGTGTTAGTGTGGCCAGCAGGGGGCGCTCACCCTGTGGTCTGTGTGGGTCCTAACGCCCCAGTATGGTAATGGGGACACTATACTGTCAAAGAGCACCATCCTTCGGATGAGACGTTAAACCGAGGCCCTGACTCTCTGTGGTCACAAAAAATCCCAGGATGTCTTTCGAAAGAGTAGGGGTGTAACCCCGGCATCCTGGCCAAATTTGCCCAGTGGCTTCTGTCCATCATGGCCTCCTAATAATCCCCATATTTACATACCAATTGTTGGGAAAGTTAATTTTCTACATGAACTAGTTCAAAGTTCAGTTCACAAATTTTAAAATGAACTAGTTCAGTTCATAGTTCATACTTCAAAAAATGAACTAGTTCATAGTTATTTTTTTTCTAGTTCATAGTCCATATGTTGCTGCAAGCTTCTTTTTTTTTCATATAATTATTGCCACAGCCCATATACAACCACAGACAGCAATTATTTTATCGACTGGCAAAGTTTGCACAGAAATGTAAGATTTTTCCCATCCTCACCGACCTTGTCATAAAACTCGTTTAAATGATCATACGACGCCTTCTCGCTCGCTGCGTTGTCGACTACATGCTGCTTTTTGTTTTGATGACGCATGCGGCGGTGCGTGCGACACTGGTGGCTGATGTTGCCAGATTGGGTGTTTTTTTCGCTACATATTAAGACCTGTTTACGGTGTGTTTTAACCGGGTTTTCGCCTGGAAGGCTCTATAGAAATCTGGCACCCTATTGAACGAAGTTAAACTGAGAGAGCGTGCGTTCACAGACACCAGAATGAACGCGTTCACATTAACGTTCATCAGGCAGTAATTCAGTACGTTCAGTTCACGTTCGCCTAAAATATGAACGAGTTCATGAACGCGTTCAGGCACAACACTGGTGGTCATCCAGGTGGATGCTGCACACTAGTGATGGTTGAGGAGATTCCCCCCCCCCCCCCCTTCTATGTAAAGCGCTTTGAGTGCCGAGAAAAGCGCTATATAAATGTAATGAATTATTATTATTATTACTTGCCGATACCAAGTACCGATATGAGTACTTAATAATACAATACAGTGAGTAATGTCTTCTCCTGTTATTGTCACTTGCATTTCATGTCACATGTATAGTAATATATGACAGACTTTCTCTGTCAGCAATATAGGATTTACATGTGATAAATGCAGGGAGACACTCAGGCTGACTGAGTTTTTCTGAGATTTCAGAACTAGAGACACGTATCCAAACTTTAATCGAGGATAGTAAGAGTGCAAGGGCTTTAGATACTGCTTTGGATGCGACTAGCTTAGTGAACTCTGTACATTGTTCGGTTCTGGCTGTAGAGCCCATGCAGCAGGGCAACTGGGTGACCATAAGACGCTGTAGTCACGGGACAAAACAACGCTCTTTTGTTTCCGATTACAACATTAAACAGGTTCTCCCCACTCAGTGAAACACCCACTGAGAATCCTGTTAAATTTGCCCTAGTTATTGGAGATTCTATTACAGAGAACGTGAAAATAGAGACACCAGGCACCATAGTCACATGTTTGCCGGGAGCCAGAGCGCCTGATATCAAAACAAATTTTAAAGTGATGGCTAATGCTAATTGTAAATTCTCAAAAATTATTATTCTTGTCGGCACTAATGATGTTCCACTTCGCCAGTAGTAGATCACTAAAATTAACGTTAAAGAGGTGTGTGAACTCGCAAGTACGATGTCAGGCACTGTAATTTGCTCTGGCCCCCTTCCTGTTTGCCGGAGTGATGAGATACTTAACATACTGTCCTCACTCAATGGCTGGCTGTCTAAGTGTTGTCTGCAGAATAATATAGAATTCATAGACAATTGGAAAAATTTTGGGCAGACCTGACCTGTTGAAAAGAGATGGTATTCATCCCTCCTGGGATGGTGCTGCTCTTCTCTTTAGTAATATGGCACATAGTCTTATAGCTCAAACATGAATTGGGGCTCAGGTCAGGAAGCAGACAGACTGGCTAAAACGACCATCTGCTAGCAGCCTCGCATTACTGAGGTCAGATAAATCCCATCACATAGAGACTCTTTCACCTAAATATCATCATATATGTTCCCCTAATAAGGACATACAAAAAACTCCTAAACCCATTTAAGGGCAAAAATGTAATTGATGTTCAACAAATAAAAAGCAGATATAATACCGATGAACAAATGACAAAGCTCGGGTTTCTGCATATTCGATCCCTTACTTCAAAAGCACATATTGTAAATGATATGATTACAGATTATAACCTATGTGCTGTGTTTGACAGAAACCTGGCTAAAAGCAGACGTTTACATTACTTTAAATGAGTCCACCCCGCAAGATTACTGTTTTAAACATGAGCCTCGTCCGGAAGGCAAAGGGGGAGGTGTTGCTGCCATTTATAGTAATATCTTCAGAATTACTGAGAAGTCTAGTTTTAAATATAATTCTTTTGAAGTGTTGGTTCTTAATGTAACACTATCTACAGTGTTGTGCCTGACCGCGTTCAATGAACGATAGTTCATGAACTCGTTCATATTTTGGGCGAACGTGAACTGAACGTACTGAATTACTGCCTGATGAACGTTACTGTGAATGCGTTCATTCTGGTGTCTGTGAACGCACGCTCTCTCGGGTGCCAGATTTCTATAGAGCCTTTCAAGCGAAAACCCGGCTAAAACACACACTAAACAGGCCTTAATATGTAGCGAAAAAAACACCCAATCTGGCAACATCAGCCACCAGTGTCGCACGCACCACCGCATGCGTCATCAAAACAAAAAGCAGCCTGTAGTCGACAACGCAGCGAGCGAGGATCGAGGCGTCATATGATCTTATAAACTAGTTTTATGACAAGGTTGGTGAGGATGGGAAAAATCTTACATATCTGTGCAAACTTTGCCAGTCGATAAAATAATTGCTGTCTGTGGTTGTATATGGGCTGTGGCAATAATTAAAAAAAAAGAAGCTCGCAGCAACATATGGAAAAAAGAACTATGAAAAAAGAACTATGAAGTAGTTCATTTTTTGAAGTATGAACTATGAACTGAACTAGTTCATTTTAAAATTTGTGAACTGAACTTTGAACTAGTTCATGTAGAAAATGAACTTTCCCAACACTGACTATCTAGTATAAATGATAAATCACGTTTGAGATTTGTGCTGGCTACTGTTTACAGGCCACCAGAGTACCATACAGACTTTATCAAAGATTTGCTGATTTTCTATCAGAGTTCATTTCAGAGGCATTTAAATACATTCTGAACTCTATTGGAGTTAGACAACACGTGTCAGGACCTAATCGTTGTCGTAATCATACTCTAGATCTAATATTATCGCATGGAATCAATGTTGATGCCGTTGAAATTCTACAGCAGTGAGATGACATCTCAGATCATTATCTAGTCTCGTGTATACTCCATTTAGCCAAGGCTGCAAAGCCGACTCTGTGTTATATGTTAGACGACCTATCACTTCCTCCACTAAAGATCGCTTTATTAATAATATTCCTGACCAGTTTAGTCTCCTCAGCATCCCAGATAGCTTAGAAGAACTCGATATTGCAACAGAAACTTTTGCCTCTCTCTTTTCCAGCACTTTAGACACAGTTGCTCCTTTGCGCTTAAAGAAGATTAAAGAAAATAGCCCAACACCATGGTACAACGAGCACACTCAGGTCCTTAAAGGGATAGCTCACTTTGAAATTAATTTTTGGTATGTTTTAGCTTACCTCAAAGGCATCCAAGATGTAGGTGTCTTTATTTCCACAGTAGTTTCAATTTTGATATTTTTAGGTCAAACCGTTCTTGTCTGTCAGTCATATAATGCAGGTCTATGGTCCCCACCTCAGAGCATGCACAGAGAAGTCCAAATTAAACATGATTTAATGACTCGTAAATGTAAGTACACATTGATGGTCTAAGACACAAAACGAGCGGTTTGTGTGAGAAAACGAACAATATTTACATCATTTTTACCTCTTGTAACCAGAGCCACGTCCAAGTGATCTGAGGGTGCGGGCGCTTCGGTCTGCGATACCGACAGGCTGATTAGGACCCCGACTTGAAGTGGAGGGGTTTTAATCAGCCTGAAGGGGTGGTATTCGCTATAACAACCGCCTCGCTCTACATTATCCCGCTTATTACATGGCTACCTACCAAATAAATCAATAATTTGACTCAAACTATTGATTTAAAAAGAAGTTTATTGATTTAAAACTATTGTATTGCTTCCGCTAAAGAAAATAGTCTGTTCCGTCTCTGCGTTTTGAATCCATGGCAACGCTCTGTTTTTTATGGCAACGGTGTGTTATACTTAGCAGCGGTCTGTTATCAAGAAATAACAGACCGCATTCTACATTAGAATTCAACCAAGCCATGTAATAAACGTTCATATTATTCAAATCAGTTAAATTATTATAAGGCTGCATAAATTAGGTCAGCCGTAACCGGGAACAGTTCCTATAACACCTGATGTACTCGTTACATCGTAAAAAGAATGGCATCTACGCAAATTTGAGTCTTTCTGTTTATTCCGAGGTTAACTGTAATCAGCCGGACCCGGGCCGTATCCAGATCAGATGGTGGACCTGCGCCTAGACACGACCACAACGCATCCCTGAACTGTCAGCAGAGATTGTGTCAACTAGACTCTCCCCTGTGAAGGCTTCACAGCCATCGGCACTGATCCTCAACAAACTCGTATCAATACGCGCGTGATGACTCCAGTCTTCAAGCAGATGAACTGCATAATATAATGTTCCGATCCAATCTGACTTCTGACCTATAATGCTGCCTGAATCATAGTCATACACTGTTCGTTCTTTGGCCAGAGGAGAACTTAGTCTGGGTTCTCCCAAGGTTTTTTTCTCCATTCTGTCACTGATGGAGTTTTGGTTCCTTGCCACTGTCGCCTTTTTTCGCCTTTGTCGCATTGGCTTTTACCTTGCTTAGTTGGGGACATTTAATTTTATATTTAAAAATATTATTACAACATCATGTTCCTGTTATCTTTGTAAAGCTGCTTTGAAACAATCTGCATTGTAAAAAGCGCTATATAAATAAAGGTGACTTTGACTGCACACTTTCCACAACCCACTCAAAACGTCTTGCGGCCCACCAGTTTAGAAACACTGTCCTAGAAAGTAATTAGATGAAATGGAGACATGCGTTTAGGAATATGACTTTTCACTTGAACCAAAGACCTCAGAAATCTCACATGTCCATAGCTTATACAGTTTAGACATCTCAATAATGTCTCAAACTGTCCTCAGATACCAAAGTAAAAGAAATATGAATTCAAACATTTCTGATCCAATATCTGAAAGTTATCCACATTCATTTTTAGCTTTATACTGATACTGTTTATGAACAATTGTCTCATTTATGTCTGTTATTCTAGAAGAAACCTCAGAAATGAAATTGATACATAACTGAAAACGTAATCAAAAAGTGAAAATTCATAAAATCATTATTTAGTTCCAGAATATATTTTGAAAAATACCAAACAGTTTTGGCGACTATTGATTTCCAATTTATGTCACACAGAAGAACGTTGTACAGTTTTGGAATGATATGAGGGTGCGTTTTATTTTTGGGTGAACTATCCCTAACAAGTCCCTCAGAAACATGACCTCTCAGAAATAAAACTTTCTTATGTCAGCAATATCTGATATAGCAATCAGATATGAACTCAATAACAACTCATCAAATATTTCACAATACCTCCACTTAGACATGTTAATACAAATCAGAGAACACAATTAAGTCTCCTGAGGCATGAAAGAGCATTCTTTGAGCAGTAAAATTTTCCTCCGCCAAGACAGCAAAGTTCTGCGATCAACACTTAAAAGTCACATCAGCAGCACTATGGGCAGCATGGCCAGTCTCTGATACATGAATTATTTAACTTATAAATAATTAGGCCTATTCATAATATTTATGGATAATATTTTGTGTCTAAAAAAACGAGAGTGAAAATCAGCTTTGGCTAAGGCACGATCAACAAAAAAATGTACAGTACTACATCCACTACTGCGTGTAGTCAGGTGTGTGTGTGTGTGTGTGTGTGTGTGTGTGTGTGTGTGAGAGTCAGGGCTCCTCCAGGCCTTCCCGCAGTGGCGTCTAACTGTCTGGCCTCACTGCTGAGAACATGCTGCTTAATTGAATCCTACACCTGTTACTAGCAGGTACAGAAGTGCTGCCAACAGGGGGCAGAGCTCTGTGGGGCACTGGGCATCCCCTTCAAATCTGAATGGGTCGTTGTGTGCTTATTTTCTACGTCAGCAGTGATGCGTTAAGAATGTGGATGAGCATCAGTGTGTGTTTTTAAGAGAGAGAGACAGATGTAGACAGAGAGGTAGGTGTAAAACACTGCCGTTTTGTGCATCTGAATGTGAGCGAGAAAGAGAGAAAGACAGTTAAAGGTTGTAAGAAGTGTTGCTGTGTGCTTGGAAGCAGAGAGAGAGAGAGGGATGGAAAAAGGCGAAGGGTCAAAGGTTATTCCTGTGAAATGAGAATTAGGATTGAGTTAATTTGATAAAGGCTAGAAGGGCTCCCAGATTGTGTCCTGGACAGCAAGAGGTTAGCAGCAAGACAGAAAACATGAGCTACGTTTATTCCACGTTCATGTACACCCAAACACAGATACACGCAAAAACACACACCTCAATCACATCCACATCCTTTAAAAAAAAACACACGCACATAGGCTTACTTTATAAAGCCCATCTATATGTCAGTTTTAATTAAATTTGAATGCCTTTACAATCGTCAACACAATGCAAGGACACAAATGTTGGTACTGTACACCTATCATTACAAAGGATTTTTTCATAGGCGTAATGGTTTTTATACTAAGCTAATTATATTTTCTATCGGCTAACCCTCTATAAATCTCTAAACAGAAAAAAACTGAAAAAATATTTTTATTAGAATTACGGGGACAGTTGGGATGTCCTTGTTATGTTGGGTTTGCGTTCTGTCCCCTGAGTCTGTTCTCACAGCAGCGCTGTCAGTCCAGAACAGTCTATTTGTATCTGAATTACATCACATTACACACTCATTGAAATTCGTGACCACCTGCGTACGCTTTGGCTCTTTAGCTTTAACAATGCACATGCACAAGTGTGCAGAGACAATCTCCTATCTCCCTTACTGCCCAACCGAGAGGCTGCCCAGGTTGTGAGACCATGTGTGTGCGTGGATTATACTTGATATGTTGGCAGGTATTAAAGGGGTAGTTCACCCAAAAATCTAAATTATGTGATCATTTAATCACCACGTTGAAACCAGTGGTTATCCTAAACTAAAAGTAAAACTATTAAAACTCATTTTCGGTAACTGAAATAAACAAATTAGTGCTGGGCAACGATTAATCACATACAAAATAAAAGTTTGTGTTTACATAATATATGTGTGTGTACTGTGTATAATTATTTTGTATATATAAATATACACGTGCATGTATATATTTAAGAAATAAGAAATATATAATATAAATGATGTATATATATATATATATATATATATATATATATATATATATATATATATTATATATATATATATATATATATATATATATATATATATATATATATATACAGTATATACATGCAAATATTTCTTAAATTTATACATGCATATGTGTGTATTCATATATACAAAATAATTATTTTGCACACACTCATATGTTATGTAAACACAACATTTTATTTTGGATGAGATTAATCGTGATTAATCGTTGCCCAGCACTAAAAATAAATAAATCCAAAACCTGGAACATAAAAGAAGATGTTTAGCAGAATGTCCAGGCTGCTTTTTCCATACAATGAAAGTGAATGGGGTCCAATGGAAAGCCGTGGTCACCATTGAGTTTCTCATGGAGAAGAGAAGCTTGAAGATTCTGCTAGATAATTTATTTATATTTTTACCTGAACTATCCCTTTAACACTAGCCAAGAGGAGAGAAACAAGTGTGTGCGTGCGCGTGTGTGTCTGTGTGTGTCTCAAACAAAGACAAACCCTGAGCACAACAGCATCGAGGCACTTCCCATGACTCCATAATCAGACAATTAATCGATCCTTAAACCAATGAGTGTTAATAAACAAAGACTGGAAGGGTGGGTGGTCAAGACAATGTTGTTAATGAAAATAATTGTTAACTGTTAATGAAATAGATAGAAGATAGAGAAAATAATTAGCAGCAGAGCGAGAGGACAGATAAAGCGGCGGGAGAAGGGAAAGGAGGGGGGGGGGGGCTGTCCACTGTGGCATGATTGCAGGTAAGAACACTCTGAAATGTAGGGCAGAACTCTCACAACACTCGCCAACAGCACCATGGGGAGGAAACAAAATGGAGGACCGACATCGAAGATGTGTAAACTGATGTCAGCGTCAGCGGAGTGGAAGATTCACACTGAGGTGCAGGTATCAGAACAGGTTTAGTACTGATTCCCACAAAAACACAGACAGAACAGGGTGCACAAACACACATGTGTTTCTGAATGGAGCAGTCAGGAAAATACACATGTAAAGAGCCGAAAAAAAATATGGGCAGCAAGTAACAGATTTGCTAAGTCCAAACCCTAGGTGAGCTATCTATATAGACGACATTTGTAGGCATCATTTCTGTGACACTTCTATCATTTTGGCTGTGTAAATTGCACATGTACCAGAATCCATTGTAAAGAGCTTTAGGAAAATTCAAAAGAAATTTCAATCGTGTCAGGATCCTCCTGATAACCCTGTCAGGGTTTATTTTGTGATAACGACTGGCTAACTGTTTATTATTCAGCGTATTACACTTAACAAATACATCAATAAATGGACTTGAAGTATTGACTGCAATGTGCTACGAGACACAAAACTAGCACAGCTATGTAGGAAATCAGTTGCCTGGTGCAAGTCAATTATTCAGATTAGCATAATTGCATAAAGATAGTTGACCACAGAATATCACAATTCACAAATCAGTCGAGTAACCAAGAGACCTGAATAAAAAAATTAAAGAAGATATAAGATATATAGAAGATATTCAGTTATAGAACTGAAAAGTACTAAATAGACTATGCGTATTTTTTGTTCACTGGAGTATTGAGTTTAGCTTAGCAAAAATGCTAACGGTAAACTTTGTAGGTCCATGAAAGTCTCCATAGCATGTGTGAGTGAGTGTTAATGTACTGTACAACCACACTGGACTTCATGTTAATTTCCATTCATATCCATGAATATGTGGGTGAGTGGAAATGCTTAGTGAACGTTTAGTGAACTGTGATCAGCTAATTCGCATAACAAAAACGCATTTAACCAATAGAGGTTCCAAAGTCATAAATTGACCTCTTGGCTCGTAACACAGAATACAAATTTACATTTTCTATGGTAATGTGAACATGGAGAAGATTTTTTAACATTTTGAATTTAATATTGTTTGCGATTTATAAATTATTTTAAAAAAGAAGCCTCGGAGCATGGCATTACACCATGTTGGCAGCATTCATTGAGGAGTCCACAATAATTTAGCAAACTTAAAAATGTACTTTTGTAGCTTTTAGTCTATGTTTGTTAGCTGACTCAAATGTTTAAAAGTTTGGTTTCGGTAGGATAATTTAAAAGGGTTAGTTCATCCAAAAATGATCCCATAATTTTACTCACTCTCAAGCCATCCTAGGTGTATATGACTTTCTTCTTTCAGACAAACACAATCTGAGTTATATTAAAAATATCCTGGCTCTTCCAAGCTTTATAATGGGAGTGAATGGATGGATAATATGGATTTTGAAGCCCAAATAAGCGCATCCATCCATCATATAAGTAATCCATATGGGTCCAGGGGGTTAATAAAGTCCTTCTGAAGCAAAACAGCTCCTTTTTGTAAGACAAATATCCCTATTTATAACTTATATAAACTATAATCACTTGGCTTCAGGTAACGGCCGAACGTGAATCGAGTTCCGGCGGAAGAGTGAACCTGACGTATGACGTAGGATATAGGAGTAGCGTAAGCTTAGGAGAGAGTAGAAGCCTCTCATGGTTAAAACAAATAGGGCTGGGCAACAAACTCAAGCTCCTCCAACATTTCTCTGTAAAAATTCCCATTTTAGACTTCTAATTTGTGATATGTGTTTTGTTTTGCTCTTTCCTCTGAGTTTCTGCGTTCATCAATGCGTCAAAGGTCACTCTTCCACCAGTGATTATAGTTTATAAAGTAATAGTTTAAACATGGATATTTTTCTTACAAAAAAAACCACATCGCTTCCCTTCAGAAGGCCTTTATGAACCCCCTGGAGCAACATGGATTACTTTTATGATGGATGGATGCACTTTTTTGTGGCTTGAATGGTAAAATAGTACCATTCAATTATAAAGCCAGGATATTGTTAATATAACTCTGATTGTGTTTGGCGGAAAGAAGAAAGTCATATACACCTAGGATGCCTTGAGGGTGAATAAATTATGGGATCATTTTTATTTTAGGGTGAACTAACCCTTTAAGATACCTATGAAATCCTGTTTAGAATGGATACCAGGTATGGCCAATGTCTGTCCTGGAGTGCAGCTGTCCTGCAGAGTTTAGCTCCAACTCCTGCCTGTAGCCTTAGCTGAGATGGTCTTATTATTGGGAGATACAAGGGTCTGTGGCTTTACCATTGGAGAAGGCGTAACGGATAACTTACATCACATGTGCCTTGATAACCAATCACATTACAGCCTTGACGTCATTGAATTTCATTCGGAGTTGTGCGACAGTCAATCACTGTTTGCGGATACCATAGAAATGAATGAGAAGCGCCATAAACTGACAGGTATGAATCATACCTGATGTACAATTGTCCGTGACTTCTCTTATAAAACAGCATTTATTTAAGACCAAACATGTTGAAGATTTGCTGATGGGTTGTCGATTCTAAATGATAAGCCATTTTCCCACAAAAGCAGTTTATTCAGCATAGTGAAGGCTCTCCTCGATTGACATTCATAAAAAAACGGGCTATTGTCTCCTTCCTTCGCGCAGGGTTAGCAGGGGTTACGCTTTTTTTCCGGCTAAGGTTGCAGGCTTGCCTTCATGTGGCTTTGGCCTTCATAATCCTAAAGATATTGATTAGATTGTTTAGTTGTTTTTGATTAGGGTTGGACAAAACTCTGAAGGACAGCAGCACTCCAGGACCGATGTTTCTCATCCCTGATATATACCTTCCTAATACCACTTGCAATTGACTGTAGCCCCTTTCACACAGCGCGATGATCCCGGCAAATTGCCGGCAAAATGCCAGAACGCATGCTGTGTGAACGCAAGCACGACCCGGGATTGATAGCGGCATTGATCCCGGGTTGAGGACCTAGTAACATTGCCGGGATCAGTCCCGGAACGCGCCCTGTGTGAACAAAAGCCAGGACCAATGCTGTAAGGGGTGTGTTATAGTGATGACGCATATGCCATCGCGCGACTCTGTTGCTCTTAGAAGAAAGTTTGTGTTCGTCATCCACAAAGAAAGAACGAAAAAATCTCTGTGTGAAAGGGGCTTTACAATACCAAGCAGCAAATCATGTTCAAGAGCAAGACTGTGATGTATTACTACAGTTGCTGCCTATGTGGAGACCTAAGCAGATACAAGACAGCTCACTAGGGTTTGTTTCAAATCATATAGCCAGCTGTAGATGATATGGGGCTGAATTATGCCTGGTTCAAGCTCGGTTCAAGTCTTGCAAAAGTTTGAAACTGAGTCCTCAGGAGACTGGCAAGAGGATCAAGTAGAGCAGCCCTGAATCTCCGTGATTGGCTGGCTGAACTGAATCAGGCTGTGAGGTGATTGGCACCACAGAGAGATGCCGTGTGAGTGGAACCGGCTCTGCCTAACAAAGCAACCATCTTACAGAGAGGCCAACTGTCGCCGTACCCTCCCCTTTGGACACGTGCGGACACACCACAGGGAGAGAGCGACTGCTACAGACGCCACTGAGCAGCGTCCAAGAGCAGACAACAAAACAGAAGGGATTGAAAAGGAGAATGACGCCATTGGCAGACAACAAATTAGATAGGAGGGAGTGTCTGAGGTAGGCTCAGAAAACCTGTGGCTGCTCGTGATGAACACATGAGAATTTGGAAGGATATCAACCGAGAGGAGAGGAACCAGAATACAGATGAAAATAGAGAGAGAACGTGACATGGCGAAAAAGAGAAAGCTTGTAAAGAGAGACATTGAAGCACCTGGAAATGGGAGAGAGCATTTGGCAGGGGGTCGGGCAGTTACCAGCTCTACAAATCGTTACTCTAATCCAAAATAACATACAGACAAAACATCCTGAAGGAAGGAAGGAAGACATAAACAAACGAAAAAAAAAAGGGTCTGGAAGAAAAAAAATCAAAAAGGTCTCAAACTGTATGGAGGAGTCGCTTTGGATCTGGAAGGACAGATACAAAATTAATCGCAAACAATAGAGGAATGAATAAATGATGGTGCATGAGAGAGGGTGGAATTGCACAGATGGGTGCGCGTGTCGGCTGAGGATATGGGTTTAGTGGGAGAAATGACTTCCTGTCCAACAGAAAAGTAGAACGGAGAAACGCTCGACGTAAAGTGGCTTGTGCGAGTGCGCGCGCGAGAGAGAAAGAATAGAGCGCGTGCACGCGTACATGTGCCGCATTTAGTCTGAGAGCATGTTTCCCTTGGGGTAGAAGTGATCAGATTAAAGGATGGTTATTAATTTCTCAAATAGACTTAATTGGAACTTTTAGCAGGACAGCTGGTGGAGTTCTGCTGTTTTTCCTCAAGTGAGAGCTGCGTGCGTGCGCGTTCGATATGCATGCATGAGGTCTTCTGTGCACAGGGATTAGTGCGTGTATGCAGGACCGTACATATGATGGCGCGTGTCTGTGTTATCTGAAACAAGAACCAAATCAGGAAGGAGGTTCGGTTATAAGCCAGAGAAAAGAAAGAGAGAAAACAAAAGAGAGAGAGAAAGAGAGAAGGAGGGATATAAACATCAAACATG
The DNA here is from genome assembly GCA_036326025.1 of Chrosomus eos. Classification (NCBI taxonomy): domain Eukaryota; kingdom Metazoa; phylum Chordata; class Actinopteri; order Cypriniformes; family Leuciscidae; genus Chrosomus; species Chrosomus eos. The sequence goes on from CM070821.1 coordinate 12,451,794, forward strand.
AGCACTACACAAGGTGCTGGGTTAGGAGAAGGGGATGAGGGAGGGAAGGAAAGGAAAGGAAACGGAAGAGGAAGGGGAGGAGGAGGAGGGCGGGCGGAGCGAGCTGTGGTTTTTATGTTCATTGTGGTCTTTACCTTTTTGGTCCACTTCTATTCAAGCATCGGAAAAAGAGAGAGAGAAGACAGGGAGAGCAAAAGAAAGAGCGAAAGAGAGAGAGAGGTGAAGATAATGAAAGAAAAACAGGTGCAGGAAAAAAGAGAAAATTGAGATTAAATAAAAGGCTATCCTTTCTCAAATCATGGCATTCAGTGTGATGTAGGCTCTTTACAGAGAGGATGACTCGAGTGAGTAATGAGAGGGGAGAATGGCCTCAACTGCTTTCACAAAGTTTTGTGAAACCCCTTACATTCTTCCTGTCACATGACACACGTACACTTCCCCCAGTCACACAGACCCCGTCCCCCTTTGCTTCCCCTCCATCCGTCTGTATTTCCTCTATCGGCACTCTACATCTTTGGGCTGCTGTGAGAGAGAACATGAGGTATGTTCGAAATGGCATAGTACTCATACTAGCTTTGCAGTAAATGCAAATGTATGCTTAAAGTACCTGGATGTCCTGGTTCATTTGCCATAGTGTGTGCAACAATGAACTGGACTTCCATTCTTAGGCCCAAAAATTACTATGTACAAGTATGTGAATGCAACTGCTTCCTGTACGCACATTCTATTTCATTTGTCACTCATTGCAAAATGTGTCAGGCCCTTAATTTATAATGCAACAAAAGTTCTTAACACTGCCACAAGTTTGAGTTATAACAAGCATTTTAGGTCAAACATGTACAATGAACTAGTATGTGAATGCAAATGCTTCTAGTACCCAAGTTCTATTTCATTTGTCACGCATTGCGAAATGTTTCCAGCTGAAATTCATAACGCAACGCAAGTTCTTAGCACTGCTACACTGCTACAACGTTGTGTTATAGCAAAATTTGTTTAGCTACAAAAAGATGTGATAGCTATTGACAATTGACGTTACTGGTTATATGCATACGGCTGTACTGTATAAGTAGGACTGGTTATATTTGGTGCTGTGACCCGGATGGGAGTGAGGTTTAGGTAGGCCAGTAAGAGATGTGCATGTAAATCTCACCCCTTGGCCTCAAGAGGCATGTTATCGACTGACGCTAAAGGCTGCGTCCTTGTTAGCATGCCCGCCTCCAACGCTGGAGACCCCGGTTCGAATCCCACTCGGAGTGGGTAGAGTAGGACTGGTTATATTTGGTGCTGTGACCCGGATGGCAGTGAGGTTTAGGGGGGTGAGTGTAATAGATGTAGGCCAGTAAGAGTTGTGCATGTAAACCTAACTCCCCTGGCCTCAAAAGGCGCGTTAGCGACTGACGCTAGAGGCTACGCAGTTATCACGCCTACCACCAACGCTGGAGACCCCGTTTCTAATCCGACTCGGAGCGGGTCAATTAGGATCGGTTACACAAACACTTCTTGTACATAAAATTAATTTCATTTGTAATGCATTGCGAAATGTGTCAGGCTACAATTTTGTGTAGTAAGTGGTCTTCATTTAAAAAAAACAACAACTATCTTCTCATTTTTGATCAGACGGTCAAATAATATTTTATTTTATTAATTAATTATTTTCAAGCTGATCATTGTATGCCACTCATAACATAATCGTGACAATGATTTGGTGTGCTAAGGTTTGAAATGATCATTGTTGCATACGGCTAGCTGTGTGCATTACTATATTTGTATATAGGCCTATAGCATATACTGTGCAGTAACATGTATGCTAGTATGCCATTTTGAACATATTCCAAAGTGCACTGGAGTCTTCAGCAGCTGTAAGGAGGAAAAAAAGAGTTATAAAAGACACAGATTGATGCAGTGATGAAGAAGAGAGAAAGAGAGAGAAGGAAAATGGTGGAAAAGGAATGGGTGATTTCTCTCTGAACCTAAAGGGGCTAGTCCTGGTTCAGCTGGGATCCGGTGAGCGAGCTATTCTTTCTCTCTCATAGAGCTTGACCACTTATCGCTTCTACTCACTGAATCTATCAAGATCCAGCTGCCAATCACTGATTACGGTCCGTGGGACCATGCGGCTTGGCAGAGCTACATTTCTGAGAACCAGAAACAGGCTGGGAGGAGGAGAGAGGACAATATAGTACAGAATAAGTTGGAGAGAAAAAAAATAGATGGAGATAGACAGAGGGAAGCAGAACAGAGGAACATTTCATTTGCACTGCGTGATGGTAAAATAACAACCCCAAAAATATAACCAAAAATACAGGTCAAGCAGGTTTGAGGTGGTCAGTCTGGTGTTTGGAAAATCGTAGATGGTTTGTTGCTGGTAAGAGGTCATCTAAGCTAAGGCTGAGCTTAGCCATGTCTCACAAAGCAGAACTTTTCACTATCAGCGTAAATGCTGATACATTAGGCAGCTTATTATGACCTACTCAATTAGTTCACCTCAAAATTAAAATATCCTAATAATTTACTCACCCCAATGCCATCCAAGATATCCATGTCTTTCTTTCCTGAGTGGATGAGAAATTAAGTTTTTCGAGGAAAACATTTCTGTATTTTTCTTCGAATAATGGCACTCAATGGCAAACAACGTTTTGAAGTCCAAATCAATGCAGTTTCAAAGGTCTTTGAAGTGCTTCAACGGGCTGTGCACGATCCCAGCTGAGGAAGAGGGTCTCATCTAGCCAAACAAAACGTCATTTAAAAAAAAATATATATATGTATATACTTTTTAACTACAATTGTTCGGATTGAGCTGATCTGCAACGCGCCGAGAACTATGTCATCACGTTGAAAGGTCACGCTCGATGTGGCCGGCGGAAGTACCGTTGAATGTGTTGAATATGTTGAATGACATATTTATGTCTTTGTGTCATATTATTGTTTAAAATGGTCCTTACGTGTGCGTATCCTGGGTGTTTAAATCTTTTAAAACCTAAAAGTTTTTTTCGAGTGTGACTTTTCAACGTGATGACGTAGTTCCCGGCGCATTGCAGATCAGCTCAATCCGAACAATTGTAGTTAAAAAGTATATATATATATTTTTTCCCACTAGATAAGACCCTCTTCCTCAGCTGGAATCGTGCACAGCCCGTTGAAGCACTTCAAAGACCTTTGAAACTGCATTGGTTTGGACTTCAAAACGTCGATTGCCATTGAGTTCCATTATTCGAAGAAAAATCCAGAAATGTTTTAAAACCAGAAAACAAACAAAAGAAAAACCATCTACTCTAGTTTAATCACCTATTGACAATCAATGACCAATTACAACGAACATTACACCATCTAATGCTGGTTTTAGCTGAAATATCCAGCAGTACTTCTCCTCACTTGTGTTTGCGCAGAATACAGAATTACTACCAGTTCGGCTATTGCATTGTTTTTCTCTCTTTCTGACCGGAGTGTGTTTGTATGTGTGAAGCGAACAGCATTGGTATGTATGACAGAGACACAGCCAGCGTGTGACAGTGAGTGACAGCTTGTCTGTCTCGCTGATCTGGATGTGCTAGCAGTGTTAGCTTGTAGCCGTGGCTGGCACACATAAGCGCTAAGGCAAACGCTGACGTGTAGCCGGCAACACGCAAGCAGCGTGTGAAGCTCAGCGTCTCCCCCTCCAGAGACCCATTGTGTCTCCTAAAAGACAAACTGGAGTATCTAAAGAGGGGGATCTCAGGGGAGAGAGGGATGGAGCGATCAGTGAAGAAAAGAAATGGGAAGAGACTCTTTTTTCTGAGCCTGTGAGGGTTTAAGGTTCTGAAGTTGAGGTCTTTGAACTGATCTCACACATACAGACACAGTTACACTGTCTGTATAAAAGGCAGCGGCCAGTCGTCACTGTCTAACTCACTTACACCATTTGAGAAATGAAAAGAAGGGGGACTAAGAATGGGAATCAAAAGGAATTAAAGTTACTAAGAGATTCCATTTAACCATTCTTGTTCCATAATGATTCTATTAGCAGCTCTTTTAGTACTTTTGGTACAAAACAACAACCCTGCTGAGAATAAAATAAAAGCTTAAGCTGGTTTAAGAGGTGATCTCTTTTTTTTTAAGCTGTCAGACTGGGAGACCAGCTGGCCGTCCTACTAAACACCAGTTTGGCAGGCTAGTAAACCATTTTAAACCAGCTAAGACCAGCAAACCAACCATTTTTTTAAATATTGGGGTTTTAGTTTTATTTTAAATATACTATGCTGTTAAGAATCCTAGAAAAATGATCACATCTTCAACATTAATAATATTAATATTTATAGAGCATCAAATTAACTTATTAGAATTATTTCTGAACGATCATGTGTCACTGAAGACAACAGTAATGATGCTGAAAATTCAGCTTTGAGTAAAAAAACAAAAAAAACAAAACAAAAC